>VXAU01001060.1:852752-895191 GCA_013399695.1 Formicarius rufipectus | reverse complement strand
AAAAGACACAAACAAGCTTAAATGGCAGCATTCCAATCCAGAAACCCATCTGTCTTTTTAATCTGATTTTTGAGATTTTACTAAGTCTAAACTTTCCCTGAGCAATCCTTCCTGTGCCATCTGCTTTATGAACCTTACTGCTTCCCCTGAAATACAATTAACACTAAGACAACTATTTCTGCAGTTGTAACCCATTGACTTGCAAATTCTCTTTGTATTGCTGTGAACTCTCAGTTTGGGAATGGTTTTCTTCAGAACTGGTATCATCAGTGCTGTCTTCTACAACCTAACTCTTGAATAATGAAAAGCACTGGGTTTGGGTGGTTTCAGTTTTTGTTTGTTTGTTGGGTTTTTTAAAAGTCAATAATGTAACAGAAATTAAAGTCCTGAGAGGTAAGAGCAAAGGCAAACTGTCAGATCTCAAAGACTGGAATAAACAGAGAAAAGTTATGACACAGATTGGAAGTCAAAAATCACAATCTGTTTAGATCCCAATCCTGCAATTTGGTTTCTGTGCACACACCCCTCTGTCAGGCAGACTCTCACTGATGTCTGCTGGACAGATGATCTGTTTTGGGAACAGGCTGACATGGGCAGCTGTTATCACTTAGCTTTTCCTTTGGGGGTCCCTTATCCATGGACAATGCCAGGACACTAACAAAGAAAGAGGTATTTAAATTATCTAGGTTTTGATTAGAAAAAGAAAACTTCCTGCTCATTTAAAAAATGTCATTATGGACTTGTTTTAAAATTGTATCCTCTGCTCTGACTGAGCTTCCTGGCAACACGCCTGGCTTTGAATCCTACATGCCAAAGGAATAAGCCTTTCTGCCTCTTAACCTTTTGCCCACGTGTGAGGTCAATCCTCAGCCAAACAATAGGATTTTCATTTATCTAAAGGAAAACATTTTCCTATAAAAAGCAATGTTGACCATGCCTTAGCCACAGATGCCAACTCAAGTATCTACATATCATCAAAACTTTCCAGTGTGCTGCATTTAGAAGGCTCTACTGACAACCACATTTCAAATTAGCAGCAGAGTAAGTTCATATGAAGAAAAGGAAAACTATATGTGACATCCCTCCAGAAGCACACAAGTACCACATCAAGTGGCAAACTAGGAGTGCTTGCAGAAGATTCACAGCAAAGACAATGTAATCCCCTGTTCAGAACCAGCTCTGGTCCTCATTACATGAAACCAGTGGTGCTATACAACCTTGCCTTCCACCACAGGTGACTGAGGTTTCAAGTGGAGTGAGTGTCACTGATTGCCAGGGAACCCTACCATGAAGGGGGCAGAACGCAGAAGGTCTGCTCATTGCCTGTTCAATGATTCTCCAGATTATACCAAGGCTGATGCAGTTCCTGGCATCAAGAAGGAAGTTCCTTCCTGCACTAGTCAGAGCTCTGTAGGGACCACATAGCAGGGCTTGGTTCTCAGAACCAGATTTAGCAAGGACTTAGAAGGCAGAAGGGTTCATAGAAGAGCCACAAAAGAATTCAGGGACAGGGAAGCAGCCTTGGGACTGGCCATCTGGAGAACCTGACCTCCTATTGCAAGAGAAGGCTGGATCACTGTGCATACCAGGGAAACTGCAAAAAAAACCCAAAAAAAACGTCAGTTGAAAAATTTTAGTCTTGCTAACAGCGACAGCAAACAACTGTACACTGAAACTAAGCTAATTCAAGTGTCATTTATAGCAACAGGAGACCAGCTTACTAGACTGTAGATTCACTCATACTGTGGGAAAATTTTCTTAATTTTTTCAACAGCATTAATTTTAGTTCTAGGTCTTTAATTAAAGCTTACAATTAATGTTAAGAGTTAAGCGAATTAATGCTTGATTCTACAACATTTATGAAGCCACCCCAAATGGTTTTCTGTGGCACTTCTTTCTAGCACTGCAATCTGAATTTGCTAAACACTTCAGTGCTTTACAGGTCACAGGGAAGACAACTATCAGTATGGTCCTCTGCACATGGAATACTTGCAGTGTGTGATGTCTATAATTAACTCTCACACCTCAGACATCAAGAAGGCACTTTCTTCCCCAAATGCAGAACTGACTGTTTTCTGAGTTTTTCTTTTATTCCTCCCACTTACTCTTCCTCAGAAATAGCAGAGATCTGGTGCAATGAGAGCTGCACAGTCCACTCCTTTAGCTGACATGGAGAAACTGCCATGTGAGGTCTGATCAGTGCATCTTGCTCAGCTCTGGGGACACACAGGATTTGGGGTTGTGAAGGAGGCTGCTCTAAGGTGGCACTTGATGCTTTTTCACCCTTCTCTGCAGTACAGGGTGATTCATCTAAATTTTTCATCTAATATTGCTTGCTGCTGCAAATGCCTCAGGCATTCTTGGCACTGGTTCCTCTAGCACACAAGAACTTAATTTCCAGGGGACTGAAATGGTTTATCTTAATTATCCAATAATTAGACGTAATCCTCAATATTCAAATAAAGCAGTGGTCTACAATATGAAGGTCAGACAGGTGTCCTTTGGGTTTAAAATCTATTAAATAAAGCATTTGGAAAGCAAGATGATAAATACATTAGTTTATCTTAAAACGCATTATCTCCCAGGGACAACACACACAAATTTTAATAAAATGTTACAAAAAGAGCTTTAGTATACGAACTAGAGCAATTTATGCCACAAACAGTGAGAACCAGGCTACTACACAACCATGTACTGAAAGAAGAGGGAGGGGCAGTTATAGGATAACAAAGACATTCATCCTGCAACTGTCCAACATTTAAAAGAAGATTTGCAAATCCTGACCTGCCAGAGCCTAGAGCATTACCACCAAAATTAATTTCTTGGGAAAAAAGGTAGGAATTTGCTTTAATTAAAAAAAGTGGGAGCTATATGCATAATTCCCAGATGACACTCCGATACCCTATTGTTAAGTGATTAAACAAGTATTTATAATTAACTTGAAACTCACATGGCTATGAAACTCATGAATAGCAATAGCTGCATTAACAGGTCTGCCTTTGATCTCTACAGGAGCTGTGCATGACACAAACTAATTTCATTTCCAAACCTTGTCTCTCAGACATGGAATTAAGTAAAATACTGTCACGGAGCGCAGACGGAAGTTGAGTTTCAAAGCTGTAGCTTGCCACATGCATAATGTATTCTTTACCAGTCATGAAAAAGTAATCCCTGCTTAAAACCCTCTTTTTTCATAATAGAGTTCTTTGAAACTCTGTTTGGAGATCAAGATGGAATAAAAAGTTAATGCACTGATATTTTCCAGTTGCTCAGCATTAGAGTTCTCCACTGACTCAAACAAGACCCCAGCTGATTTTGCAACATCAGCTCTGAGGATAACACGACATCAAGCTCAGCTGCTGTGCTGCTTATAGGGATTTTAAGACAACTTCATACCTGCAGCATCAGCCCAGTCTGGGGGAGGGCAAAAAGGACTGAATTTGCTTAGCCATGAATGGATGTGGTACATTTTCTCAGAACAACTTTATCCCAATTCCACTAATAAAAGTATGCATCTGATGAAAGCAATTTAAAGCAGATACTTTAACTGTTTAAGTGATCCAATGTATGTGCAATGGGGTGGGGAGGAGACCAGGTCTTTTTTTGCTCATTTCCAAACAGTTCTAACCTTAGGTTTAATCTCTACTTGTTTCCAAAACCTGTTGTGGAAACAAACCTAGACATAACTTAGGAGAAGTGTATTTTTCCTTGTGTTGTTTTCTCTTAAACAAACCACTTTAACAATTCAAACAAACCCATCTCAAGTGACTCTCCACATTCCCACTGCAGCCTGCAGTGCAAACTTCTACTTTCAGTACTCCACTAGCATAAGCTCATACATGTACAGAGGCAAACTATTGCATTAACATTTTATCTAGGCACTTGGATGTTCCCCTTTTTCAAATAACTCAATAGTCAATTTATAATCACTTGAAGAGGTTAACCCCAGTTGGCAGACAGGAAGACTAAACCACAGGTGAAGTTACGCATGGTAACAACTTTATTCTTCCAAGCCCAGCCAGCCTGACCAGAGAGCTCTGCAGGGTTATGAGGGATGCAGCACTACTGTTCGGCTACTCCACAACAAAACTAGGAGCATCCCTTCCCACCTCTGTGGCCTGGACATGGACTCCTGTTCCTTCTCTTGTGCTGTCCCTTGGACCTGCCACTGTGTTGGTTCTGTTTGCTACTCCAGCACAGGACCAGCCTAAGGTATCAAATGGCTCAATGCCAGGTTATCAGGTCGAACTGCTGAAGAAACACAGTCCCAGGTGCCAAAATCAGCAGAACCGGCAGGTGTGGGGGTGGAGAGTGGTGGCCAAGTGCAACACCGGCAGAGGAAAGGACAGGATTAGGGACTATCCCTGCTGCTTCTGGGGCAATTAGATCAGCTCCACTGCATCCCTATGGTCACTTTGGAAGGGAAGTCCATCCGTCTCCTGACCTAGGCAAACTTAAGGTCATTCTTTGACATGAACAGTTGCAGTAGACCTTTATTCTGCATTAGCCCTAAATCCCATAATGATTGCCAAATGTTTCTCAACCTCTATTACTGAATACCGGCATCACAGCAGTTAAATCTCCTGACTCGGTAAGGACAGGATGCCTGTGACAATGCCAGGAAAGAGTTTGACATGGAGCAGTGAAAACTTGTGCACAGACACTACACAGTGTTTACAACGACACTTGAACACTCAAAAACCTCTACAGTGCTATTGGTATTTCTGGCTGGGTTACTGTTGTTTCCTCCTGACCATAAAAAGCTTGTTTTTATTAACATCTCTACATGCCACTTGCTGTGACTTCTCTTTTCTTCTCACTACAGCACCAGGATTTAATCACCACTCAAGTTGTCTAGACTGAAATTTCCTTATTTTCAAAAAATATTTATTGTATTTCCAAGTTTTTCCATTTTTCTGTTCAAAACAATATTTATATTTCCTCATTTGGACTAGCTTAAAAAATTTAATTAACCTGTGATCTATGCTTTCTTCTAGACAATGATTAAGAACTGTAAATAAGAAAGGACCCACTACAGTTCCCTTCATCCTAACACTGTAAAGTGTCCACAGCTTAACACACAGCCCTTTGTTATTGCCCTTTATTTACTCTTTCATCCAGTCTCACAGCAGAGGCCTTCTCATCCAAGTAAATTAATTTTTCAATTAGTATTTTTGAACCAGGCTGTTATACTGCCTATATTTCAATTGTGATGACTGCATATATATGCAGAACATACATGACTGACTCAGCAACCAAAACTTGCGTCAGTTTAAATTACTGTAACAGCCACACTGATCTTAATTCTTGGCAGGGGATTAATTTTAGGACTATTAAGATTTCATGAGGAAAAAAAATTATAATCAGACTAAAACTGTGAATTAAAAAAATTAATTTCCATTCCACTACACTGAAAGTCAATTATGTAAATCAGATGTTACTGGCTTTTCCTCAAATTCACAATCATAATGGGAAGGTTACATTTGCAACATTCATCTTTCTTACAGACTCACTGTATATAAACCCCAAAAAACAGCAATTACCAGGGGTTTGATATGCTGCTCATACACCTTATACTGCACTCCATGATGGGAAAAGCACTGGAACATACTTTTCTATTTCTTGGTCACCTCGCAGCTTTGATTCCCAGTGGTGCTTATCACAGTCCCATGACTACCACTGTAGCTACAAGCAAATGTTTGGAGGTCCATGAACGATTCCTTGAGAATGCATGAAAGTAACTGGGAAAACGGTGTTCCTTCAGGTAGCATATACAATTGCCTGCCTAAGGGGGGGCTTTAAAGGGGGTGACACTCTGTTGAGGGACTCTTGGGGTTCCCAAATCAAAATGCTGAAGACCAACATATCCCTGCTGATCAAGCAAATCAGTGAATTATCTGTCCTATTTAAGGATCAATCTCATTGTGAAATGCTGTGACTGGCCACTAAATGGCAGAAGACTGAGAGAAGATGGGCAAGGCTGATGTGCCCTGAAGCTCAGGGAATAACGCAGGGCGTGACTGAGCACAGCTGCTGCAAACAGAGCTGACTGTATCTCAACACAAATGGGACCTGAGGGTGGCCTTTGTATTAGATGAACAGAAACGGCATTTGAGTGAATCAACTGACTACACCACAGATGAGCGGATCAAATCTTTCTTCAAGTTCAATAAAAGGGTGAGAATGTCTCCCAAACCAGCACAGGCAAGGTGTGCATACTTGGCTCAGACCAGCATAGAGTACAAAAACTGAACAACTACCAACATAAATTTAAAGGCAGCTACGGGGTGATTTCAACACCTGTATTCCTCCTCAGTGGCTGGTGATGCCCAGCAATGTGATGGTGAGCATACTACACAGAACAGTAACATGTACCTTATACTGGTATAGTGATTGAACTTGCTATTACTGCATTTTCTATTAACAAAGTGCAAATTACATTGATATTGTGACTCCAGTGTATTTTATATCATTGTGCTAAATCAAAAATCCCACATAATGTTAAATATCTTCAAATAAGTACATTTGATATTATACATTACACCCTCCACATCTGGCCAGAGCATACAGGACTCTGGTAAATGCTCACATTATTTATTAGTTTGCCCATTTGACAACATAAGGAGTTACTGGTTATACTCTGGCATACACTCATCTTACGGATTTACAGCTGTAAACAGCACTCTGCTCAAGCTCTCCCTCAGTACAGGATTCTCCCAAATTCTTTAATTTTACCTCGTCTGTTTCTTATATTCGTGCTGCAAAACACACATCTGTTTATAAGTAACATTAGCACACAGGGCTGCTGGCATTCTCAGTTTGACAAATACGGCCACTTTCCCATTAACAAGCAGCTATGTAGAACTGAAAACACTCCAGAGGTGTGCTCTGCTTCCCTGGTACAGGCAGCAACATGAATATTTTGTAGGCCACTTAAGAGTATGCATTAAGCAAGAATATTAAAGTATTATTCTGGTTTAAACAAACAGCTGCATGTTTGGAAAGTGATCTACTACACACAAGCAACACTTCAAGAGGAAGCAGGAGGAAGGCCTTTCTAAATACCCAAATCAGACAGAGACTAAACCTATACACAGAAGCTGCGTTAACAGGATGTGTTCAGGAGATTTGCTGGGAAGTAAGCGAAAAAGTAGATATCTGAGACCAATAATCAACTTCTGAATGGGCAAAATATGCTCTATGTGCTCAGAATAAATATGTTATTAGCACTTAAGGATGGGGTTGAGTGGTGAACGTGGCAGTGCTGGGTTAACAACTAGACTTGATGATCTTTTAGGTATTTTCCAACTTTAGATGTTCTATGATTAGCAGATAAAAGGCACATGTACACTATGCATATATATGTATACTACGCTGAACTGAAAACACAAGGTACAGCTATTCACTAAAAATGACAGCATTCACTAAGTGTCTCCTTGACACTATTAGTCCGTATCATTTCCCTGAAATCCATTCAAAAAACAAGTTTACAGATTGAAGTCAAGAAAATATGTATTTCACAGAGGGCTATAGTTTCTTTGTTTGTAATTAATTCTCTTCTCACACTTAAAAAAGATCTGCTAAAAAAATTATATATAACAATTAACTAAGAATTTAAAGGAACCAGCCCAATAAATTTAAAACCTATTCAACCATGTTTGGTCATAAATACAATTCCACTGAGTGTTACATGTGTATTTATTTCAACAACTGGTCTAATAACCCAAGTGGCCAGTTGGTCTCAAGAGGTTGCAAAATTACTTAAGGGAAGTGTAAAAGGACAGCAGATTGCTATTCAAAGCCAGGGTGAATTCCCAGGTAGCTTTGTGCTGTCATAACAGCACGACTAAGACCTCCAGCCATCAGCTGGCCAAGCACAATATGCATCATTTTAAAGATCATAGAAAGTGGAGAGGTTAGGAAATCCAGCAGTCTCATCCTGTAGGAACCAGAGGTTTACTTCAAGAAAGAAGACAATCAATAGAGTTGCCTTACATGCTTACAAAGAGAAAAGGAATATGGGTCCACTGTTCTATACAGGATCAGCCAACACACCACAGCAAAACAGTAGTAGTGATAGTTTTGATTCTATGCAGTTACAACAAAATTACACAGGCACATTAACATTTTCTACCCACAAAGTAATTAAAAAATCCAATTGCCTTAAATGGCAACATAAAACAGTTTATCTGCAGACTGAAGTTTCTCCGAAATAACAGTTACCTTAATGCCAAGATGTTCAACATGATCAAGAAGGACTTCAACCTCAGTTTTCGATCATTCAATCAGGTATTACCCTCTGAGTTGGTAGTTAAATAAAGAAAAATTGAGGCAAGTAAAAACTGTTACTAGCTAACATGAATGAACCAACCTTTAATGTTTGAACTTTAAGTTCATCTTCCCAGCCATTAAACAAATATTAAAACTAGACTGAAATTATTTTGTGGTTATATTCACAGAGAACCCAAAATGCTTAGGGTCAAAAGCAGCACCTAACAACAAGAAAATCACTCAGTGAAGTACAGACACATACTCATTTGAAACATGACAATTCTTACGTTATCTGCAGTACCAACGTCAAGCAAAATATATTTCATATTCTTTTCAGTGGGTATACTTATACATAAAGCACTGCTGCCTACTTCAGAGGCCGGTTTTTGAAATTCATTTTTGTTATTGCCATGTTAAAACTGCAGTGAGATGGGTGGAATTACTTAAAACCTCTTTTCAACTAGGAACCTCGGCCAAAGTGTTTTCAAATGTCACTGCTCCAATTCCCCTGGGAGAAAGGACTTTTAGAAAATGAAATAGGTAACTGTGAAGCATAATGGGTGAGATTTCAGGATCCACTATGGGATGCAGTGCTAAACTTGCTGTCAACAGAGACACTGGCAGAAGCAGATGGCTTTGCAGGCCATAAGCTACTTTTGCACCATGCCTATCCTTCTCCACAAATTAGAGGGGTTTCCTGGAAAAACGCCCCGGGGACTGCCTGTTACATCAGCACTAACAAAGCCTGGACTCCAAAGATGCGGCCTTCATATTGACGGTTCTCTTATGTCTGCTGTCCAGGTTACATCACATGCAGAAAGAGTCTGCAAAAGGCAGCTGCCTTCCAAGCTAGGAAGCCCCTCTGGCAGGCAGAGCCATTGCAGAGTGTCTTCCCAAGCCTAGGTCTCTGGAGCAACAGAAGAAGGTGCCCAACGTTAATGGTCTCGCCCAGGAATCCTGGTCTGTAATATCTTTCCATTCTTGTGCTGAAGACTCATTTGGCTTAAAATCACCACTTCTTTGGCCTAATGAGCTACTGCTGAAATAATTTGGATAAGATGATGTGTTTAGTATGCCAGTTATGAATTTTCAGAGCTGTTTGTGAAACACCTTGTTTCATATTTAGGTATCTTTGTTCTGCTGTTCTTGAGCTCCAAGAGTCCATCACTTCCTACTTTTTTTTTTTTAAAGAAAAAAGAGAAAGCTCTGCTAAATTCGATCAAGTGATTTAATTTTAATAACCTCAAATAAATGTATTTACACTAGAGCAATAGGTCCTGCTTAAATTTCATTTAAATAGCAGTGATAACAAAAATGTTTAAATAGCAGACCTAGCACATTTTAAAAAATAAAACACATGTACTTTACTTTGTCTCTCTCTCTGCAAAAGTTTGGGACAAACCTTCCCAAGTTTCACATGAGATTTTATGTGTCTGCAGAGAAAAGCAGACTTCAGAAGTTCATTCTACAAAAGGTACAGAAGTTTATAAGTGCTTTTTAAATTAAGACTGTTCATTTTGCAACAGCTTCACTGCACTTCTCACTACTTTGCTCCCAAAAAAAGTCCTCCTGAAAACATCTTGTTTAAATCACTTACTGCAGTGATAGCAGGCACGCTGATCCCAGTAACTGTAGCAGCTCAGTAGCCAATGTCCCAAATCTTTCTCCCAAATCGATTAAATCCAGAGTTAAAAAAAGCCCACTAAATCATGTAGCACAATACACTGAATATCTGGAATGTGGTGTGATGAAGTTCAGAACAGCAGGAAGGCCCCTTGGTACACCGGGGTTCTGGAGGTCCTACACCCAGGGTCAGGAAATGCAGGTTCCAGCAGGCTCACACAAAAGCAGCTCCGTCCTCTCATTTTGTGTATGCAGCCCTGATTGTTCTTGCCTATCACTCAATTGCAACAGTTAACAGACCTTACTTGACCAACTCCCTTCTGAAGAAAGCAATCACTGGCAGCTCTTTCGTTTTTCCCTCCACGGTAGGTTTTTTTTCAGGCTCTGTAAAAGGCCCTTGGAACCCGATTACACCAGAAGAGTCACAAATGACACTCAAAAAAGAGAAAGTAATGAGGTTTACTGGGGTTACACTGCCACTTTTACAGTTACTGGATTTTTTAAATCTATTTTCAATAGGATACATGAAAGCAAAAAGGCTAAAATTTACTGCCGAATGATGAAGAAAGTCTATTAAGATAGCAGAGGAGTTGCTTCTTGGTCTAGGTTTCTTAAGAAATAGTCACAGATTCGGTTTAGAAAAAGGATCTCTGAACTTGGAGGAAAAATAGTACAACAACAGAGGGTGAAGATGTAATGAAGACAGGGCAGCATCTAGCTTTTGCATGAGTTTAATTAAAGCCTATGAATAAATTTATTCTAACAGTTTGTTAGCTTGCAGAGGATCTACAAGATGTTTCATGTTCAGTGGGACTTTCACCTCCTGTTCCATAAAAAAAGATGAGTGAATGTATTCTTGTGAAGGAAAACCCTTTGGGCTGAGCTGTAACCAGATTCTTAACATCACAGGCACACAGCTAACACAGCTGGGAGCCTACCTGGTTACCTGTCATGTCTGTCAGCTTGGGCAAAATACGAGGGGACAGGAAGATATGGGAAGACGTGGACAATCTCCATCCGCTGCAACCGGGAAATGAAAATGAGGAGATGCTTACAGGAAAGTCATAGGTCCAGAGGTGATGTTCCTCTGTCTAACTGGAGTTAAAAAACAAACAAAACAAAAACAAGCCAAAACAAACAAAAAAACCAAAAAACCAACAAAACAAACCCACAAAACAAACAAACAAACAAAAAAGAAACCAAACACACAAAACCCCCAAAAAACTAACATAAGAGCTTTTGCCCCAAAATACTGGACTCTTCTTCCTTTATAAGTTTTTATCACATTCCAGTAATTCCCATCAGCTCTAGACTGACGTGTTGCAATTTGCTCTTACTTGGACTGGCTTTAAAAATCATCCAGAAGTATGAAGAAAAGCAAGATGCAGAGAAAATTTTTGCCTGTTGCAGTAGTGGAAGTGTAACTTCTACGTGGTGCCATAGGCTTGCTGATACAGCCATCAGCCCACCTCCCTTACGTGCCAGGTTCTTCACGACCGAGGGCTAAGGCAGCAGGGGCAGCACACAGCTCTCTCTGTTCCCCACTGACAGTCAAGAGCAGCTGGGCTCCTTCCACTCTGCTGGGAGGCTGTTCCATCCCCCATTCCTGGGCCTACACACTTCCATGATGACATCATCCAAGATTCACTCCTCTTCCAGCACACCCACCCCAGATACTGCCAACATCTGCTTTGGGACAGAATACCCTGGCCTTTTGACTCCCATTTCCCCTTTCTCTTTGAGATCATTTGCTAGGTTTTATTTATTACAGCAGCTGGTTGTTCAAGTTTAAGATCCTCCTATGCATGTGGAGTTTGTATATACAAAGTCGGGGCAGGGTGGAGGTAGGGAGAAAGAGCACAGTTGAGTATTTGAAGCCGCTCCCTTTGATTTGCAGAGCAGCACATCACTGCTGCATCCCGAGACACTGCAGCCCACGGGCTCTATGCAGCTGTCACAGAGTCAGGTCACAGAGCAAGGCAGCTCCACAGCCTGCACACTCTCCTGCCTCCTGGGTCACACTGGTCTTTTCTCTCCCACAGACACCACTCTCATCTCATCGACTCAGGGCTCAGCAACCAACAGCTAAGGAACTCAAGTAATGCCAGGCTCTGCCTTCTCCCATTGCAGCAGTCAGTACAGGTAAAGAGACACAAACACTTGTTTACGCACACACTGTGCTCTGATGCTCCTCAGGGACTGCCGGAGTATTACACCCCTCCCTCCCTCCCCTCAGAGGCACAGAGCAACTCACACCAGCACTGACTTCACATCATGGAAGCATCAAAACCAGAGGAAGGTACATCAGCGTGCCCTGAAACCACCCCAGCTGTGCACAAACACCAACTCCAGCTTTCTGCTACAGGACCTAGGGACACGCCTTGGCTCTCGGATCTGTATGCACTGCTTCCACAGATCTCAGTCTCGTGCTGGGAGGAGACCTAGGACTGCGTCATCCCTCTGACTTCTGCAGCTTGCTTTCCACAAGCTGAAATTTTGAAATCGCTGTAACCCATCTGGGTCCCACCCCAGCCAGAACCGCAAAGCACATGGTGGACTCTGCTTTCCCTGAAGCTTTGGCATAGCTTATGTGACATCACTCATTGGGGACACTTGCTGCAGTTTGCAAGATAAAATCAGAGCAAGCAGCAATGAGAAAGACATCCAACAATAACATGGTTCTTGCAAACACTTAGGCAAGCCATAGGTTAAGTTATGAAGGAAGTGCTAGAAGATGATCTGCACACTGCAGCTTATGGGCCAGCGGAGTGGGGGGGATGGAAAAGATCTGTCACTTGGAGAGATGTTGCGGGGGGGACATTTATACACATCAGTGATCAGATATGAAGGAACACCTAAAAACAGCCAAAGTGAAAGCTAGTAAAATAGTATCCTGAAATACAAAATGTGTCATAGCTGCTTTTTATATTCTGCCTTGACTCCAAAAATCTTTGCAGGTTCCTTTGAAGTTAAACGACTACAGATTTTTATTCTTTTTAAATTACTGTAATTATATTCCTCACGGACAGTGAAAAATTTGCTAGCTTTTACACAGGAATTTTCCAGCAAAATTTTATCTGATGTACTCAGTAGTATTGCAAAGGACAACCACAGGACTTTCACTTGCATGTTCAGGTACTTCAGAAACCACAAGCTTTAGAAAGTTTAGAAAAGGAAGTTTTCTGAGTAGTCTGTGTACATGCACACCTCCATGATTCCAAAGGCTATAGAGACTCATGTTCCTGTGACATCAACATACCTTTGGGGAAAAGACCAGGAATATTTGAAGTGTAAGTTTAAGCTTCTATTTTTGAATGCTCTGCCTTTAATACATCTGACAAACTAGTACTAAATTGTTCAAAGGTTAGTACAGGAAGAAAATAGTTCATTCTTAACACTAATGTAATTTTACTTTGAAGTGCCAGACACCATATAGAAAATAAAAAGAGTTTACCAGGCAGTTGTTTGGTTCTACACCCTGCTCACATCCAGCTGACAGACCACAATAAATGAGCAACCAGAAAAGCATGTTTTTAAGGCACAAACACATGGACAACACCTCCAAGGCCAACGGCACCAGAAGCCAGAGTAGCATTGCCTATCATATCTATCTTCTAGAGACTCATAGGCTTCCTTCACAGTATTTTGGCTTTTACTACACTCGAATTTTTGAGAGATTCAAAAGTACCATTAGTGAGGAGAGCTTACTAATGAACAGAGATAAAGCCAAGCTTTATACACCACAATACGAAGATTTAATCAACCTCTATTTTTAAATAGAATACACATAATAAACTCTTACCAAAGAGCTTAAAAAACCCACAAAACCCAGGATATTTAAAATTGCTCTTCCTTATATCTGGTCTGAAAAATCCTACATTAATTTCTTCACAGGACTTGATCTTTAAAAAACAATATTAAACCGTCCCTTAGATAATCTGATGTGTATGAAAATGAATTCCAAGAATATAACTTTAATAATATTTTAATGTAATAAAACCAGCTGTGAAGTTCACCAAGTGACCAGACCTCCCCAGTCTTCAGCCTGGGTTCTGCCTTAGACTAGGGTACAGAGGCAGGTACAAAGGTGACTGGCTAAAGTTTTATAAGGAAGACAGGATGACAAGCGCTCCAAGAGTTTGAGAGAATGGGCAGAAAAGGGATACTTTTCTCAGTTCACAACACTCCTCACACCAAGGAACCCGGCATGTCTAATCAAAGTGCTCTTTCCCACATTAGTCCTCTTGGAAAGTCTGACAGAGATGTTACAGTATGACAGGACCAAGAGGTAACTGCAGGTGAATAGATAATTCTATTAACTTCTCTCCCCCCCTTTTTTTTTTTTTTAGTTTATAAAAGCTTGATATTTTGTGAACTGCATGGTGATCACATAGAAGTATTTCTCCATTGTGTTTAAGGGAAGGCTGACTCTGGCAAGTATGCTCATAATGCCTCTTTTATCCAAAGCTCGCTCAAGAGGGCTCACAAAGGGGTGAGTGGGCTGATGATGACAACCTCTTTGCGAGAACAAGCAGGACCTGGTGACGCACTAATCACTGCCTTGATGTTTTTACTGCAGAAACCCTCGCGTGCCTGTTTCAGAAACCAACTCTCACCCTGCTTTGCTGCCACAGCAACACAGAAATCATCATGTGGGAGTGCTGAAAACAGATTTGCCTTACTGAAACCAAGAGACCCAGTAGCAGATAGGGAACCAAGAACCACTCTTCTACCATCTTGTGGACTCCCCACACTCAAGTCCCAAAGACAAGACAATCTGAAGCTCTTCCTACTCAGCCTTAAAACAACACATACACACACACACACACACACACACACACTCCTGACCCTATAGATCATACTAGACAAGAAAAATGCTCTTGACTTTCCTTGTGCTTTGAGGAGATTACCGTTTTTATAGCAGGGCCTTAGGGTGACTCAAGGACCTATAAACTTGCACAGCACCTCAGTGAAAAACAGAGACTGCTATTGGAGTTTGGGCTTGCTGTGCATAGAGATGCTCCTGCCTCTTTTCACTTTATAGGAAAAAACACAGTAGAGAGAAAGGCTGTGCAGATCACTGAGACATCTAATTACACTTTGCTTTTTTAACCTGTAATAGATTTGCAGCTTTTTGACAAGCCTACAATGATACAGCTTTTCATTTTGCATTATAAATGTTCACAGTCAATACCCTGACAGCTACTGAAACCGATAATAGGTTGCTGAGAATTTGTAATGTAGAAAATTTAGTCTGTGGGTGGTTTTTTAAAAGACACAGTTTCCCTCCTGTGCTCACAGGGAGAGGAAGGTGACAGCAGGACATGCACTTAAAAGCCCACTGCTACACACCAAGAGCTTTTGTCATGCTCTGTGCCAGAGGCAAACTTGGCCACCACAGGAATTCAACCTATTTTATTAGCATACACGCTCACACAGTTTACAGCTACAGGCGATACTACCACATTGCCTACCTTGAAGTTGTATTTTCATGCAGGAGAAGGAAACAATGTTTAAGACAAGTCATTTATTAGAAGGGAAACAATTAAATGGGAAGTTTCCAATTTCTTTCAGCCAAGTTAGAACTGAAACACCTGAAAATCAGGGTATCAATTTCATTGCACAGTGTATTTGCTTAATTAGGAGACTATTCTATGAAACTTTGGCGGGTTCATGCATTATACTCCTTATGCATTCCCCCTTTAATACACGTACTGATTTAGAAGCATAAAGAAAACTGAAGACTAAGTTCCTTGCAGTTAAATTAAGAAACCACAATTTCCACTTTATGTGGGCTTTCTTCAGGGCTGGAATACTTCATCATATGGTATTAATAATGACCTAAAAATCCATCCAGGAAGGCCTTAATCATACTACAATTTTAGACAAACTTTAGTTCAGCACCATTCAATTTGGTGGCTGTTTAAGTGACAAGCAAAAACTTATTGTATCTGATATTTTCAGGACTAGAAGGTTCCAGTTGCAGCTCAAACCTAGGAATATCTATCTATCACCATATAAACATAATATGCTTAAGAATTGAAGTATGTCACATCTTGGGATGTGTCCAGCAATGTGGTGTGGCTGGTGGAATCACATGCACAGCTTGCCCACTACCACAAAATGACCCTGATATAAAATCTTAAAATGACAGAGCCAGAAGCAGAACACTGTGAAGATCCACCTTTCCCCCCTGCCAAAAAGACACCACACACCAGGGATGGTCAGACAGTGCTTGTGAGCAAGACAACTGCACCACAATGGTCTTCAGTGATCTTTCAAGTCTCCTGAGGTCATTTCCCAAGACTACAGCTACTCAGGAGTCATCATGACAGGAAACACACAGGACTGTCCATGCAGGACTGCTACTCGCTGACACAGGACCTGTTTTTCAGATCTTTTATTCTGACTTCTTTTCTTCATGGATCAAAAGTACTGCAATTACCAGATCAAGGTCCAAGAGCATAAAAATCCTGCACTGGAGATGTAGCAAGGGGGTTTTATATAATTTGCTTTATATTGCCAGAAGCATTCAAATCCAGCATCTTCAGGGAAGTTCAGTATTTCTCCAGTGACAATGCAGAGTGCAGTACGCTTGTTTTGGTACTTCTGCAAGAAAGTTAAATGCCCATTCTTGTTTAAAACTGAGATGGAAAAACATTACGCATACATACTTATTTGAAGACATATGCAAAAAAATCATAAGGCAATTGGAAAAAAGGTTTGTAGTCAAACTGTCTCTCCAAGAAGTATTTGGTAAGCAAAGGGGAAGAGATTGACTGAGCAGCACTCCCTTTAGTTAATTAAGTCCAGTTGTATTCATTTAACAGATGTCAAAGACAGCAGATCATTATTTGTCAGTTTAGAGCAATTTCACAAAGCAATCTTTAACCCTCAATGGTATTATCTCCTTTTGCTTTCTGAACACTACAGAATTGCTAAGAATGTATTTAATTAGCCAGTTATCAATACTAATAGCACTATGAGGGTGAAATCAATGCATAAAACCTACATAGTTTTCTAGGAAAATTATCCACAGCAATGAAATTAAGCAATGTTCTAGTTTTCAAATATTTCAATTCCAGCTTTCCTACAAGCTTCATGAAGTCAATCCACAAACATACTGGTAACAAACAAGCCTGCCTACAAAATTAAAACTCCTTCATTTGACATGCTTCCCTCTCCTTTTAATTACACCTAGAAAAGAGGAGGGTTGAGATTTTAGTTGAGATGTCCCATATCTTGCAATCATATACTTTTTGCCTGTAGTCTACCGTGTTTAAAAGAGCAAGCAGAGTGGCTGCTGAAAAATTTTACATAGCAAGAAATATGCCTCGTTCATGTTGTGCTGCAGTAAATTATCTTATTCTAAACCACGGTGAAAGAGAGGTCTTGTTGAAAGATGTCCTTTGAGAAAACACAGTGAAAGAGTCTTATGGAAAAGACAGAACACTAAAGCAGCCTGGAAACTGGTTTAAAAAGCAATCTGTTTTTTCTCCATACTTAACAAAACATTATCCTTTTCAAGCCACTTTCTAAAACCAATTGGATTCCATTTTTTCTTGGAGTGCTTTCATTCCTGATGCCTCCTAATGACTGTTTGCACCTCAATTTCCTTTGACTTTTAATCTAACATATACATTAAATGTTAGTTGAAGGTGAAAGTATCTTACTTAACGCTTCCTATATATGGATATAATGGATATATTACCTTAATCACAGCCAATCCCCCCTCCCAAACAACAACCACCAAAAGAGCCTGACCACAAGCAGAAGCCAGGGCTGTAACACTGCATTCGCTTACTACAGTGTCATAAACAAAGGATAGTAGTGGGCAAGCTTTCAAAACACAAGTTTTTCTACTGTGAGAGTCCTCCTGTTTTCAATCCGTTACAGTTGAATGTGTGTGCTCATTAAAAGCATGCTTTGCACAAAGAGGGCTTGAAGAGCAATGGAATGTTCATTTCCAAGTAGAAATGTGGTTGCTCACAAGTCAACATATTACAGGCAAGCAAAAAGGCAATGTGATAATGCAAAACTAACACCACTTACCTGTCAAGAATAATATAAATCAAACACACATTGCTTAATTCTACATTTTCCAAATACTACATATAATCTTTCATATGTAGCCGACTTAAATTGGCTTAGATGACTACCTTGGTTTTTGTGGCCATTGAAAAAAGTTTCTTAAGGTTCCAGGTTGTTAGCTGATTTAATCATTACAGGAAATGGCCAAAATTTTGGTAAATTTCCACATTTTTAAAAAATATTTCAGAAACTTATTCAATGGATGCCTTCAATTAGACTTTCTTTTTGAATGCAGAAAAGGCTCACTAACATCATTAGTCTGCATTTATAAACTACACAGGACATGTGACTTCAGACAACCTACTCATGGTGGAGGGGTGAAAAAAGCTATAGGAATGAAGACAGAGTAAATTTAAATGTTCAGAAAATGTCTTCAATTAACTGCACAAACATTTGACTAAAGGGATGTTTTTCCTAGATATACAACATACAAGAATACTGCAGCTCTGAACTCCTTATTCCTCATCTGCTTTTGTGCATTATGCTAGGGAAAGGGACAAAAGGAACAAATGTACACTTTCCTACTCCTGAGGACAAAAAGCTCCTCTTGGCACACACCACTGGAAAACAGCATTGATGTAATTATCACATGGAAGCAAAGCATACAGAATTTCAAGGTGTAATTTGATTACTGAGTTTTTTAAATGGTCACATTTTTTCCTCCAAGATACTAAATTCATGTAAGTACCAGTAAAATTGGCATTTTAAGCACATTATCTTGTAATGGACAAAACTCCATACTCAGCTGTATCAGAACTGTGTATCTCCTTCAGCAACAGCACACATCCATTTTAGGACTCTAGATTAGACAACACACATCACAGAAAGGATGAACATTGAGGAAATGAACCACTAAGGCAGTCCTTTTCTCCAAAGAAAGCTTGGTTAGAAAGATCTGGAGCATCTTGCATTGCTCACTTAAGTTCATTTAGATCTGTTCATTTAGTACCTCTCTTACACTGTAACTTTCTAAATGTTAACAGAATGACTACACTATCAGGATAGTGTAGATAAGATAGATAGAGGAAAAACTCCACTAAGTATGTTAATATTCATAGATACTTTGAATGGAGACATTTACTCTTTTAGTAGCCTCATGATCATGCGTAGTGATTCTTCAACTTTTCAGGAAGTAATGCTACATGGAGAAGTCCGTATTTTAGATTCAGGAATACTGGCTATTACTGTTTCCAAGCCCTAGCTTGTTACTAAAAAGTGTGAGCACCATGTGTAGGGAGGGAGGGAAACCTGCCATAAATATAAATGCATGATGTTCCTCATGAGGTTCCAGATGAAATTCCAACCTGGTCTAAAGTTACTTTATTTTTTCCAGAAAGATCTATTTCCTCTCTCTTATTATGCTTAATTATAAGCTTTTTGTCCCCCTACTTCTTGGCAATATCATTTACATAAAAAAGCAGCAGAGTCAAGCTTTCCCTTGGTTTAAATTGCTGCTTCTCTGGTGCCAATTCTACAAAGACAGTACAAATTCTGTACACATATTACAAAGAGACAAGATGAGGCTCAGAACCACTGCATATCTATGGTGTATCAACCAGAACTACAGATGAACTGAATGGTTGCAAGGATGAGCAGATTAAAAATGCACCAAAAGTCCTCACGTGTGTACTCTGTAGATTCACATCCCTGTTATAACTCATAATAGTTATTTTAGTGACTTGAAATATCAACTTTTCCATATTCCAACTATCTTGCCAGTGAATGCACCTGCAACAGATTAGAAAAAGTACAAAATGAACATATTTGCCGGTTTAAGGAGACAACCAGACATCCCAGTTCCAGTTGCTGAGCCAGATGAACACTGTGGCCTCTTCAGCCATTAGATTTTTCAAAAAGGACTTTTTCTCAAGACAAGAAAACTATCTAGCCAGAAAACTCTTCCCCAGGCAGTTCTGGGAGTGTATGAAGTCAAATTCAAGGTAAGCCACTGTCAAGTGTAGCAAGTTATATCTGGACAGCAAGGGCAACATCTACAACAGAGCATGAATTACCATCAACACCCTCAACTAACTACTTAAAACCAAATATCCCCTCTCAGCTGGCCAGTCATTTTGTATTTGTCAAGAAATCAACCAAAATAATGGAAAGTATTAAAAGTGAACCCCACTACTGAATGAACTCTTTAAAAAACAGAACTCTACTGTCTTCAAAAAAACATCTCTCAGTAATTCCCCTACTACAATGCAGGGTGCAGTGTCCTTTAACTGACAACAAGTGAGGCAGAGAATTGACTAACCTATTGATTTCTGTTTGAGATGAGTTTTAGCCACACAAATTTAGGGTTATCCAGAGCCAGAGGGTAGGTACAGTGCACCTGACAGATCCTCTGTGACAGAACTCAGGCAGTGCTTTGACTCAAACGAAGGATCAACGCTAGGAAATGAGGCTGAACCACTAAAATGTCCCTTCAGGCTGTTTGGGTTGTTTTTTTAATGGCAGCTGTGAGTATTACTTTACAGATCAGGGCCTCCTGAATGATGCATATGGGCTGAACTCAAACCAGTGATTCTATAAACTGCAATACCTTTTGCTTGGTTTTGCTATTTAGTAGTGTGACTACTGAAATAATTAAACCTATTCACCTGATTAAACCATTATATTGACACTCTCAAAGACCATACACCCCTTTATGCTTTTAAATACAGCTTAATCTACACTCAATCTCAAAATACACAATTATTACAAAGCAATTAGCAACATTTCACCATAGTTTGGATTTAAGTAAATCAGTCTTTAAACAAAAACTAAAAAAAAAAATAATTTCAGAAATTTAATAGGATTTGCCACACCAGATCAGGCCACTACTGTATCCAACATGCTATTTGCCTTCAGCATTGGCTCAATACTGTAGACTGGCAAGAAACTGACAGTCAAATTTAAAAAAAAAAGTTGCATAATATACATTAATATACATATATGAAATTAAAATAATAAAGGATAAGGCAGAGAGTATTGTCATACACAAAATCATGTAATGAATTGTGCATTTGTCCAAGAGTTAATTCACTGTTCAAGGTTATACCTCTGCAAGCAGTCCAAGGAACAATTAAACACAATGCCAAAGTGTTCTCACAAGCATTACAAGTAGGAGAAAATCTAGAAATACAACAGATAATGGTATAATGACAGATGGGGCTCCGTCTGTCAAGCACTTATATTTGATAGTCATTTGAAAAGAACTAATGGAGAAAAAAAAATTTCCAGTGGGTGCAAGAAGAGTCATTCTTCAGATGTGGTTCCAGAAGGGACTTACGCAGGCTGCAGTTGCACTTAGTAGGGAAAAACCTCTGCAGAACTTTGATCCCCTCCACTTCCACACATATCCAGGAGCTGGTTAACAGGTTCTAGTTAAAAAACTTAATTAAGAAGGGATGGATAAATTCATTTTTTTTTAACCCAGATCCAGTCACTGACACAGCGCAGTGAATGATGATGGTGTTAGTACAGGCAAAAAGACAGGTGAGTGGTTGGGGTCAAGAACAGTGGAGTACCCTGATTTTCATGTATGCAGAAATATCAGCATATTCATTTTTCTTACACATTTTTTTATTTTGGCAGACAAGAATAGTTACTCACAATATATCACCTTTAAGATGTTTCACAGTTATCAAGAAACTTTCCATGATGGAGTCATTTGGATAATCAGGATATAATTCCCACATCCATTTTACTGGGGGAGGGGCAAAAGAAAAAGTCTTCTCCAGGCAAATCAGTGCTCAGTTCAGACTGATTTAGCCGAAAAATCTTCACTAGGACGCAGCATGAGGTCACAGAAAGCTGGAATTCAAAAAAAGAACACAGCAAACTGTACTAGATGAAAACCAAGTTAATCATGCCATGAGGAAAAAAATGTTATTGAGCAAGCTCATATGTAGTTAAAAAGCTAGGTAGGAATGAACATGATACAAACAAAAAATAAAGTTTATTAATTCATTTATCTTCAATCATCACACAGATGTTTAGATGATTATTCAGGGCTTGAAGTACCTGTTTCCTCCTTTCTGGGATAAGAGAAAATATTGAATGTAATGGAGTTGTGCCAGGTGGCACAAACTGATATCAAGAGAACAAAAACAGTCCCACACAGTTTCACTGAGCTGTGAGCTCAGACTAGCAAGAGCAACCTTTTCTGTACAGTTAAATAACATTCCCTTATGATCAGTCAAAAAATTACTGCTTTTTGAATGGGATCAAATACTGCTGTAACAGCTGCTCACTGCAGATACCGAAGGTGTACAAAACAGTGTTATCAGACACATCAGTAGCAGAAGAAAATGCTCATGCCCAGCCTGCCTCACACCATCCTTCATCTGAATATTGTTACTCCTGCAGCTGAAGGGCTGCAGAGCATTACTCAAGCACCACATCTCTATCTGTGCAAAAGCAGCCAGGCAGTGACTCCAGGCAACAATACTGTGACCAGTTTTTGGTGAAAACACACTGAAGTTATTCAAACTGCAGAGCAGCGATCGCACAGTAACTGCTGGCTCCGCCAGATCTGGAAGAATAATATGATAAAGAAACAGTATAAGAAATATGTTATAAAACTGCTTATCAGACAAGATACAGATGCCAGCACATATGGCACTAAAAGCATACAAGTGGGGCACTACCACAGCTCAGGGTATATTAAATTCTACATAGCCAGAGCACTGGATAGACAGCTGCAGTATGAAAACATTGTTCTTGAGACCAAAGGCAACTGATTAACTCACAAAATTTCTGGCAGTCCACCTTGTATCTTTGCTGTTCATGTTTTAACAAGTGCTATGAAAGCAATATAACTCTATTCAAAATAACCTGGCATACTGTAAACTTCCTGGCTCTGGAATGGAATTAACAATTTTGAGGAAGCATGCAAGGCTTGATTTCCAAGATAGATATCTTCTACTGAATAAATAATCCGTAAAAGTTTGATAATTTTTTTAACACAGAAATCTTTCAACTCTGATCTCCACGGTAGCAGCACCTTCCAGCCAAGTTCAAGTGGGAAAAACTAGCTTTGAATGTGGCATAATAATGTACACAGAATCATAGAACAGACTGAGTTGGAAGGGACCCACAAGAATCATTGAGTCCAACTCTAGGCCCTGCACAGGGCCACCTCTAAGAATATCATCCAAATGCTTCTTGAACTCCATCAGGCTTGGGGCTCTGACCACTTACCTGGGGAGTCTGTTCAGTGTCCAACCACTCTCTGGGTGAAAAACTGTTTCCCAATATCCAACTTAAACCTCCCCTGACATTCACTGATCACCACAGAGAAGAGACCAGTGCCTGCTCTTCCTCTTCCCCTCACAAGGACGCTGTAGACTGCAATGATGTCTCTCCTCAGTCTCCTCTTCTCCAGGATGAACAGATCAAGTGCCCTCAGCTGCTCCTCACACAGCTTCCCCTCAACACACTTCACCATCTCTGTTGCCCTTCTTTGGACACTCTCTAACAGTTTAATACCTTCCCTATATCGCAGTGCCCCAAACTGCACACAGTACTCCAGGTGAGGCTGCCCCAGTGCAGACCAGAGCGTGACAATCCCCTCCCTTGCCCGGCTGGCAATGCTGTGCCTGATGCCCCCAGGACAGGGTTGGTCCCCCTGGCTGTCAGGGCCCTGCTGACTCCTGTTCAACTTGCCCTCCACCAGGATCCCCGGGTCCCCTTCTGCAGCACTGCTTTCCAGCATTTCATTCCCCAGGCTGCATGTACATCTGGGGCTGTCCCACCCCCAGTACAGAATCCAGCACTTTCCCTTGCTGAGCTTCCTATCCAGTCCTCTAATTTGTCAATGTCTCTCTCTCTGCAGGGCCTCCTGCCTTCAAGGGAGTCAACAGCTCCTCCCAGTTTTGCATCCTCTACAAACTTGCTTAGTATTCCTTCCAGTCCACATGCCACAGTTTTTCCTCACTTCCTACTTTATTGGAAAGACTATGGAGACAGGGTCTTCCCAGTGGTGTCCAGTGACAAGACTAGAGGCAATGGGCACAATCTGAAACACACGAAGTTACCTCAGAACATCAGGAAACACTTTTGAACTGTGAGGGTGACTGAGCACTGGCATAGGCTGCCCAGGGAGTTTTTGGAGTCTCCATCCATGGAGGTACTCAAAAGCTGTCTGGAAACAGCCCCAGGCCACCAGCTCCAGTCCTGCCTAAGCAGGGAGGTTGGACCAGAGGGGTGCCCTCCAACCTCAACCATTTTGTGATCCGAGTCCCAACGCTCTTTCAATGCCTTCCTTTGTCTCATTTAATGGATTAACCATCTTTATTTCCTTCTTTCAACTTGTTTCAGTATTAACCTAACCAAAGTCAGAGCAATTGTACTGAGGTATGCACAAGTTGGAAAATCAACTTTGTCAGAAATGTGGATAAAATATTTATGCCTGCAAGCTTCTCTGCTGTTTTTCAATTTTACAGGACCATGTGCAAGTTACATTCATTCGGATAATACCATAGAAGGAAAGTATGAAGGACTATCAGATTCTCCCTAGTTTATTACCAACTGGATAGGAACGAATCGCTTTCTTTTCTGAACATCTCTGGCTCTGTACTGCTAAGGGTTTTCAGTATCTCTGTTGGCAGTGACCCCATGTGCTCAATCTGTAACTTGTGCAAATTTTTTTTTTTTTTTTTTTGCTAACACGAGGGTATTTGTTCAACTGCAACTTCCACTGAACTTAACCAGATGGATCAAGCTGTTGGGTTACAGTCCCATCTATGCACGCCCCTGCACGGCAATGAAGGCCAGCAAAATGCCTTATTCCACGAACTATGACTTAATTATTTCAGCCACTCTTGCAGATAAAAATCATGAAAAATTTGCACTGGGCAGTACAATATTACTAATAACAGCGAAATGTTTAGAAACATCCTGTGACTCACAATGGTGAAGCGAAGCAAAACTCAGTTTTAGGATGAGGTCAATCAAATTCAAGAAATGCTCACAAAGGCACTTGCTACAGAGATGAAAATCCAGTCTGTTCCAGTACCATACTCCCACACTTTCATAGGACTCATGAATCATACTCCAGACTGCGTTCCAAGCATATTTAGGTCAAACACAGAAGTTAACATATTCCTGCACTTCATTACCCTTCCCCATCTACAAAAAGAGATGTGGTCACATCTTGCACACTACCTGTAATTTCTGCAGTACTAGATTCACAGATCAGATGGCAGATGGGCCATTTGGTATGATCCACAATACAATACTACAAAATTTTATCTGCAACTCTGCAGACCAAGCTAATCACTCTGAAAACAACATGCACTCATCCTGCACACCAAGGAGGAGAAATGAGACAGCCTCCCTTTACTTCCAGCTAGGAAATATTTATTTTTCATGTTCTCTACTTAATCACCCTGCTCCAGGCTGAAAGCAAAGGAGTCAAGGCAGACCCTATGAGACCAAAGCAGTGGGGAAAAAAGTTTTAAAAACACACAAACAAAAACCCAAACAAAAACATCAAAAACAAACAACAACAAAACAAGTACAAACAAAATAACAAAAACAGTAATGCAAAAAATTAAGCACAGGCTATTGCTGGTGCCTATAATAGCTTTCAGAAAGTCAAATAAATACAAATTACTAGCAAGGAAACCTGAAGTTTATGTAATACACAAAGTCTTGAGAATATTAGCAAAAGTTATGAAGTGCACCAAAGTCTGCAAATGGCTCCCGAGAAAATAACTCTAAATAACAAAAAAAATCAACCAGAAAAAAAAATGCATTTTTATTCTGGCATAAGACCTATATATTTCTTGAAATTAAATACCTGTCTTTTTATTAAAAACATCCATGTCTGTTCATGGTGGTTTTAAAACATGACCAAAAGACAATTGCTGAATTAACACCCTTGCCATCATGTTTTAACTCTTTAAAAAAAATCATACAATAAAAAGCCAGGATCTGATTCTCATCAGTTTACAATGAAGTCCAATTTTTTTTTTTCAATCAAAATAAATATTAACTTTATTCCTCACTCATAATATAAACCAAGAGAGAAAGTAAAGAGTTAAAGCTGTTTGGCAGCTGTTACTTTAAACTCCTTTGGGTTTTACAATTTGCAGAGCATGTCAGTTTCTCCACCCTGGAACTTATTTAAAACACCCAAGCAGAGTAATGTCACAGCACGATCATCTGCCATTAGTACAACAGTCAGAGATATGATACAGCAGAAGACCTCCTCCTCCAAATCTGTCACTTGTAATAAATTATGGTGTAGCCAGGAGCCGACTGAGACGAGACAGACAGAGAAATCAAAATTAAGAGAGTATGTAGAATCAGACATGACCTATATAGAAGTGACTGGTAAGGCTAAAGAGTACAGTATGAATTCTTCCAGGGAGAAGATATGTGGAGAGGAGGGACAGAACCAATGACATTCATCAGTGAAAGGGACAAACAAGAACATAAAAATTTGGGCATTGTTATTAAAAAAAGAGCAGATTGAAGACGTTTTCAAGCACACAACACACCTGTTTCATGGTAAAGGTTCTCAGAAAGTAAAGACCAACATATGGTATTAAAACCCAGCCACAGCAAATTTAGATCAGAGACAAAGTCAGCACTGCAAAACCTGCAGGACAAGCACCACATAATCAAAGATTCTTTGAACAGAATACCTAGGACAGAAGGTTTCACATAAGGAAGAGTAAGAAACACTTATGTTTATAATTCTTCAAAGAAATGCCTGTTTTCCCATAAGTTCATCTTTTGTGCAACTATGGAGAAAGGCTATTCAATCATACAAACATCACATCAAGCCCAAGTCTCCGGGCAATACAAACGCCGTTGCAAAGCAGAAAAACCCATCGTGAATAAAGAAGCCAGTATTTCAAGACTGGTAATACCCTACCATTTCATAACCTTGCACTACATTTATTTCCTCTGTAAGTACCCACTTTCACTAACTAAGCTGTCAACAAGAACTAAAGAACAGTAAACACCCTCCAAGCTCATACTCTACTGCAGGATAGTAGCTCTGAACCAGTCCTGAGCACATCAGCCTTTGGCAAATGAGGGTGGACACATTCCTCCCTTACCAGGTTAGAACAAGCAACTAAAGTCAATAAGACACAGATAAGTACCTCTTCTATTTTGTTTACCTCTTTCAACTACTTGCATTTTTATACCAACTTTTTTCTTCTGTTTCTACCTCACTCGCTTTCCTCAGTTGGACAGCTTACAGCATTAGAACTGATCACAAGGCAGAACTTCTGCTATTTAGCTGTCTTCCATTTGGCAATGGAAAACACTAAAACACACAAAAATTTGACAGATTACAGCCCAGCAGAACCCCAGTCACAAGCTGGGGCCCTCATGCACTACGGCTGTTTACAGATATGTAACAGCCAAGGAACAAGTTACAGTAGTGGTAGGCAGCATCTGCAAGAACCGAGAGTAAAACAATGAGACACTTATTACAAGCTCACACAGCAAGGCAAAAACAACTGCACAGCAGCCACCATTCTTCTGAATGGAAGCCAGTAAGATGATTGTTTTTTCATTTCCCCCAATGAGTTCACATGTTCATAAGAATCATCCTCTTATTTTAGTTATTGAACAGATCTGTGAGATGGGGATGCAGTTACTTAAAAAGCAGCAGCAGCAGTGGGGCTGGGACGAAAGTGAGGGGCAGGAGTACAACTTGCTCACTGTGTGTTCTGCCGTAAGAGCCCACACAGAAGAAGTTGCAGTTCAGGATCCTCAGTTGACAGAAAGCCAACACAACAGACCTTCTAAGTCTGAATTGCAACATGTCAAGAAGAGAACAAAGGACTGGTCAATACCACAAGAACTAGCAGCCACAGGGTATCATCATGGCTATCAAGCTAACCTGTTATCCCTCAAGCACGAACAACACACAGAGGAACACAGTGATCACTACAGCCCCATCTATGCACATCCCTCTGCGGTAGTAAAGGCCAGTGAAATGCCTTATTCCACCTACACACTGGGCATCTCTCTCCAGGAACTCCTGAGCAATCAAAGCCTGCTCAATCACTTCTGATGGGGATTAGGAACTTGGGAGAAGAAAAGACACATAGATCAGAGTATTTCAGAAGCAGAAATGCAGATGTATTTGAAACAACTGGGAGAACAGGTTGAAACACTGCCAGGTTGCCAGGGAAAACTAACTCCTTTAAGATATGCAGATAAAGCACTTAGGTACATGGTTTTGTGATGGACTTAGCAGTGCTGGGTTAACTGCTGTACTCAATGATCTTAAAGGTCTTTTCCAATCAACGATTCTATGACTCTGGTGAACGCCCAGGTAATGTAACTTCTACAATGCACCACTGTAAACACAGGTCACAGGCAAGTTCAAGTGAATTCGACAAAGCATAATGTATTTCCAGAATTGATACGAGGATGGACAGCCTCCACAAACAAGAACCAGGAAATAACTAAGCAACTCCTAGCAAAACTCCCTGATGAACTATTCATCTCCCTCATACTTTGGCCTGAGTGTGCTCCTTGCTCTAAGAGAGCCACAGGAGCACACAGAGAAGGACACACATTCATCTTCTCTGGAAGTCAAGGTCATCATTACTACGTGAAGAAATTATTGGTCACTCCATCAAGGCCATTATCTACATCAGAGCTGCTGGTAACAAAAGTCCTGTTGTCAAAAATTACAAGTGTGGCAGAAGATTCAGCTACCAGACACATTCTGAAGAGATTGCTTGGAGTGTTTACAAACCATAAAAAAAGAACAATGTACAAGACACATCATTTACACATTTACCCAAATACGCGTGATTTTATTTGATACTTTATATTTCTGATGCAGGAAAATTACAACTTATCAGTTCCAAACAAATATACAGAGTGTACAGATAAAAGTCAAGGACCTATATCACTACCAAAGGGAAGAACCTACCAGAATTGATTTTTTGTAAATTAGCTTACAGAATGAGATGTTATTCTGTCACTTTTACCTGTAAATATCCACAGAATTCCCATTCTCTCATTACAATGTATGAAATGTCTTGCTTTAGTTGGGGGTAATACTACCTTGGAAGTTTGGGTTTTTTTTTCCTTGGCCACAAACCATCACTCCAGATCACACAGGCTCTAGCACAAAGCATCACTGAGCTGGGAAAAAGAAATGGAAATACATGTAATTCACCAGTTCTAGGTGAATATGTCCAATTCAGCATCCGGTAATTTTTTAGGGTATCTTAACTACCTCTGGAACCCTACTTTTCTTAATACAGAGCCACACGCTATTTTAATGCTAAGTATATATGTGCTTCTAGAAATGACAATTTTTAATAGTATCAAAGGCACTACCACAGCCTAAAGGCTTGAGCTACTAGAATGAGAGGAAAAAAAAATCAAAATTACATAGTTTTATGTGAAAAATCTAAAAGTCTAATATTAAAATCTACTTTTTTTCTGCTAAAGTTGGAAATTTATAAGAACTCCTGATAATAGTATGCAAATAGCATGAAAACTGCCAGAAAAAAATAGCAACCAGAAGCCAATGATGCGTAATTAGAGGTCTCAACAGCTTGTTTAAAAATCCTGAACACGGAAGTACACATACTCATACACTCCATCAGTTCACATGCCTTCTATCTGCTAGCAAGGGTTTATTGCAAATCCATCACCATGAACAAGAAAGAACAAACACATCTGTAAGCATTTGCAAGCCAAAGCTGCTTTGAACAAAGCCAGTGAGCAGAAAAGACAAAACTTCTGGTGTTATTGAAATAGCCACAGCACTCCAAGGACAAAATTGAAGCCAAGTATCCTGGAGAACACATTAATTTCATAGAATAATGACCATTTACAAAGGACAATCACTGTAAGTTGTTCGAAGTACAGAATATCATGCCATGAACACATAACTGAAAATGGTGGAAAATGCATTACAGTTTTACTGTCATGAGGTAAGCCTTGATTCATAACATGTGTGCACATATGTGCATGAATGCTGATATCTCCAACCCACAAGTGTAGCCATCCCAATTTCTCAGTAGAAGTTAAGGAGATGACAAGATGATTCTATCAAACAATAAATCAATAGTTTTTCCAGAGTTATTCAGGAAAACTAATTACACCAACTCACTGGTTTTGTCTCAGAAACCGGGTAATTAACACAAAATGAGACAAACTAAGGTATGAAGATAGCTAGTTATTATATTGATACCAGGTATTGTGTTCATACTTCTTCTCTTTAAAAAGTGTTTGAAAAAGCCCCTAGAACCTAACAAAATCAATCACACTAGTATGTAAATAATTCATGACAAGGAAAGAGATGAATGGACTTAAGTTTTTCTCTTTTTCCCTATTCTTTTTAATGTGGTATAAAACATAGTCTTTTTATTTCACTCTCAGGCTAAGAGGTCCAGTGAATGAACTGCACAGTTCCCTCATAAAAATCACAGGTCATCAGTCTGGGTTTAAAATTCACAAAAAAGTTAAATCAAATACTATACTAGAAGCACAGGGAACAGTATTTACAAATGCAATTAGTTATCAGTAAACTTCCTGAAATCAACATTTATCAGCACTGCCTCACTCTTTGAATTAAAATAATTGCTTCCTATGGTATTTTCTTCTAACTCCAGACAAGTATTGCCTTTTAAAAGAACCTTGCATTTGAGGTGCTTTATCTTCCTCCTGCTTCAGAGCATGAAATGAGATTTTGATGTTACCTGCAACATCAAGTTTGCAAGTACATTTGAAATACAGATTAGTTTACAAGACTGTGTTTAAAATGGAGGTTGTCTTCCGTCAGTCTGAAATAAAGTTAAATATTAAGCTCAACTCAATAGGGAATGGAAGTTGATGGAAAGAGCAAGAGGAAAAGGACGAAGCATCTTAATACTCATAGCTGGAATCCATTCAAACTTCATTTCCTAAACAGGAACTTTAACATGCCTTCCTATCATCTTTATGCCTCCTTTTTTTATCTTCTTACTTTCTTTACATATATATATATATATATATATGTTCAGAAACCAAGCCTGACAGTCATTTTGGGGGCAAGTGATTGTGTATGTACTTACATTAAAAAAAAACAAGAACTCAAAGTGGAACATCAGCATAGCAGGTGGGGGCTGCCTGTCTTCCCAGAAGGCTGACAGCAAGCCCAGACAGATGACACACCACTGTGCTGTCCACTGCCAAGCAGATTTTTGGCTTTACCCTTTACATTCATGCAAGTGTGATGAAGAAAAGTATGGAACTTCAAGAAGGTGAATAAATCTGAAATGTATTTCACAAGGGTCCAAGCAGAAACTCCATTACTGAGTATCAATAAATTCATTAAAAGTTCCCTATTAAAGTAAAAATAGAATGAATTAGGACCTAACTCTTTGTGTGGGTTTGATTTACTTCCCAGCCCAGACCTAGACAATGCATCACCATAGTCACTGCACTTTCTCTTTAGTCCTGACCTTATTTTCTGCACAACACACATACCTTCCTCATCCTGTGACTAGAGGGCAAACAATGAGAATTTCTTCTCCAAGGAAGATACATTCTTTTATTAATTCTAACTTTAATCATACACTCAAAAGGCTATAAGAATTTAAAGATGCAGCTCAGCAAGAGCAAGTGCTATTCTCTTTGGCAAACATCTTCATCTCCTTCAAAGCCTTTGTACTGTTAATTTTAACACCATTTGGAGTAATGAAGGTTGCACTTTACTATTGCCATGAAGACACAACAGAAACCAAGCAATGATCTGCAACACTATACTGTCAGACACCATTTGTTTATAGCCAGGTCCAGATGTACCAAAGCTCTTTCAGGACAGACTATTTTAGAGTATATCCTTACTATGTTACCCTTACAGCAGAAGACAGAACTGCATGACGTAACAGTGAGGGAATTAGACTGTATTCCCATGTCACCATCATGGTCAGGGAATACTGCTGTGCATTTGTTTTTCCTCCCATTCAATATATTTCTCCTTGGAAATGCTAACAGCACCACAGGCACACAAAACACCTGGACTGAAGAAACACCTCAGCGAGTTTGGCCATAAGAATTTCAGCTTTAATATTTTCCCCCATTCAATTAGGCTACGGGTAAGGGAAAATGACACTTGAGTATTCTGAGCAGCTAACTGATGCAAGACTTGATACTTGAATGTATTAGATATGCATCTTTGTTTATGTGCAATCATCCATGGTAAGCAAATATTCTCTGTTGCTCTGAAAGAACCTACAGGGCTATCATTTATGAGTTTGATCTTGAGAACCTATATACACTCTTTTTACATTTTTCTTCACCACAAAAGAATTTATGAAAATACAGCATATATCCTTAAAAGCATACATTAACTTTCACATGAAAATAAACATCACCTTTCTAGGATACCACCACAAAAACTGTTCTGGTCTCTTACTTAGCTCCTCACCTTTCAAAATCCAAGAATATTTTTCTGTGCACATAAAGTCAGCTTCTGACATGACACTACTCGATCCCCTTTCTAATAACAGCATCTGCTGAGAGGGCTCACTCTGTTCTTTCAACAGCACTAGCAAACCATGCCTTAAGAAACCCCCAAAACAAATCAAATGAAACAAAAGCCCCCAAGAATCACTGAAAGATGAATTACATACTCACAGGTAAAACTACTAATTAAAACAAAATCTCCACTAAGATTCTGAACATAGCTAAAGAATGCCAAATAGTTTTTGCTGAGGCATAGCTTCACAGAGTAGATAGTTACTCAAAGTTGAACTAAAGATGGAAGACCTTATCACATATTGGGGAAAAACTAACAGTTTTGAACAAGAATTTTAGTTCACCAAGTTCTCTTCCTTCAACAACTGATTTTTAAAGTACTTTTGCTAATCTATTACTCCAAAGCCTGCTGCAGTTATAACTCAACAGCTTACAGGAATAAGTAAACTTGAAATTCATTCCACTGGAAGTTCATACTCCCACTGCTTCAGAATGCTTGAAGCGAGGGTATTTTTAGTTTTCCTGTAACCCGCTAACAACAATACCTAAGTTGACAAAGTCTAATGCCATATTTCCCTCTAAAAAGATTTAACATGCAGTATACTAAATAATAACTGACATCTTAACCATTGAAGAAAACGAGTGTCTTCAAATGAAAGTTTTTATAGTAGGGGGAAAAGTAACAGTCTCACACACAGGTACACCACAGAACAACAAAAATACAGACCTCCTTTCAAACATTTGTGTTCCTGGGTCCTGTAAATCATACATCATGAACACAGAGACTAGCTCTAATTGAAGTTATTTGCCAGGATCTCAAATGCAACACCACATGCTAAAATAAGCTGAGTTGAGAGAATATTCTGGGTACTAGCCGTAAAGCTAAAAGAGCAAGTATATTGCTGTACTTCACTGTGTCTGTCAATGTTATTATCAAAAGCAGCTTTTTTAACTACAGTAATATTTGTCCAGGTCAGCATATCTACTTGGCAGGTTTCAGAACTTGCCAGGAGCATGACTCAGAGGGCAGTTAAGAAAGCAACTGTTGCTCCCATCCTGAATGTCTCCCATCCTTCAAACACAATGCAACACCTGGACAAATTTATCCCCTCCTGCCCTTGTCCACCTCAACCCCTGCAGACCATTAGTCCTGTCTCCAGAGCTCATGGATTCATTTAATTCTCTAGCAATGCTTGCCCAACTCAAACAGAAACAAGAAAAGGCCATGAACACTCCATAGCAGTCGATTTCCCGCCTGTCATCAGCAAAAGTAGTCCGAGCCTTTCAAGATAGGAGAGGACCAGCACAGGGACTGAAGGAGGAAGGGGAGGATTAGGAGGGAACAGTTCTTATCTCTCAGGAGACACTCTTATCTAGGAGACATCAATGCAGAAGTGCAGTGACTAAGGAAAGCAAGGCAATTAGCTGCAGGAAGGTGGAATCTCTCCAGAAGACCGCTATCAGAGAGGAGTGACCAGACATTTATAAGGCCTTGTGCTAATTACACCAAATCCTATGTTGATGGCTTGCTGGCAAAAGTTACTCTACCAGAAGGCTATGCAAAGTTCCAGTACTGCTTCTCCACATTTTTTTTTTGGCATTCAAATGGTCAAAATATCAATTAATCTCAAAACATGTAGAACATCCAGAGAAAAGATGACTCAGGTAGTAACCCACCACCCACCTGTTATCCTACAACTGGGAGAAACGCCCATGAGCACATCTCACAGTTCACTTGAGTTGAAACTGTGGATGAAACTACTTAAAACTTTCATGAAAGGTACAAAGTGGAATATCCCGGGCAGGGATAAAAACCTGCTCTGACAGAGACAGTTGCAGCTGAAATCGTCTCAGATCATCTGCCAGTACTCAGGTCCAGGTCTGCCAGTATTAACTGCTATAATGCAGTTTGTTGCCTACTGTAGGCAAATTAGTTTTCAAGAAATTCTTTCTGCTTTCACTTTGAGCAATGGGGTGGTATCATGTTTTCCAACAACAGCCATTTCCTTTAAGCAGTTACTTCTAAAACAGCTAACTTGCTAAATGTTGTGCTTCTAGTTTTACAAAAGAATTTAATCATGCATCAACGGGTACTGCTGCCATGAAGTCCTTGTTTTCCCTCACCACTTCCTCTCAGTCCTTTCCACTGCAATAGCAACGGCATTTGTGTAATTTCTGATTAATCCAATCAGGAAAATGATCCAGGGGAAGACTGAGTTTGTGCATAGAGGAGTTATCAGTTTGTTAACTTCCTAGATCCGGTTTACCACATTGCTACACAAATGCCAGTATGAGAAAACAGACAAAGGTGAGAGTAACAATGCAGCATAATCCAAAATAAATCAACCCCTGGGAATACAGAGCTAATTAAAGGCATGGCAATAACATGTAGACAAGTCCAAACAACTCTGCAAGCCTCCTTACTTGTTTCTAAACCTTTCTTATTATTTATTCTTGGGAGTGAAACATGCAGGCTCATAAGCATAATGCTACAAGTGGTTTAGAAATGTAAATAGACAATAACTCTTGTTTGAGCCTTGAGAAACACAAGATAACCCAGTTAGGTAATCCAGGACTGTGTTTCTTTACATAGTTTATTACGTTGTATATATTCGGTAGCTCAAGGCCAAGCCAGAGGGCAACAGCCAGCTCATGAAGCTTACAGTTACAATATGTGAAGAAGGATTCATCAGACTAGATGGGAGTACAAACAGCGTTGTACAGGCTGCCACGCTCCTCGGTGGAGATTCACACAGCACGAGTCATCCGACCAAATGCCATTCCTCCAGGTGACAGGAATGATACTCAGCTCCATTAGTTGAGAAGATGAGATAGTCACGTCTAAAAAGACCGTGGGTGACTCGGCAAAGATGCAGACACCTGCAGACTGCACACACCCAAGTCAGACGAGACGACTCCTGCCCTGGAGGACAATCGCATATCCCCCGCATGAAGAGTCTTACATCTACATATCAAATACACATTGAGATGAGATGTTTAGATTTTAACCTTTCACTTTGCACAACTGTTCACGAAATGGTAAGAACAAGAGGGACGGATAAAACTGCTGATACATTAACTTCTTCCCAGCAGCAGTACAAACGCAGCGTTTACCTCAATATGGGGCTGTTTTCTTAGCAAGTCTTACAAAATCACTTGAGAAATACATGCTGCCGTATTAGTATATGCCCTTGCTTATAAAGAACGAAACACACAGGTTTTCAGTGAAGACAATCACAAAGATGGGATAAAACAGGAGAGAGCATCCACCCATCACTACTATCATCTCTGTTAATTACTGCAGAAAGAAGAAAAGGCACTGTTTTCTTTAACAAAGAAGTAATTTATGCCTATATCTCGTTTATCTCAGCATTTATCGACTGCCAAGGTAAGCTCCCCTTTACTGTTAACCATTGCTATTGTACTACTTACACCTACCACAACATTACAGCAGCTCTCAGCACTCTTGCAGCTAGAATAAAACTGGAAGCATTTTGCACCTTATTGGATTGAGCTCCTTTGCTGTACCCAAGTCAAAAGGATGCTGCGATTTCCTTCCCCTTGGCTTCACCCCCAGGCTCCATTTCCTCCCTGCTGACGGCAGTTCCGCTGTGTCTCCTCAAAGCCAGGCTTCCCCGGGACAGAGAGGCTGAGGATGGCCCTACAAGTCACCCCTGTTCCAGCAAGGCTTATGTGGTGTCCATTCTACTTTTATGTGGTCTTGCCTCCCCATCTGAAGAGCTACCATTATAGCATAAAGAGAGTTTTCCATGGTGCAGATTCCTATTCACAGTGGCAGGGAGGTTCACTTCCTAATTCAGGAGGTGCTCAAATAATGAATAAAACCAGGATTTTTTCTCTCTAGTATGCTTCTACAGTATGGCACAGGCAGGGCCACCTCACAGAACTGCAAAAACTAAGAGTAGGAGCAACTAAAAGACAGCTTTGGTGTTGGATTTCCATGGACTTTTGTGCCCTGCCTGCACAAACTGCTTCTATTCAAAACATACTTTACATAAACAGCAGCTCTGTTTAAATACACCCAATCCCTCAAGTAGCAGGGAGCCAAATTTAGAGAGCATACTGTACATAAATGATTTTTTTCCTTCAGTTCAAGATCTGTTGCTCTTCAAGCTAGCTAGAGTGGCATGGGTATGCTGAAATATACTTAAATACTCCTTTCAAGGGCTCAGATTTGCCATTATGTCAACTGTGACTCTGTCTTACTATTTCAAAGTAAAGGATTCAATGCATTTAGTAAAAGCAACAAGAACTTACAGTGTGCTCACATCCTTATGGCTCTGTATTAACAAATAGATACATACTTTCCAGTTTCTAATAAAACTAAAGACAGCATTTATAAAAAGCATGTGTACAATGCTTATTACCCATACATAGCAAGCCAGATATTACATTAACTGAAAGCTTAATGTAAACCAGCTTTCAGGAAAACATTTCTGGAATTTCTGAAGGAAAAAAAAGGCACTTGGTTCTCTCTGTCATTTCCTAAACCAAAAGTTTTAATGTATCTTAATAATGTGTGTTATATTTAGTACTATTAAACTGATTTGCTCTAGTAAATACAACCACTTACACAGGATTCTTGCCCCCTTTATTTGTGTTCCCTGGCAGATAAATGGTAAAACCACTAAGACCTGTGGGAGAAGCAGAACACCAACAGCAACTGTTCTCTCAGAAGTTGCCTTTCTTCATATCTCAAGGCAGAACAGATATATATTGGAGTAAGTGAGAATTAATCTTACAAAAGCACAGCTTGCATAAGGTAATGTGTACACCAACATAAAGGCTGAAAGTACACACTTTGACTTAAAGTTGCAGGTATTTTCGAGATATTATTTAGCCTGCCTTTGGCTGACTGGAAAAATAACCCTTCCTAAAATATATGCTTGAGGTATGCAACAATGTATTGATGAAATGGACTAGAGAGATTGGAGATGTGGAAGAGAAGCAGCATTCCCAAACACACTGCTATTCAATGACCACACTTCAAGCAGAGTTGTTAAGAAATGCCAGTAAAGCTGAACCACCAAACTGCAAGGTACTGCATGAACCTATACTGACATGAGTTTCCTTGCCATGCATTTTCCTCTGTTTTCTTCATGCACCCAGACTGGCTAGTCATTGCCCACAGAACACAAGACTACAAAACTACTCTGAAGTCTGTACTAACAGGGAGCAGATATTTTTGTTCCTCCATGAACCAAAACCATTGAAAATTACTTAAGTTTTCCAACAAATCTAAATGCACAAACCTTCTTCCTCCCCAGCACACAAATACATATAATCAGGTTTCTGTTAAACTAAAAATTGTGATTAACAATGGTAAAATTGCATTTTATTGCTACCAAAAACCTCTCCTGTAAAAACAGAACTGCTATTTGAAACCATTCACTTGGCAATAAGTTGGCACAGAATGCAGACACCTCTAAAAATTTCATGAACTAGGTTCTAGTCTCATGCAGGAAGAAGCATCAGTGTAAGGTTTAACGAAAAAAAAAAAAAAACCAAAAAAAACGCACAACACACCAAAACCCAGAAGTGAGGGGGAAGGTAAAAGGTTGTTTTAACTTTTCTGTTACGCAACACATGGCAATTTACACCATATCTCAAGACACAAGTGGACAAACGACCACAGGAAAAGCTAGCTTGTGAATTTGCCATGACTTCATGAGTGCATACACACATTATTTAAGCTAAGTTGAATCACTTACTGCATGGTATTACAAGCCGAAAATGTGAACACAAATACTTAGGAGAGAAAGACTGCAGTTTTAAACCCTCAGATCACCTAGGCAACTTGTTCATATGAGTGANTTAAAATAAAAAATTAAAATTTAATTAAAATTAAACAGTCTTTTGTACTACTTTAGAGCAATTTAGCTTCTACTCGGAGGAGCCCATTTGTGGTCTCCATGAAATAAATGTTTGCTTTTGAAGGTCATTAGTACCTTGCAGGTACAATACAGCAATGCAAGAGGAAAGAGAAAGACTTTATTTCTGCATCATCTAAACTCTACCATCATGGCTAAAACTGCGAGTTTGGGATAACTAGCTTTAAACAAACAAACAAACAAAACAAAAAACCCAACCAAACAACAAAACACAAAACCCCCAACCAAACAAACAAAAAAACTCNTGGTATTACAAGCCGAAAATGTGAACACAAATACTTAGGAGAGAAAGACTGCAGTTTTAAACCCTCAGATCACCTAGGCAACTTGTTCATATGAGTGAGAAAATCAGCTACCAGGCATTTGCAGGCATTAGGAGCTCAAGGTAAGCATGGCAAAAAAGAAAACACCCAACCAAAACCTAGTGCTTACCTGGATCTGATAACCGATAAAACCAACAAATACCTCATCCTCATTAAGAATTTACAATACTATCTAGTACTAAGTAAANAGCAATTTAGCTTCTACTCGGAGGAGCCCATTTGTGGTCTCCATGAAATAAATGTTTGCTTTTGAAGGTCATTAGTACCTTGCAGGTACAATACAGCAATGCAAGAGGAAAGAGAAAGACTTTATTTCTGCATCATCTAAACTCTACCATCATGGCTAAAACTGCGAGTTTGGGATAACTAGCTTTAAACAAACAAACAAACAAAACAAAAAACCCAACCAAACAACAAAACACAAAACCCCCAACCAAACAAACAAAAAAACTCAACCAACCAAAAACAAACAAAAAACCCCCACAAGACCTTGAGGGTCTCCTCACAGCTGTTACTGTGCCGTCCAGAAAAAGAGCCTTTGCAGAACGTCCAACAGAAGTGGTTCTGAAGTCAGCTTCCACAGTGTCAAGTACTGCAATGGCTGCTTGCAGGTACGCAATTCCAAACAGCGGCACTCAAGCATCAACCCTCCTCCTGTCCTCCACGCACCAGAATGAGGAGATACCACAAATTCTGACTAAGCAGCAACAGCTGAACTTTTATTAACCATCACACTGACGAAAAAAGTACCACCTGATCTCATTCTGGGACTGTGAAGGTGGGATATCCTCAGTGTATTAATCTACCAGCAGACTAGTATTTGAACTGGGTGCTATTTATTATTTAAATGTTATTTTATTAATAATTTCATTTTGAACAACTAATAAAATAGGAGGATCAATTAAGATATGAATTAAAACCAATACCCACTGCAGCAGACAAAAATAATATCAGATTTCTGCACTACAAGATAATATTCTAGAACTTATCTTAAAAGAGCCTCCCTAGCATCTATGAATGAATGATCCTCATCTACTGGGAAGCAAACGTTGCAGCCAATGAAGAAATTTAGTCCCTTCTCAAATTACAGTGATTTTGCTTACATTCTCCCTGCGTTAGTGTTACCTCTTCATATAACTCAAATTCCTATTTGTCAAAGCTCCCTAAGTTTAAAAGGCAACTGTTCATTGTGAAGAACAAGCACTGTGTATTCTGTGTACTCATCAGACATATCACCAATGCCAACAGGAATGCAGCTTAAGGGTTGGTTTGGGGTTTTTTGTTTTAATTAAAATTTCTACACATTCATTTCAGCATTCAAACTATTTTAAGTTCAGGAATTTCTGATAAAACAATTAAAAAACAATCAACCAACCAAAAAAGCCAACCAACCAAACCCTCCAAACCATAATTTATTCCTCATCTGAAATACTTGTTAAGTTTTACGTATTTGAGAGAAGTGACAGAGGTACAGGTCTACCCATCTTAAAGCATACCTTCATGGATGTCTAATGGCCTCTGTGCTGGGGCTCTGTGCACCCACATCGACCAAAATGAACAACTCATCTGTGAGGATTTTACCGTACTAAAAACAACAAGGTACCGATACTTCGAGAGGGTACCTTTGTGACCTTCAGAGGCCAGAACAGATCTGCATAACGAGTCAAATAAGGTAACACTGTGACAAAGTCGTTCAATTTTCTAAATAGTGCGCTAAGTGCAGAGCTTAATTACCGACTTTCCATATTCACAAATTACGTAATCAGTCTGGCTGAAGAGAATTTGAAGCCGGCACTGCCTGAACATATGTCTGAGAGCAATGAAGGAGAGAAATGCTTGATGCAAACCAACCCTCGTCATCCCTTCCTTAATCAGAACACTGACTGCAAATCCCACCTTCAAACAGCTCCAAATCCAAGACTTATTTATTTGGTCTGTTAACACAAACATGAAACATCCTAACGGTGTCTCATCTAATCTGTCCCACACGGAGGACGGTTCTCCACCCTAGGCTTATGTAAACTGGTCAACAATAAATACTGCAGCTGAAGCAATTATTCCCTGATGGCATTCTCTGACTTTCTCACCTCCACTGTGAGATTCCAATCCCTGGGGGTTTAACTAGTATATTCAGAGCCACAAAGGAAAAGCCCATCATGTTCAAACAGCCCCGAACTTTGGCAATGGCCCTTCTCCTGTGCCTACAACTACCACCATGGTGCTAAAAGGGCAAGGGAGAAAAACAGTTGTTTTAGACCTCACAGCCATTTAGCACTTCACCTACTGTGCTGTGTGTATACGTATCAGGAATGTACCTGGTACTAAAACTCTTCCCCAGAAAACGTTCACATCTGATATTCAGGAACTTATTCAAGGTTACAGGCCGCCATCTCATAAACTTTCAGAAAAAGATAAACAGTGAGTAGCTGGTAACTAGGGAGAAGACACTTCAATATGAGATTTGTTCTACACACTCCCTTGTACCAATATACATGTCCAAAGAGTAAAGACTGGGCTTGTAATCAGGCTTTGGAAAATGAAAATATCTACAAAAACTCACATGTTCTTACATGGAAGATAAAATTAGACCACTCTGTTTAGACAAAAATGTTCTCTACTCACTGACATAGCTGCTGTTAAATAATCAGCCATCAGTCTTGATGTGGATGTAGCAGCTACAGAGACAAGCCTTTCCATATCATCTGATTTGAGCTTGACAGTAGGAGATCAACTGGGCAGTAGAAAGGTACTAATTTTGTCAATACCTCACCACTGTGACTGCATACATGAAGGAGATTTTCCATATTATACAGAAATTACAACACATTTTGATATTACCTTGGTATCTGAAGTGCTAGCTTCATGGGAAAAACACAGTTCTGGTTTTCTGGCATGCTCATCAACATACTCAGTATATCCCCAGTTCAGTGGCCTTTGAGTTTTGGTTAATACTTTTTATTCCAGAACTGCTATTGCTTTGTCCTTAAAAAAATGGCAGAATCTGACATTACATTTGATGTCAGACTGCCTAGCGTGGTACATTTTTCAACAAGACACCTTTGCCTTTTGACTTCCTCTGTATGAGAGCACAGGTCCACCTAGATTTTACTTAGTGTACTGTAAAAACAACCACAAAAGAAAGAGTCCAAAGATTACTTTTAGCGTTTTCCTTCTTGTAATAGGTATTCCTTATTGATTCTTACCTACATGCTTGAGAGGAAAGCTCTGAGGAAGCAGGACACAAGCCTACCCTTCGCATAGTGCCCTTCCACCCCTCGGCAGCAGGAAGGGAAGGTGCTGCCATCCTGCAGCCAAGAAGGCTCATCCCAGATGACACATGGAGCCAGTTGATAACACGTACCACAAGGCCAACACTGACCAAGGGGCAGGATGCTCTTTCTCCTAAGCACGTCTCGTACCCTCACATACACAAGTTTCCTGCTTCCTAACATAACCGCGGTCCCGGCAGGGGCGATGCTGCCCCGAGATCGCTGTCGGAGCCCGTCGGAGGGGCTGCCTCCGCCGCCAAACGCCAGGCCGGGGGGCGCGGGGCTGTCTGCCCTCCTCGCCGGGTTTGCCCAGGACGGAGGGCAGGCGGGCAGGTGCACCTCGCCGACCGAGGGGTGAGGTGAGGGCCGGGGCGGGGCAGCGCAGCGCACGGCAGGACCCGCAGCCCGGCACAGCAGCACCAGGAGCTACCGCAGGAACCGCGGATGCCCCGCGGGCTCCCGGGGCGCTCGGGCACTGCCTCGCTGCGGCTTCTGCTGCCGCCCA
>VXAU01001060.1:816816-851611 GCA_013399695.1 Formicarius rufipectus | reverse complement strand
AAATACCCACAGCACTAAATGCTGTTGTTGAACGAGCGGGAAGGCGGGCGCGGTGGCCCCGCTCGCTGCGCGGCTCGGACGTGCAGGGTCCCCCTTGCCATGCGTGACCCCCGACCAGGGCCCCCGCGGCTGCTGCCGCTGCTGCCGATGGCGTATTTAAAGAAGGTTATAAAAGCACAATAACCAACCACAAAGCAACAGCAAATGTACCCATCTACTGGTTCTAATGCAAAATTGTTTAAAAAATGCTGTTGCAAACTGCACTGTGGGTTGGAAATGGTGGTCCTGAGTGCCGAGGTCGAGCACGGCCGGAGCAGCGGCGCGGGCACCGCACCCAGCGCAGGACGGCGCCCCGGGCCCCGCGCTGCGCTGCCGCACCTCCCGTAAGAGCATCGCCCGGGGTGCCCTCCTCCCGGCCAGCGGAGGCTGAACACAAGGGTACAGCCGTCACTCCTTTTTTCCCGGGCTCTGCTGAGCATTACGCGTCCTAAGGGAGGGGGAACAGGCGCTCCTCAGGTTTCCTTCAGCACAGAGATTGCTGCTGCAGACAGCTATTATGGCAAGTCTTTACACAGCTGTGCAAAGCAAAGCCTCTGCCCCACTGGCTCACGGATTTCCCACGATCTGCTCCCAAACACTGACAACGCTTTAGTTTGCCTGTAAGACTGAACTTTGTATACCTACAAGTTTCATCTCTCCCCGAGGAGTCTTAAATCTTCATTATTTATTTGTAATATCTATTTTAAAATAAAATCTGCCAATAAAAATGTAATGTGTTATACATTGATTTTTAGAAAGCAGTACAGTTGTTTGTCACTTCAGTATTTGAGCAGACTAGCTATGCCAAGAGCTACTACAACGTTGTTTCTTTTATGAATTTTATGAGATTTTAGTGCCCCAGAAGTGTTAAAACTAATTTTCCAGATCTTTTTAGAGACACTACAATTGATTACAATATGTTTCACGTTGGTTTTACTGCATAGATTTTCATTTTCTGAGAGTTGATACATACCATGTAGACACTGCAACTTTATCTTCGTATCCTGAGCATTTGGAGGATTTATATGCACAGTTCAGTCCTATAAGAAAATTAGATACAAAAAGGCTATTCAGTTCACAGAAAAGACCAAATGAGCAAAGACAGATCATGTGATCTTACTTCTGCTTGCCATAAACAAAGATTTCGATACTGGAAACTCCTGGCATGTCTGAACAGTTATCTTGTACACAGCACTGCCTAAGGACCCCAGTGGATTTATAAGAAAACTAATCATACTTTAGGGACTGTGAGGCAACTCCTTCCTGAAGCAAGAAGGTTGACCATGTGGCAAATAATCACATACAGCATCTTTTTCTTGAGATCCCCCTTCCCTTTCTCTGCATGTGCATGAACTTAAATTAGCATAGATAGGATGAGCTCAGAGCTAGAAAGAAACTTATATAAAACCTATTTGTCCATAACAAAAGCTAGAGCAATTTGTTACAGAGAAGAAAATGCATTTCCTGAATATAGGTGTATTATTTTCCTGAATATAGTTGTATAATTAAAAACAAACAAACAAAAACAAAAAACCACACAAAATCCCCACAAACCAGAAAAATCACTAACAACAACAAACAAACAAAACTAAACAAAAAACCCAAATCCAAAAATATCCACCCCAAAAAAACAAATACAGTCTTTGCATCATCAATGGATAAATGACTAGGCTGGAAAAGAAATGAGATACTGCATAGAGAAATGATAAAATCACAGAATAATTTGGGTTCAAATGGACCTTAAAGATCACCTAGTTCCAACTCTCTTATCATGGGCAGGGACACCTTCACAGGACCAGGTTGCTCAAAACCCCATCAAAGCTGGCCTTGAACACTTCCAGGGATGGGGCACCCACAAGTTGTCTGGGCAACCTGTTCCAGCAGCCCACCACTCTCACAGTGAAGAATTCCATCCTAATGTCTCATACAAACCTGCCCTCTTTCAATTTGAAGCCATTCTCTCTTGTCCTATCACTACACACCCTTGTAAAAGGCCCCTCTCAAGCTTTCTTATAGGCTCCCTTTAGGTACTGGAAGTTGCTATAAACTCTCCCCAGAGCCTTCTCTTCTCCAGGCTGAACAACCCCAGCTCTCTCAGTGTTTCTTCATAGGAGGAATGCTTCAGCTTTCTGATCATCTTTGTGGCTTCCTATGGACTCACTCTAACAGGTCCATGTCCATCTTCTTTGGGACTCCCAGAGCGTTTCACGGTGTTCCAGGCAGGGTCTCATGTGAATGGAGGGCAGAATCCCCCTCCCTCACTCAGCCTGCTGGTCACACTTCTTGTGATGCAGCCCAAGGTACAGCTGGACCGCTGGGCTGCAGATTTTAAAAATACAAGCTATGTATAATACCACACACTCCCTGCATTATCCGTCTTTATTTCAGCTCAGATATAGACTATGCTGGGCACACAGGGCTTGTCTCCTACCTGAATAAGCTAAATTTATCTATGTGATTATATGGTAGCACTCTCATAAATGCTCCCATTCATGTCATGAAACTGAGCTATTCCTCCAAATAGCTTCCCTTGAAATTATCTTTTCTCCCTTGCTTCAGTGAGCACTGAAGTATCTAACACTGACATACTGGAAATGCCATTGATTCTGGGATGAAAACTCCCGGTGACACATGGGATGGTTGAGGTCTTAGAGCTTGATTCAAATCCTCTTTGAACTTCAGCAAGTATCAGCTATACTCCAGTCATGTTTTCATGCCCTGTTTGCTGGCACCCACTGGCTAGACATTCTCAAAGAATAAAAAAGGAGACAGTTTACTGAAGCCTGAGTAAACACCACAGGAAAGGTGTCAAAAAATAACACTAATACAACAATATGACCAAAGTCAGGCTGTAGTGACAGCTCAGCTCTGACCCTCATCATACATGAGCCAGCAGTGTGCCCTTGCAGCAAAGACAGTGAATGGTATCCTGGACTTCATTAGACAAAGCATTGCCAGCAGGTCAACGGAGGTGATCTCTCTCCTCTCCTCAGCACTGGTGAGCCTATACCTGGAGTACTGTGGCCAGCTATGGGCTCCTGAGCACAAGAGAGGCAGGGACAACTTCTAGTACTGTGTTTCTTGTGGTAATTATTTCCACATAGACGAAAGTAAGTTATGAAAGCAGTGCTTGGACAGCCAATGACAAACCTATAATGGATTAATAGTTAAATATTTTCTATATAGCAAGTAAATTCAGTGAACACAGAGATGCAAATGTTTGTAATAAAGACATCTCTAGCAGGCTGTCATCTAGCCTTTCTGGTTGGCAGCAACAGTCTGTGCATTTGAGAACAGCTTTGAAGCACTTTCATAATTTCTAAAGAGTGATTGTTTACCAGTGAAGAAGTTACTTTACATACAGAAGATCACACAAGACTAAATCTAAACCAAAACAAAAGTGAACATCAGAGTACAAAGCCCTGAAGATTATTTTGCAATGCTCCTGGTAAACTGATCCAACTACAAATTATGTAGTATTACACAATTTACATGAAAATCATAGAAGCTATTTAATCCTAGGTTTTTCAAAGAGAAAGCAAAGTTTTATGGCCAGAACAACAATTATTTAATATTCTTACCAGAAATTTAGCAGAGTTTGGGTACAGTTGTTTCAATTGTAGCCAAGCTGTGTGGATACCAAAATCTGTCTTTTGTATAAGTAGCTTTCACCTGAAGATCTTACATGCTATACTATTAATATGAGAGTCAACTAATGCCTATACATGCTCATAAGGTAAAGAAATGTTTGCTTAAGAAAGACTTGTTTACATAGGGAAATCAGTGTGAAACAGTTATGTATGAAATAGATCCCTACACCTTACCACACATTAAATCCCTTGGTAGACAACTGGATGTGGACCATCTTGATGCTTCAATAAATATTAGAGCCAAAAGTAGCTTTTACTGCTCTATTTCTATATTAAATTGTATTTATCTTCTAGGAGCTGCCAGAATAGGACCAGACTGAGAGGAAAAAGAGAAAAAAAATAAAAAAGCTCTGTAAGCACTGCATAAAGGTTGTGGAGGAGAGGCTAGTAGGGAGTCTTGAAACCACCAAAAAAAGAGGTTTAGAAGGCTGGGTTCAGCAGCTGAAGCAGAGATGAAAGGATGACCAAGGAGTCAGTGGGTTTTGGGACAGGGAAGGAAGGAAGGAAGGAAGGAAGGAAGGAAGGAAGGAAGGGAGGGAGGGAGGAAGGGAGGAAGGGAGGGAGGGAGGAAGGGAGGNAAGGAAGGAAGGAAGGAAGGAAGGAAGGAAGGAAGGAAGGAAGGAAGGAAGGAAGGAAGGAATGATTGTGTGGGATCTGTGGAGCTTTTGGGAGATACGGGAGATGTCAGCTCATTTTGTGACTGGCAAGGGTTTTTTTTAACCTCAAGGGCAGTTATATTTTCCAGATTTCCCTGCATTTCTGAAAGCTGAGTTTAAAATAGACAAAAATATCTGAGGGTCACAGATGATTTCCTGACTCTGAAAGGTAAGGATTTAGTAAGAACACCAACATAACAAAATTCTGAATAAAAGAAGTAAAGGTGACAACAGTCATACTAAGGATTATTATAAGGTTATCAAAAACTAAGGTTAACACAGGAAGTTGTTTCTCAGTGTAAAACTCCTTTTCCCTTTTTGTTATTTATGGCTCCATTTAGCTGAAAGGATGGCTGTCATTTGTATATGAGCTAGGAGAACTTAAAACTTTTACTTGAGAAGCCTTAATTTAAACTCTACTGGATGCTACTTACATGATTGTCTGAACTTCCTCAGAGCTCTTATAATACAACAAAAAATATGTCATATTTAAACAAACAAAACTACCTTTGTGCTACAGCAAAGAGCAAAAGTATACCACTAAAATAGAAGCTTTCTAAAGTATACTTTGGTGTAATGCCTTACTAAAACCACTGTCTTCCCTAAAGCTCTTAATGACTACTTTTAAGACCCTCCCCTCTCTATTTGATCACTTTGATGAAATACAGGTTAGATCTGAGTTCCTCACCACTGAGTCACAGCGTGGCTCTCACTTGTGTCCCACTGGGCCCCTGCAGCTGGACAGTTCATCTGGAAGCTGATGGTGATACAAACACCCAGCCAGGCACAGCTCTGTTCATGGAGTTTGTGAGTGTCTGTTCTTCCTTGTGCCTCCTGATGACACTTCATTTGAGTCAGCAAAAATAAAATGCAAGAGAGTCTTGCAAAATGGCCTTGAGCTGTCACTACAAGTTCTGTGCAGATTTTAGTCTTTGGGGGAAGGAAAAAAAAAAAAGGAAACCACTTTATAAATCAATACTAAACTGGCAAACATTGTTCTCAGAAGCCATAATCTTACTAAGATGTTTGAAATACAATTTCTCTAAAGTTCTCAAATCAATCATGTGTTTCTGTGGCTCCCCTTCCTCCCATTGGCGTGTTACCTCTGCTCTCAGATCTCCTATCACTCAGGACAACTTCACTTATTCTCATAGTTTCAGGTACTGCCTACATTTACCAAAACATCATTTATCTTTCTGCTTCATTTTTTGTTTACTTCCAACTTTGGTTTCAAGCACATCAGTTTTACAATTGAAAATTATAACATTCTACTCAAAAACCTTGTAATTTTCTTTACAATTTAAGACCTGTTTACTGTTCCTTCTCAGTCAGACTTCTGAACAGAACTTTCTTTTCTTTTCCTTTTGTCTTTTTTCCTATTTGTTGCATCTCATACATTTATCCCATTTTATATTTCTAAACTTTGCTTTATCCTAAACAGACCTACTGCTGCAGTCTTGTTCTAGCAATTTTACCTAAACTCTATTACTGCTGGTCCCACTCTATCCACTCTCACCTTCTTATTTCAACCTCTTTCCTTCTTTAAATTGAGGTTGGTTTTGACTGATCAGAATTCACCCCTTATCTTTGTTTGGTGTCAATAAACCTGTTGATTCACATAGACAATGCAGCATCAGTTTGAGTCATTGTTTCTTCATAAGAGCTGGAGACTTGCCATTTCTAAAACTCAGGGCTTTTTTTTTTTTTTTTCCCAAATGCAATTATGCAGCAGCTTAAAAATAGCTCACAGTTACTGGTAATTTTCAAATACAGAGAATTGTATTGTAAACCTGGAACCTCCGCAAAGTAGAACTTTCCAGCTTGACTTTTAAAATATTTCAAGTATTCAGTCTACCATATTATACCACCAGTTTTTACTGGAAATAATTTTGGGGAATCTTTTAATTTTAACTACCTAGCTAAAAAAAAGCACGAAAGCATTGAGGAATTATTGATATAATTTTTCTCAAATGACTGTTCTGCTGAATCTGACTGCCACACACATCCCATCAGGGTTTAGTAATCTCTTAGACAGTCACAGCTGCGCCAGCAAATGCAACTAGTTTCTTAGCTCCCAAGGGCCTGGCTTCAAATTAGCTTCTGCTAAGCACTGTCCCTCCCACAACAATTAACATGATGCACATTGCAGCTTTTTTTTTTTTTTTCTTTTTGGTCCTTCTGTCACTAAGCTCAGGCTCATTACTAATGTCTCAGAGTTTGCTCCGGAGGTATTTCACGTGACATAAGAATTAAATTCTGCAATACTAGTATGTGGAAACTGCCTGGATTTTTCACATGCATTTATGCTTATAAATGGTTCTGATGGTATTCTTGCTGTTATTCTGAGTCTTATGCTTCTCAGAGTTCATTGTTGCAGGAAGCACATTGGTGTACTTGTGCCTTTTCCTTGTCCTGCCATCTCATTATTTTGGAAATAACCAAAAGCCAAAACCAAACAACCTTAAGGTTTTGCCATTCCCTTCAACCTTTATGCTTGGAAGTTAAGATAATCACAGTCCTGTGGTTTTCAAGTTGCCCCTGGATCTGGAGTGCATTTGCTCTCTGTGCATGGCACAGAGGGGTGAAGTAATGGGAATGAGATTGTACATAAAGCCAAGTGTGAAAGTTGCATCTGACAGGGAAGGAAGGAAAGCAATGTCAGAAACCTGTTGGAGGAAGGTGACCAAAGAACTGATGAATAATAGAACAGTTTTTTGTCAGGTAAGGGAAGAGGAGATGACAGTGTTCTCTATGCCATAGTTTAGGAGAAAATTAAATTAGTCTTGCCCTAGTGAAAAGGAAAGAGCAGCTCTTTCTCTAGGCATTTAAAATACAAATGATAAAACTAAAACTGAAGGGGGTTCTCCTGCAGACTAAACAATTAAAAGGCATTTCATTATTATATTAAAATCATTATTATATTTAAATTATCTTCCTTCCCCCTCTTTTCTTTTCTGAGCACACTGAGACTGAACATTTTATGTGATCTAGATTCTGCCAAGAAGTTAATTACTGTACTGGCAAATATTTGTACACTTGTGCCAGGACTTCTCCGGGTCACGTTTCGCATATCTTCCCCTGTATTTCCCTTCATACTTATTAGAAATACACAGAACTCTGCACTATTGTCTCGTTTCATTTTATCTCTGTGTTTTTCCAAAGCATGTAGATATGGTGTAGGCACGTGATGTGATTCTTGGTCCTGTGCAGGGCCAGGAGTTGGACTTGATGATCCTTGTTGGTCTCTTCCAACTTAGGATATACTATGACATGACATGACATGGCTGAATAGTCATTTGAACTGTGATACTTTTCACCATAAGTTTGCATTGTCCTTGATATACAGTAGATCATATTGACTGAAACACAAACACAGAGCCCAATCCCTGACTGCTAATAAAACCTGACATCTTGATTACATTGATTACAAATGTACCACAATTGAACATTTGCTGAAAATTTTACTAAAGTGCATTTAAAAGACAAGAGATCTGTTATTGTCTCAGTTGCTATCTGAGAATCAGCTCTTCCCAACTTTTTGCAGGGCTGTCTCTCTGAATCAGAAGCCACCACAGATTTTCAACGGAGGGGAGCAGAAATGAGAGAAGGAGCATCTGCAGGTGGTTTTGCCTGAATTTACTCATCATCTGGAAAAGACAAAACCTAAGTAGCATACAAGATAAACACAGTGAAATGTGAAATACTGAAGTGATGGGCAAGACTGTATTATTTGTCTCATGAGTGAATAAGACCAGGCATCAGAAATAGAACTGGCTGCAAGGGACTTGTCTCATGTCAAAAAATGGAAAAAATGGAAACTTAGGAAAAAATGGAGGCTTCCACAAGAAGCACAAGACTCAGGAGATGGGGGCTGAAGTGTTGTGAAATTGCTTTTGTGTCTGACACTCTGAACCCTTTGAACATACGTTTAGGCAGGACTGGCTCTGAGAAAGGCAAAATGGGTACTTTTCTATTGGAGTGGACTCATGCAAGCAACAAACCACTGCTGTTCACTGAAGATGGGACTAGCTGTCTGTAGAAAAGACAGCAAACTTCTGGCTCTTCCAGGCCCTTCCATTTAGCCTGGTTCACAGGCTCTGCTTGACCTGTTGGTGTTTCCCACCATGCTGACATACCATATTCCTGCTCTGGTTATGGATTATCCAGTTTAATCTTACACCAAACCCTGTGCTGGTCCCTAAGGAATATTCACAGCCCTTTATAAGTGCTCCTACATCCCATGCTGCTCCAGGAACAGCTCTCCAACTGAATGCATGCCTCCTGTAAAGTCAAAAAAAGGAAAAAAAAAAAGGTGTTATTATCAGCCCCTGCATCCAACATAAAGAAAACTAAGGCAACTAAGGCAAGATAGTTTGTGGCCATATAGTGGGGAAGACAGGGTAGACACTAATAAGAAATCTAAAAATATGGGGTTTTCTTTTCCCCAGGAGGCAATAACTTATGAGTCTGCTGAGTGTGGGATTGTGGACCAATGTTCATAGGTAAAAGCTAGGCTATCAGAGTAGCACAAGGCTTGAGGACATAAGGACTACTCTGTTTCTCTTACAACCCCTCTACACTGCAAAGGAATATGGGAGACAGGAACTGGGAAAATATATTGATATTGTTTATTGGCAGAGGTGCTATGGCCATCAGAGTACAGAAGCAGTGTGCCACAAAACCCAAGATACCAGCAGTGTCTGCCTTCAACTAAAAACATCATGCTAAATAAAGATATTAATTGCAATGTATTCTTCAGAGCATGATGAATGTAATTTTTCTGAGGAAGCCAGAAGATGAGAGGTCAACTCATTACTTGTATCATATAATGTTGTGATTTTATCTAGCTAGAGAAAATGAAGATAAAATTGAATGGGTCTGACCCAAGAGAAGTAGACAAAAAACTGTATCACATACTTGCAGAGAGTAAGAGGTTCTCAGGAAGTCCTGTTCTGGTGTGAGGATGTTATTTCAGCATGAGAGTAAAAAGTTCCAAAAATTAAGATGTCCAAATATGTCCCAAATTTGTCTGCCTGTGTTTCAGACTGGCTTAGTGCATGCCAGTCTGCTTTTGAGATGTGCTAGCTTTGGCTTGAAGGACTTCAGTACCTCTGACTGTCAGGCACAGTGTTCACAGGGATGTTTAGACAAACAATTCCCATTAAAATGAAGGACTCAAGCTGGTCATAGCCTATATAAACACTACTGAAATGATCACTGTGGGAAACTGAAACTCTTCAAATATTAGGCTTAATCATGTACGCATGCATGTGCATGTGGATACACACAAGCTATTGAAAATGGAAATCCAGTAGTACTAATATGGAAGTTGTAAAATTCAAGCATGTTTTTCTTGTATTTCCTCTCCATGAAAATCATTTGTTTATGTGTTTGCAATGTCACTGTGGAATACTGTCCTTTTACAATCTTCATGTATATATTGTAAAAGAATACATAGATATCTATCAAGACACATAAATACATATAGGTATGCATACAACTATATCTGTGTATGCCACTGGTAGCCATATACACAAGAAAAGTATTATCTGAGTAAAAGACTTTCATTCTTTGTTCACTTTGAAGTCTGTGAAGTAGTTTCTTTAAAAATTATATACTCTGTGAAGGCAGACACACACATTACACATCCTGCAAAAGCATCTTGACTAAAAAAAAACCCCATTGGTACACTCTTATAGCTCATGTTCTTCCTTTCCAGTCAGTAAGCTGTGCTTCAGAATAGACCAGTGACATTAGAGGCAAAGCATGCCACTGACTGGAGTCCAGGTTAATAGCCCCAGCTGGGATAATTAGCATGACCTCCCTTCTATTGCCATTAAGAGATATTAAAATGAAGGAATGCACAAGGAGAAAAACAGAAGTGGAAAGGACCAGACAGACAAAGATGAAGTCTAGAGACTGGGAAAGTGGAGAAGGTGGTTGCAGGGAGTTCCAGCTACAAAAGTATTGGGAACAATGGTTTCATATTCTGTAACATGATCTAATGGTCCCAGCTGACCTTAACCCCGATGGAAAGACTTTGTTTAAAAACTATAAAAAACTTCACTTTTCATAAACCATGACTATAATCTGGGAAGAGAGAGAATTTGTCTGATCTGAATTATGTGGTCTTTGTTCACACTGTATTCCTTACTGAATCTAGGGAACAATATGAGAGCCCTCCTGTGGCCAGCTAACACCTATAAATTCCCCTGATCACAGTCAAAGACAAGACAGCCTACTAGGTCATTACCTAGTGTCTGATTCCGTGTTCTATGGGAGTAAGTTGTTATTTTCACACTATTTAATGTGTAGAGGTCTGCGTGGCACTCTCAACAGTAAATCAAAGGTGACTGGCTTGAAATCATCTAAGTCAGTGCAGACACAGCGAAGCAGAACACAAAGGTAACACTAGTACAGAACAGAATGACTTATTATCTATTGCTGTAAGTTGACACAACTCTGCTAACACAGGCAAAAGAAGATAAGTGGATTGAAGAGGAAGCCACATGGAATACTTTAACAAAAGACAGTGGACTTGAAGTGCAAAGGATGTCTCTGAGAGCCAGTCTGTGTCTTCAGACACAATGCACTGACATTTACACCAAGAAAGAATAGATGTGAAATTTTGTGCTCCAAAGGGGTATTTTTGATAGATCCCTTTGCAGAGTGTAGATACTGTACAAGCTATGAAGCTGGATTCTTATTAATAATCTCCCACATCTATACAAGTTGGACTCTACCAGGCTGCTTCTCATTCACATCAGCTTGGTTTACAGAAGTATCAGAACCAAAGAACTCAATATAACACAAAGGCTGAGAGATCACACTTTCAACACCTGTAATTTTCCAGTAAAAAATTTTACAGAAAAAGATTCTATGCAACCTCTTAAAAAAGTAAATAGCTGGTCTAAGTACATAGAGACCTTAAAAGGTCAAAAAAGAACAACTTATATTATAAAGAATATGAAGCAAAATAATCCCTTTTAAGCTAAGAAATTTGGCATTAATTTAGCCCTTTCATAATTATGGAAATGCCTTGCCATGAAATAATTATTAATTTATATAATCAGATTCAAGAGGACATACTGAGAAGCAATGGCTTAGCTCCTCTGAACGAATGTGCTCTGAGCTTAGCCTGAAGAGCCAAGTGTGTGCCCTATGCAATGCAATGCATTACATTACTGAGCTCTTTAAATGGACATAGGAAGCTGAATACCTTGGGAGAGTTGTCAAAGATCATTTACATAGTATTTCTGATGATTTTCATTAGCATAAGTGCAGGAAAAGAAAGCAGCATTTAATCCTTTCAGTGCATTAATCAGCGTTGCCTACCATACAGTCACCAGTTTTTCATGTTTTATAAGTCAAAGCAAAATGCTGTTTGAATAATTGGCGGCTCAATATCACCTGAAAACCCTAAATAGTTGCTCCCTGAAACTTTTTAGTTTCATGATTCTTCTAGACTCCTAAATTTAACTGTCTTTATTCTTCTTGTCAGGCTTATGCAACATGTGACAAACTTTGGTTCCATACAAGGATTTTAATGTGTGAATTAAAATCTGCAAATCCAAATCAGTCCAAGTGGGGGGTCTCTCACTGTTGGTAGTACAGCCAGTTGATCAGTAGATGGTGGTGGTGCACTGTTACCTGATGCAGTTGCCCAAGGACAGTACCCAGGTGTTAAACCATTTTTATTATACAGCAGTCCAGTAACAGTCTTGGAGATGACTGAGTTTTTAATGTATTAGAACACTAAGAAATTAGAAATACTAATTTCTATTAGTATTAGAAATTAGAAATACTAATACTAAATATCTACCTTTTAAAAATGATGGAAAAGTTGTATTTTATTTCTTTTTACCTAGAGTTTGAGGAAAATTCTAAACTTTCTTTTCTCACATCCTTTATCTCTCACTATTTTCATATACTAATCAAAATGATAGAAGCAATGAGAGATATTATGAAGAGTGAAAAAATACCTAATGCAATTGTAAAACCTCAGAAATCTTGCCAACATGGTTATTTGCCACTCTCCCTCCCATACTGACTTTTTCACAGCAGCATCTATCTGGAGCTGAACAAGGGAGAGAAGGAGCTAGTTTTTGTCTCCTCCTCCTTCCAGGCAGGTAGGATGGAGAGGAGGAGCACTGGGAGCATCCTCCACCTATTCATGTATGGGATTCTGGTGTGCCTTTATCTCTGAGGTTTATTTCACTGCTGGAGGTATTTTAGAGCTTACTCCTCGTGAAATACATGGCATTATGCATTTGGAGACAGTGTGCTTGTCATGGTGATGGACTGTATTGATCTTCAGACCTCTACAGAGAGAATAAGAAGTGAGGTCTTGGACCAGGACCACAAATGAGTGAATTAGAGCTGCCTTTCTGAGCAGTAAAGTGCTGCAGCTTTAGAACAGGACCTCTGATGGGAGTGACATGCTAAAAGCAGCATGTGAAATATTATAGACTAGAGGCCACAGGACAGGGGCAGATCAGATTTCCAGTTTGCCACCAATTGGCCAGGCTGCAGATTTTCCTATAGCTGCAATGGGAATTAGCAGCTTGTAGTTAAAAGTATATAACTATGATGAGTGATTGTTGAAAGCGTAGTTTAACAACAGAGTATATTTAACTATGTCTAGGCTTTTGTTTCAAATTTTAAATGTAACAACTCCAGAACTGGGCAGTGATGGGGCCATACAAACACTTTTTGTTTGTGGCTCACACAAGATGACAGAAGCAATACTTTCTCAGTTCCTAAGTCATACTGACTAAGAAGAAAGAGAGAAGTAGTCTGACTAACTGAGAGATGATGTGGGTGAAGAATCAGAGCTAAAAGAGCAGTATCATTTGGGCTTTACATAAAACCTATTATGGAGGTAAAACCAAAAGTCAAAGCTGAATTAGAAGCTGAGAAGAGGGTGTGGAAGGTGATTCAAACTGTTCCTTTTCCTCAAGCATCTGCTGTCAGAAGATGAATCTGGTGTCAGAAAAGAGAATCGAGGGGGAATTCTGGAAGACTTGGCTGAAAGCTTCTTCCAACACTATTTGTTCCTATTCAGTTTCGGTTTTGGTCCTGTCTTCACCCAGAAACAGAACTGCATCGTAAAGGTGGATGAATCTTTGCCTCATCTCAATAGCACTAGTACAAAGTGGGCAGAGAAACAGAGAAAAATGTGCCCCAGTCCTAGCAGGTCAGAAAGAAGAAATAATCTTTTCAAATTTCTCCAACATGAGTTGGATTACTGTTTTTTTCTTCTTTCCTCCCTCCCTATTTCACTGTTATTTTTCTATCACCTAGAAAATAAAAGAAATGCATGTTTAAAGATGTAGTGTAAAGAATAATTCCCATGCTGCCCCTTTTGGATTTGAAAGCTGGTAAGAATTTATTGCTCAGTAAGTTAAACCTGATACTATGACATTTCTGAGGGCAATGGTTATGTAAATGCATCCTTATACTGTCTCTGGGGTGCCACTGCAAACAAAAAACAATCCCACAGGATAATGATATCACATTTATGTGACTGAATACAGAAAATGGAAGATCATAAAAATAATATTTTATGAACAATTTCTCCTTTATTAGGTCCTGGAAAAATATCCATTGCTTCAAAAGGAAACAAAGCAGTGAAAGACTGAGAAATTTAAATATTTTTTTCATGGTACCTTCAAATATTAAAAAAGGAATACAAAAAATATACAAAGGAATTCAGTAGCTCTATTTGCCCAGACATAATTAATTTTGCACTATGAAGATGTCAGTGCAGAAACATTTTCTATGTCAGAAAAAAATCAAGTCTTTGGATAAAATTAATATATTAAAGAAAAATCGTATCACACCTTGTACTATAAGACTTAGTCATTAGTGAAGTTATTAAATATAGCTGTTTAATCATGCAGGACAAGTAATATGATAAGTTAGCCATAGTCATGACAGTTCTGCCTTGATTAGTGCATCTTATTCTTATAGTCTGGTGATTTTTAATCTTAGAGTCATGAACTCTTTATAATTTGGGCCTAGAACCTCCAAATGGAATCAGAAGATTTTGCATGCAAATGACATTTTTTACCCTACGAAGTCTGAAGAAAATTCACCTGTCTAAATTTAAGTATATCCAGTAACCAGATGTAGCAAATATTCCTGTAAGGCATATGAAAGTCATGAATATTGTAGGAGAATAAATATATATTTGCTCTGTGTGTACACATACATACATACATATATATATATATATATATTTGATGTAGTGTTAATGTTAGTTATCACACCTGTCCCTTTAATATGAAATCTACTTTTCTTGCATAGAAGCATGGCAAAAGATTCAGGGACAAGGCACTACATAAAGAAAAATATCATTGTGAACACTGCAAGGAAAAATACCAAGCTCCCTCTGTTCTTTACCCTTTATAGGGTATAGCACTGCACTCCCTGATCCTGTAGGTGATGCCTATCTCTAAAGAAAGGCAGATGATAAAAGTCAAAATTTGATCCTTTACTTTGACTTGAACTTCACAATTTATTTTGTGCTATTTCCCAACTGAGAATGTTTCAAAGAAATCAACATGGAATATTAAAGGTGAATTTTGTACCTTCCAAGGCATGCCATGGAAGCTTTCCTGTTGAGCAAATGAAATTTTCAAGACAATATATCTGAAAAATTGCCACTCAGCTGGTTACCTCTTTCTGCTGCTGTTGATAGACTTACAAATAGTACTGGGAAGACTTCCAGTACTGAGAAGAACTCTGTGAGGTTGCTATTACCATTACTCTGCCTTAGGCTATGCTCAGTTTCTGCAGCCCATTCTCACCTAGCCCCAGTGATCCAGACCTTATGTCCTGATTCATTCCCCAGGGAACATGATTCCTACGCTTCACTGCTCTGTCTGTTCAGAAACACTTTCTAACATTTGACCTAAACCTCTCTCAGTGACATATAAACCTTTTCTTTTTTTTTTTTTTTTTTTTTTTTAATCTTCTGCAACGTGAACATGGCGAACCAATTACTTCCTTCCTCTTGCAGAAGCAACTTTTTACATGTTGGAAGCTTATGGCTGTCTACTTCCTCAGTCTTCCCTCCTTTTGGCTGTCAGTCTTTCCAGACAGCTAATTATTCTTACTGCCCTCCTTTGGGCCCCTTCCAGATATTCCACATCTTTTTCAAAGTAATTGGAGTTGCCAAACATCCCTTATAATGTGGTATTTCCCATGATGAAGACTCAAATCTCACATGCCTTTATTAAAAACATGTGAAATATCATCTGCTCTTGTACCTCCTTTTCATTTTAATAGGTGACAGGGGTTTTTGAGGTTGCAACATAGAAACCTGCAGCTGCTTTTCTGTCCATTCTTCAAAGTGGCCTTTGGCAGCACAGAGTCATGACTTGGATGTGGCTGTGATAGAAGTAAAAGCTCCCTGAAGGAGCTGGGGAGGTCTGAAGGACATTGCACACCCTGAAGCACCAGGAAGGCATATCAGTGTTTTAGAATTCAGAAAACACAAACTCCAATATGCTGCTCCGCATCAGATATAATTCTCCTGGTAAGGATTCACCAACATAATAAGAGAGTAAATACTTCTATGTTTTGTAGACAATGCTTTTGTTTATACAGCTCAGGAGATGACATTTTTAGATCCATGACTTCTGTTTGGCTTGGGATTTTCCATGCTCTCTCCTCTGCAAAATGCTATCCAGCCAGTCATGCTCCATCCTGGCATTTATTCAGTTGCTTATATCTAATTACCTAAGTATCTGTCTTTAATACACTTCATCTTTATCTTATCAGAGCACTCTTTTAATTTACCAATATAATTCTGACTTTTTTTCCTGTTTTCCATTACCCTTGTTGTTTCTACCAGCCTAGGTTTCACTTGTGAATTTAATGCCTGCTTTCCTTTCAAGTATACAAATTATTTTAAAAAAGCCCTTAAAACTAGAACCAGACATTGGATAGACCTTTGAACTGCATCTGATGTATCTTTAATTTCAATAGAGAATCATCTGCTCTGTTATTTGGAGCAAGGCAAGAGCAGAACAGACTCTACTCCTCAGATGCCATTTCCATGGATACGATGCGACAGAGTTTGCCTCTTCCACTTCCAGATGTATGGAATTACTGTGTTGCTTGTAGAAGCCAGTATCAGCACTTGTCTCTGGAAGGAAAGGCTGGAGACGCAGACTGAGTGTCCTCAGCCTTGCCCACTTCGGGAGAAGGACTGTTATGTAGACGTGAGTGTAAATCTAGTTGAGGCAGAAGAGAAGATCAACTAAAAGGAGGAACTGTCTCCTCTCAAAGCTGAGAGTATCCCAGCACTGACTGTCCTCTGCAAAGTATCTACTACAACAAATAGGAATGGATTTCCTTCGGGTCCACAGGTACCTTGACAATACAAGAGAGAAATTACAGCCTTTTTCAACCTCTAGCACCTGTTACATTCAAATCCATCACCTCTGAAAATTTAAACTGTATCAGACCCAAATTGCATGAGAAGTATTTCCTGCAACATCATCAAAAAGTCTGGGATCTCTCACTTTATAAAGACTTTTGGAGGAATCTTTTAATAGTTTCTATGAATATGCATGAAAAGTTTCAATCTGGGGCCTATCAGAGGAATGGGGTTTAGCCTTTAGGAAATATTTAAACAAAACTCACTTGTTTTTTTTGCCCCCAGCACTTAGACTGATGACTGATTTCAGTGTAAAAGAAGGCTTTGCAGCTGACCTTTCTATTCCTGCCCAGGAGACCTTACAGGCAGTGGCAAATTCTGTCTTTCCACAACGTGAAAAAGATTCTGTTCATCCTAATCCAGTCTGAACATCTTGGCAGGATCAGAAATATTCTTCTAATTAATTCAGTCCCAGTGCAAAGCTTCTGATAATGAAAGTGGGTGAAAGGGAGTGAAAGAAAGCAACTCAAACTAAGTTTTAAAGTTAATTTCACTCACCTATGCTATTCCCAACTTAATTTATAACTTTTAAACCAGTTGCTAATATTTTCCAAAACATAAAAAACCAATAAATTCCTATTTTGCCTTTAAAAATGGAGATGGTGGTTTATACCATCCGCTAGCCAACTGTGAGAACAGAGGTGGCTGGAAAGATATACAATCTATAGCCTGTGCTGATAGAACATGGGCTCACAGGATTTATATGCACTCAGGGACCACTTATGGGACTGTTTTGTGCCTGTGTGGTCGGACATGTGAATGTCGTGGGCTAGTTTTTCTTTGCAATGATGCAAGGAGGTAATAATTCCCACATTTTTCTCCCAGTGTCAGAGGGAAGGTAGCTTTAAAAGCAGGAAGGCTGAGGATTGGGACCTCTAGTTTCTCTAAGGTGATACCAAAAGATTCTTTAACTCCAGACACTTTGTATTACTAAGCTCCTTAAAGATTTATAGCCTTTATGACAATCATTTTCCCCTGTGAAATTTCCTTTCTGCTTAAGTATTTACAGGAAGAAAAAGTTTTCCTTTTTCCCCCTCAAGTCAGCAAAGCTGATCCTGTGAGGATTTTTGAAAGAAAAGAGGAGATTAGTGTTACAGGAACAAACCTTAACTCACTTTAGAAGTATTTACTGGACTTCCTGCCATGCCTCCTGTCCAGCTGGCTGGGCAGCCACAACCGTGCTGCCTCTGTGCTTCAGCTTTATTTTGTGGGAAGGAATCAGGGCAAAAAAAGCCACGAACAAGCTTTGAGATGCTTTATATCATAAAATCCCACTTGGGATGTGATTGTTTTTGACTAAAGGAGGGAGCTTCACTTAATGGGATTAAGGAAATTTCCAGCTTCTAACACCCTCCTTTTCTTTGCCTCTCACTGACAGGGAAAAAAGAGTTTAATCATTGTAATTGTATTGCAGGATAACGCATCCAATGGCTTTTGACTCTGTGCCCACAGCTACCACTGCCTCAGCTGTACAGAAGGGAGTCAGTTGTCCTCAGGGGTTTTTACCAAGACCTGTTTCTTACCAAGACAGAGAATATTTATTTTCATACTTAGATACACTTTGACATTTGCCTGAAATTAACAGCTCTGGTTTTATGAAATATTGTCCTGCTGGATATGTTGGGGGAAAAAAAAAAAGCAAAACATCTTCTTTTGTTGCATATTAGCTCTTCACAGAAAATGACATAAAATTAATTTCCTTTTGTACTTCTTTTGATTTTGGAGTACATTTGCCTGTGATAGTGATGGATCTGCATAATGGGATCACACAACTATTTTGTTAGTACATAGTAAGCTGTAGAAAGACAGGCAAATACATCAATCCAGATTAAAAAGAATAAAACCACCACCACTGCAAAACCTACTCACATTACATTTTTGAGACGAGTACCCTGTGTTTCAGAGTAAGTCCTTTTTACCATTTCACCCCACCCTACAAGTTCTTAGCTTTGTTTCCCTGAAATATTTTGAGGTGGTATTAAAAACGGAATATTATGCTATTTTGAGACAGAGAACTACATGATCAGTATGGCTTTTTTTTTGCTCTTTTTTTTTTTTTCTTTATGGCATAAACAATCTGTAGATGTTTTATTAGTATCATTGTGTCTTGCACTAAGTTCATAGTTCAAAAAATAGCCATATCCATAAGGGTTTCTAAAATAAAACAGGTCATAGAGAAATGGTGTACTCTTTTAAAAAGCAGATCAGCACTTAATTATCTGCCAATACATGTGTAGTTATTTAATTTTATTTGCTATTTAATACTGTCAATGACCTTTTTTTGAGGGGAAATTAAAGTTCTGTGCCCTAAGGAGCTTGGGAAAGGTTGCATCAAAATAAAAAGATGGAAGTGTTCATTAGTATGCCTTGTTCCAGTTAAGAGGCAGAGAAAATACGTGTGACACTCGTTGTACTTAGAACTTTTCTACTTTAAATTCTACTCTCCAAAATCTGTTACTTTTTCATTTCTCTATCAAATTCTGTTATGCAGGCCTCTCTCAATGGCTATCTGTCCTCAAGGGGGAGTAGAACTGGCATTGCTGATCATCCACCAGGATAATAAATACACCTGGTGTGGGCACCGTGGTCCTCACCGGAGCAGCCTACTCTGGGTTAGAACCATCCCCACCAGGGAGTGCTCTGCACCCTCTTCACTCTCCTTCATCTACAGGGCTCTACATACATACTCATGATTTCTCTGTGTGTGAGTCTAATCTCTGGTGTTTAATTCAATTTATGAAATGATTAAAGAAAGACAGTGGTTTTAATGAGTATGTCAGGTTTGGTTTTTTCCCTAGATGGATTTGAAGACAACTGGATAAACTGTGCTTTTACTTTAAACATTTTCAATGGAAACTTTTATATTTTCAAAGGAAATATAAAGCTTACAGAAACTTTTCAACAAAGTGAGGTACTCTCTTCTAAATAAGTTTTCAGTTTTTCCTAAAGAGTCCAAAATGTTTGCCCCAGAAAGATCAAGACAGTTGAAATTAATATTCTTTCATTTTGCTGCAAGACTTGCAAGAAGCCTTGGGGATTTTTATGAGGAGCTCTGGCACCTTAACTCCATAACTTTTTATGTAAATGAAGCTGTTGCACAATGTTAAGTAAGGTTAAATGATGCTCTGCATAGATTGCTAAGTAGTTTAACTTAAATTTGGGCTTTGTTCTTGATTACCTGATTTTCTTATTAATTCATCATTTCAGTACTTCCCCAGTTGCCATAGGGCTTAAACAACTTATTGAAATGAGAGACAAAATTCCTCAGAAAACAAAAAAAATCAGCCCCAAAAAAACCCAAACCCAAACAAAAAAAACTCACAAAACTGCAGCAAAATCTGACAGTAGCATGAAGAGAAAAAGTTCTGACCAGGTAGGTAGAAACAAAAATTTCATAGTGTATTCTTCAGAGTGTGTCTCATTGTACATAATTCTTGAAGGTAATCAGTGCCATAGGAATTCCAAGAAAAATAGCCCACCTTCATACAAATATACTTAAAAAAGACATATATAGCATTATGTTACTGTTCATTAATGTCTTTAATGTATTGCATTTCATTACTGCCTCTTCACTGTTTGTTTCACCATGTTCTCTTTCTCCCACCCACAAGCCAGCTAGAGGGGCCTCAGGGCTCCAAAATACCGTTTGAATGATCCATGAATCACTGCTGGAGACTTAGAGAATTTATCTTCATGCTAGCTTGCTTCCTTGGTGCCTACACCACTTAAACACATTTTTAATCCAAGTATCTCCCAAATGTTGTAGTATGAGACTTGGAAAAATGCCATTTTTTGATCTCTCTGCAGCCCTCCACAGATGATATGTTTCTCAAACGAGGAGCTTTGTTATTTAGTTCTTGCTAATGTCTCTTGACTGACAGGAAAGTACATCCCTGAACAACTAAGGCTGTGTCTATGGGGACAGGTAGAAAATTTGATTAGATATTGGAAAACACCATATGCAAAATGTTCAGTTTCCATAATGCAGCAGGCTCATGCCCAGTTTCCCCACAACACCAGGAGAGAACAGATGCAACAGTAGAGTCTGTCTTGTAGAGAATACTTGGCAAGCTGCTGAAATATCCCTTGAGAGGCTAAACAAATTTAAACTTGTAATTCCCTTACATCTCCTTTAAGATGGTATTTTCTCCCCTAAATACTACGTTGAAATTCTACTTTTAGCAATTTTAAAAAATGTAAGTTACATTTTCAAAACTGAAAAAGCAAGCTCTGAATAAATAAATCTCAAGAAGTATAGCTACAGGGCTACAAACACAGGCACTGTACCATTCAAAAGTTTCAAAAAATACAGCATTTGAGCTTAATAAACCCAGAATCACCTGCAAGCCACATTAGTAAAAGGCTATTGCTCTTCTGCCAAACTTCAGGGAAAGCTTATGTTTTCAAGAGTTCATAACTCAGTTTTAAAATGTTAACAACTATTATCCAGACTTCTCTTTCGTATACAAGATCCAGCCCAGAAATCCTTCCAGTTCATCAAATATAAGCATTGTGTATTTCATATAGCAACATAACATATGTGAAATTGTCTTTTGTTGCAGTTTATGCTTCTTAGCCTATGAAAAAGAATTAAAAAAAAAAATTAAGTTCCTAAAAATATAAATAAAAAGTAGTGGTCTGATTTCTTGCTGCAATATAAAACTGAATCTTCAGTCTTCAGTGACATCTGTGAGTTTATACATAGCCTAGCCCATGCATGCCTGTGAGAGTAATGAAGGAACATCCGCCTAAGCAGAGCATGCAATTATTACCCATTACAAAGACACCACTTGAACAGAGATATAATTAATCACAGTAAATTTAGCACCATGAATTGAGGGACTTGACTACCATTAGCAAACAGGGAAGTGAAGCTCAGCAGGCAGATAACATCTTTTCTAGACAGGGATCGTATAAACGGCTATTTCACACTTACTTAATCTTGCAAAAGTATTATTAGGGATAAAAAAAAATTTGTTCCTGAAAAGCAGATGAGCTATTTGAAGGCATATAGATACCCTCATACAGAGTTTGTGTTCAAGGGAGCCCTGAGCAGTCAGGAGAACCTGTGATTCAAGCTGGCGGACCTGCTGGGACAGGAAGGAGTCCTAAGTGCTCCCAGGGACAGATACAGAGCAGTGCTGCCAAGGCACTCACCTCTCCCCTTAGGATGTGTGTCAAGCTAAGGATGTACCAGTCTTTGCTCTGCACCACGACCCACATGACACTCCCTGGTGTGAAGGATGCCAGGTGGGTAAGGAAAAATGTGCAGGGCTACATAGGCACCCTTTCCAGGATTTAAAACCTTCAATGAGGTTCTGCAGTGAAAAACACTTGGGATATTGCTATTCTCTGGACATAACAGCAGACACTAGAGTGGGTACATTCTTGGGAAAATTCCTCAAAATGAGACCACCATGTCTGGGGCTAAAGTATTATAACATCTTTCTCTTTATTTCCTAACTATGCTTCAAGACTAAGCAGAAAACAAGTTACTGGGAAAACAGCAATAGCTTTGAGATGGAAGTGTAAGAAACAAAAATTAGGAAAAAATCTACCATAACTAAAAACCCAATTATTCAAAATTTCATCTGTGAAAATATCTAAGAATTGACATATGGACTGACCATCAACTGCTCCATCACCTAGGCTGGAGGCTAGATGTAGAAGTTTCTACACTGGGAACAGAGCTAGAAAATATTACAAATGCAGTCTTTACCCAGGACTCTCTGAACCACAGGCTGTATCAGAGAATGTAGAGCAGGAAATACTTCCACAGATGGAAAGGTCTGTTACATTCCTTAAAATACTGGCATCTAGTGCTGGAACCTTTTTCCTCTAATAAGTTGCAGGTGAGGAGAATAGCACAACCATGAGGAAGGTCCTCTGCTCTCTGTCTGCAACACTATTGTCAAGGAAGAACTGAGGAAGGTGTAACTGCTGAGTCTTCGGTCTAAGACTGAATAATTGGTGTGGAGGATTCTGGTAATGTCTGGAATAGGCAGCTGTACTCTGGTTTTGTATAGTCACTTACTTTATAGCCTTCAGGTGGGAAAACTTTGGCTTAAATCTTATTGATAACATAAAATAGAAGTAGCCATTGACTTTACTGACATTTTAGCATGCAAGATACTTTTAGAAATTATTTTGAACCTCTCCTTTACCTTCACAGATAGCTATATTTCTATTTCATTTGTGAAAGAATATGATTTAGGTACAAAATGTTTCAGTTAATTCCTCTCTACATAGGAACTATGTAGTTTTTCTTACTTAAATATGATGATGAGCACCATCAGTTGCAGAATTCTGTAATGGAATCTTTAGTTACTGAAAACACACCAATATTTCTCCAAATTATTACAAGTCATGTAAATGTCCAAGTTAGTTGCTCACCCTGTGTGGATCTGAAACTTGGGCACCAGGCCTTTTGTCAAAGGGTCTAAGCATTTGTTAAGAACAACAGAAGGAACAAGATATGGGAAAAAAAGATGTCAATTCAAAAACTAGTATCTAAATCCAACACCTAGTATTAGTCTCCTGAGACTTTAACCCATAGTTTTATTTGGTAGTTTTCCCAGGCTATCAGTTAAAATTCAGCGTAAGTGTGCACTAAGCAAGCACATATCTTGAAATATTGCTGTGTCAAAGTCTCAGCTTTCACCCCAGGCAGCACCAGGGTATGCATACTAAATTGCTATGGCTTTAGAGATGACACTGTCGTCCTCATCTTTCATCCAAAACCCCCTTGAACAACTAGAAGGACCACCAGCAACACCAGTTCCTGGCCAGGCAAGTGCATTGCCGAGGCCTAAACATCTAAAAAAGTAATGGTAGGGATTAGAGGGAAACAGCTCTCCCATGGCAGCATCTGCAGAACTGGCTTTCATGTTTTTCTATTATTAAATGGCTAAACAGTGATGACTGTCTGACTCCACAACTCTTTTCTTGAACATTTTATAATTCTGATATAATTCCCTCATGAACCTGTCACATGGGGGTCATGTAAATGAGAAGATGTATTTAAAAGCCTGTTTCTTTATGAAGTACTTAAAATCACATCCTGTGCCCTACAGCTGTGTTCAAATACTTCCAGGATAAGTAAAATACATGTAGCAAAATCAGACCGGGTATACACAATCACTTGTAGTTTCTGTAAGGAAGGCCACCTCAGAGAAGCACAAATAATACTCTAGGAAATGTTTGAGAGACTTTTTATCCAGCCAACATGCCCAAATCTACAGTTACTTTGTGCCCAGTGGCCAACTTTTCTGTTCCACATCATGAAAATAGTTGCTTAATTTGGCCTGAATTTTGGCATACATCTAACACTGCTTTCCTAATGTCACTTTTTATCAGAGACTATTATAAAACATCACTTCTATCTTGTTTCATCCTCTGATTACATTTATATTTTCTTCATAGCACAATTTCCTACAACAATTCAGGAGCTGCCACCTTGCTAAACCAGAATGACAATTCATTACAATCCTTCCCAGTCTGAATTTATTTCTCCAGGATTTCACCAGCAATTGTAACCTTTGCAAATCTTATCTAACACTGTCTCATCTAGGGAATGTTCTAAAATCAGATTCATGCGCATACAATCCATAGTTTTTGCTTGGCTTTGCTGCAATTTCTATACTGTAGCAAAGGTAGCACTTGTACTTCTGACAGCTCTCAGAGTTTGCACCTTATTTGAAAGTTAGGTATTTTCAGATGGATAAACAGAATCTCTGTATTTTAATTACAGTATTTGCAATGTCTCTTGTAGCAATGGCAACAGTCAGTTTGCTCTACTGATACTTTCTTATAAAAGCATTAAATTTTTATATCCATAGACCAACTTGTTTATTTGAGTTAATTTCTGATAGCATGTCTGGCATATGTCTTTTTCATGTCCAGTTGTCACCTTACTGCTGTAGGAGGTCTATATTAATACAGTTTATTGAAGTCTACATTAGACAGTCTGGGTTTGCCCTTACCATTGCTGGTAAATCTCAACAATTTTGTCAAGTACCAGTCCCATATTTTCCACAGTCATTTTACCATTTCATATCATCCTTCTTCTTTTAAGGGACTCACCTTGAGTTTAAATCTGAGATTCACTGGAAAAGCTACTCCAGCCTTCCAGATCTCTGTATTAGGACCTGAATGATTCAACTAATTAGGCAGTTAACACCAAGAAAGTCTCAAGGTAAGGATGGATAGATGGGAACCTAGGGGGACAGGAAAGACAGTGGGCTGGAAAAAGAGCTGCTGGTTGTAGGTGCTCTGCAACTCCAGGAGTCCCAGCTTTTCATGTGTGTGTTGAAGAATTGCAGCTCCTGATACTGTCAGTAGGCCAGAAAAAGGAGCAGCCACAAGGGAAAGAAGAAGGACTGTGTAGGACCTCCTGGCTTGACCCCACACTTCTGGAGTGTAAATTTTTCCTCCTTCTTCTCTGCTGTACTTCACCCATAAAAAATTTGATTACTATGATTTCATGCAGGTGAAGTGAATGTCACTTTTAAGGCTTGAAAGTTGTTTCATTTTCAAACCCTAGGCATTTACAGTGAGGGAGTGGGAATGAGCTCTGAGACATTACAGGTGTGATTTTACATGTGTGGGATTTTGGGGCACTCAGGTTCAGGAGCTGGCTTTTTAATACTGCTGAAAGAACTCCAAACTGAGCATTGCAAGCTATCAGGTGAATGCCATAAAATGAAATGCAATCTCTCCAGGAAGTGGTTTGTCTGTGTTAAATTTCATATCTTCCAGTGGTATGGCATCCTTGTAAACTTAAAAAAATTCATTTTTCACATTATTTTGTGTTTAAATACAAAACATTAATTAAACCCCTATTTTAAAGCCTGTAGTTTATTGATTCATGTCTTGCAGAATAAGTTATGAATCCTCAGCATGTACAGTGACTATAAAAGAGAAAATGTAATTTCCTATGTAGTTAAAATTTTTCCTGAGTACTTATTGCTTATCTTATATAGTATGGTCATCTAATTATTTCATTTAAAAAAAGAATGTGCTGTTTCCATAACTGACCTCTTTATTAGGTATTGTAAAACAACTCAAAACTTTCCATTCTAATTTTTCCCCATCAACATAAAACTGCATAGATTGTGCATCTAATTTGGCATATTTATTCCTTAGAAGATCTCAGTTTTTTCTTCAAAAGTAAGTGCTCCTTTATATTATTTAAAATATGTAATTATTTTGTAGTCAACTTTACTGCTGATTTAGACAGATATGTAAAAAGAACCATAGCCCTTCATGACAGTGCTCTGCTTTGGAGACCCAGTGAGAAGCTGAGGAAGAAGACCATGGGCTACTGAGACCACAGGTCTGCTCAGCCCCAGCTGGGGCAAAGCACTGTCAAGGCTTTTTGGCTCTTTTTGATACAGGAAACCTATGGGCAGTATCAGAAGACTTTGGGTTTGTTTGCTACAGCATGATCCAAAGATAGACAGGAGAGATGGATGTGTGATGGTTATTGATCCCTGACTGTGGAATTGGCTGGCATGCTTCAACATGGGCTTCTGTTTTCCTTCTTGCAAAAAACACAGTGTGTGACAAGAAAAAGAGGACAGGCAGGACATACATCCACAGCTCACACTGGTAAGAAACTTACCAGTCTGGATGTAGGAATTTGTTTCAAGTCTGATTATTTAGGTTTTGCTTAAGGACTATAGAGCCCTGCTGTTTCTTCCAAATTCCTCATTTTCCCTTGCATCAACTAATTTCAGACCTTGAAAATATATGCTTCAGTCTTTCTCCCCAAGCCCTCCTGGCTGCAGCTCGCAAGAAATGGCCACTGCTCTCTGGCTTACTGATTCTTTATCTAGAGGGAAACGCTCATGAGAGCACAGATTAATAAAAACATGACATCTCTCACACAAAATAAAAATGAAATAAAGGGACATCAGACAGGAAATAGAAACACTCCCACAGACCTTCTGCCACTGTAAAATATTTTATGGGATTGGAGCTAGTCTGGCATACTGTCCCTGATAATTTTCCAAAATTGGCTCACCAGCACCTATAGTTTCCTTGGCTGTTTGCAGAATAGTCCCAGCTCTAGTTTCAGTTCAATAAGTTACTTTATTTGTGCCCAGCTCTTCAGAAAGTCTCAGATGTGGTCAGCTCTCCCTCACTGAATGGAATATTGTGTTCAGGTATATCAGAACAGCCACCCTTAAGCTCACTTTAAGCATTATGGCTTTTTAAAGAATAGTCCTAAAAGAAAAGGTCTAACTGCCACCACCTCATTTTATTTTTTTTAATTTTTGAAATGTCTCTCAAAAATCACTACACAATAAAACCCCATCTTATACAAATAAACCCAAACAGAGCAAATAAAAACAGGCTATACATAATTTTAACATAAACCACAATACTCTTCTATCTCCAAAGCTGTAATTTTGTGAAATCATGTGTGAAACTACCAAAATTTCCATACTTTTTCCTACAGTAAGTATGTAATATTACACTTCTCAGTGGGGGCCACATTTTTCTTGCCTTATGAGATTTTATAATGTTCTTATGACTGTCCCATTCACAGGAGTTTTTTTAAAAGAATGCTAATGATGGGTCCCTAAGAAAGTCAAGTCTAGAGGAGAAAACCTGAATGCAAAGTGCAAAAAGAGGGTTTAATTACTGTAAAAGCCTTTCCTGAGGACCAGCTCTGAGTCCAAATGAGAAAGACTCAGGCAGTAAGTAGAAGGGTGAGTTTGCATAAACCAAGTCCCTAAAAAAGATACAGCCAGATGTGGTGCCAAAGAAATGTCTATTATTTTCTACTAGACGTTATTTTCTACAAAGAATGAAAGGGAAAAGCGTGATACAGAAAAAAGGTGCTGGTGCCAGACTAGGTCCCCAGAAGAGCAAGACTCGTGTTGCAGTCAGGGATTCACAGCAGGATAACCATAGATTATATCAAATGATTATGCCGAAGAATTTGCTCTTTTTTGACACCATCATTGCAATAGACTTTTTTAAGTCTATTGCACATAAGCACACAAAATCCATCAAAAGATGTGAGAGCAAAAGGTCAACTTCAGTGATAAGTGGTTAATGCTAAGACACAGCTGAAAGGTACTTCTCATGTATAACAATACATTGGGCTGTTGTGAGCATAAATCTGATGGATATACAATGCAATGTTCATTAAAAAATCTACATCACATGAATGAACTGCTTTTACTTGAAAGCTCTTTCCTAGTTGTGCATTTCTCTTTATTTCTCTATTAAAATGAAGTGTGTGGCTGCTCTGAGTTGTACTGCTGACATGAGTTGCAATGTGCGTAATGCTCCTTGCTGTAGCATTGCACATTTTTCCAGCAGTATCAAGAGAACACTAGAAAAAGAATCTGGATAGTATCTCGTTCCATTATAAACTCATAAACTTAGAAGCTCAATTAGTTCTTCACTCATTGAACTCCATTACAAAAATAGGCCTGGATTCAGTATACTTTGAAGAGAGGGGGAATTGCATTGGCAACCCATCATCACAGAGGGTGTTTGCTGCACCAGAACAGCCTGAGTTGAGGGATGAGAGCCACACTAGGTAAAGCCTCTAGGGAGAGGGATAAATTTTATGGAACTCGTGGAAGTTAGGATCAGCAATCTGGATCCAAATAATAAAGGAGCCACCTTCTCAGTAAAATTCTCCTATAATTAAAATCCCCTAAGTTCAAAAGGAAAAAAGAATGCCTTGCTACATTCTTAGCAAAAGTCAGGATATTGGAGTGTCCTTACCTGAAAAAAAGTAGGATGAAATTTTGGAACTCTCTGGTGATTAATATTAAAGTCAGCTTGCAGTGAGCCAAGACTAGACTTTCTTGCTGATAATACAGTTCAACGAAGTAATACTTATTTCATTAAGTGTGGCCTGGAATTTTTTCTGTTTGCATCTCTCAAGGCACATAAAAATACAATGTAAGTTAAATATCAGAATAATTAAAATAATTGCTATATTTATAAAAGTTGCTACTTCTTTTGCCAGGCCATTTGGCGTGCTCTGCAGTAAAATAAACAGATGTTGAAAATATAAACACACTAATATGAAAACAGCCTTTTAACATTTAAACAAGGGCCATTTGAGAAAAACACAAAAAATAAACCATCAGAAAAAGGGAAAAGGGAGGATAGCGGCAAAACCTATGAATTATGGATCAAATGTGACATAACCAAACCATCTCTGGTGCAGAATGTGAGGACAGCCAGAAATACCCACTAAGATATTGTCTTTTGACAATGTTTAGGAGAGACAGGTAAAGCACTTACTGGGGCCAATACAGATGCCATCCAATGCTAAAACACCTTGAACAATTCCTTGGGGTGTTTTAACTCTGGATTTGAAAAAAGAAGGAAATGAGAAAAGATGAACATTTTTTCCCTTGCAAAATAAACACTGACAGTTACTCCGTCCTCCAGCCCACTGCCCTGCTGTTCCGAACATGGAGAAGCAATCTTCACAGGATGAACTAGTTCTGTCTATGCCCTGTCTCCAAAGGAAAGAGATACCTCAAGAAAGGTGTCACTGTCTGGAGGGGACTGTCCTCTGCCTTAGTCCCAGCCTACTCTCTGTTCCTTTCCCTGCCTTAACCTGCTGCAAAGCTGGAAGAGGCACAGTCGGCTTGAGTCTGCTAAGAATTCAAGACTACAAAGGATTGGGAGCAGGTGATAATAAATCACAGTGCCCTTGGCACACAGGACATCTCCACAGATCCTAAGCTGATGCCCCTTACACAAGGGTGAGCTACCAACCTGCTTAGCATTGTAAAGAGTATGCAGAAAAACTCCTCTGATGAGAACCCTCAGCATCATGGGTCTGCCACTAGACATGCTGGTGCACAGCAGTGAGCTCTGTACCACTCCAGAAACTGCTTGAAATTTCCAGCTTCAGATGTCGGACTTAAGAACACAAAAAACCCCCCACCATCAAATCCAAACCGAACATGTACTTTCTCTGCTTACATAATTCTTTGCTTTTTCCTCCATAACTTTAAGTCTTCAAAATTAACCACAGAAAGTTCCTGTCCAAGAATAAGCAATTCTATGACACTAAACACTCTCAGCATCACTCATTCACCTTTCTTTGAAAGAGAAAAAACCCTTATTTGTCTCTTCAGTAGTTTTGTGAAGCCTGAGGAACTCACCTCACAAAATATTTAAGCAATTGCTTAATTTTAGGCATTCATAATCAATCAGGGCATAGAGCAGTAACAGAAATACCAGTGTGCAGAGTGAAACGTAACGCTTCATGCAACAGATAAAAACAGTGTATTCTGGTACAAACTCTGACAAAGAACACGTTTTTAAAAGGAAAGGCCAATATTTTGAAATTGTTACATCCAAATCAGAGTTTGATTCTGTGTTCTGATACACACATAGAACTCCATTTAAGTGAATAGATGTCTTTAATCTGAGTATAGCACTGAAATTAAAAGACTGTGTGGAGATCATTTACCTGCCTCAGAAGAGAAACTGAGCAAACACTTTTTGCCTTCACTTGTCAATGTGAGGATTGACTAAACACAGGTATAGAGTTATCCTCATCTCTCGTAACACCAAAGCACAAAAGGATGTGCCATAGACAGGAAAACCTGATCAATGGTATTTTTGAAGAAGCCGTTCAAACTTCCATTAGGAGGAATGCTGGGTATGGAGTATCCTGAGTGCACAGTTTCTGGCTTCAGGAATTTAACTCTTCATAAAACGTTAACAGCACTTTTCATTGGCAAGTACCTGAATGAAACCTTGAGTAGCCTCAGAGACATCACTGTACTTTTAAAAAGTCTTGCTAGCCTGGGCACACAAATTAGGTTTGCTACCATTTATATAATGCCTGAAATATATGTTGCTTAAATTTAGCACAGTAAATTACCAATACGGAGAACTCTGGGAGCATTTGGTGTTCTACATTCTTCATTGCCCTCATGACTTTCTACCTCTTAAACCATCTTCCTCTCTTAAGATCACATATTTAATCTCTCTACCCCTATAATAACTATGGTTACCACATTTGAAGTGGCTGAAGTGAAATATCACACAATCCACTGGGTTTTAGCCATGTGTTAGTCTCAGGGAGGGATGGGGGGGATACAGCTATAGGGCTGTACGTACTCCTCTCAGCCACATGCCTTCTGTTCCTGGCTCAGGCTGTACCAGGAAAAGTGCTCTTGGTTGTGGAGCTCCTGGTTGGGAAAGGTACCCAACCTTGAACTGTTTAATTTTAAACAATCCCTGTTGGAGACCAGTTAGGGAAGATCTGTTAGGTGACCCCAAGAGATTGGTCTTCTCATGGTTTGGCACATCGACTATAGTAGAATCTCTGCACACAGAGATCCTAAAATCATGGGGCCAAATTTATTCTCAATGTAGCTGTACTGGCACTAATTTATCTGGGATAAATTTGGCCCTTAGCCTGTGAAAATGTAAATGTTATGAAAATCCGTTGCTGAGTTAATGGCAATGCTGAGCAGTAAGCAATTTTCCAGTAGGTTCCAATACATGGTGATAATAAATTGTTTTCCTTCTTTATCAGCAGCCAGCCCTGTTTAATCAGATTGATAGAATGTGGGAAGTGTCCAGAAATCCTAGTTGCTCTTTGCTACTCAAACACAGTATGTCTTAGGTCTCAAAAATCTGACTGTGTGTGTACCTGTGATGCACCAACAGAGTAGCCTCCTCTGCCAGCTCTGCTTTGCAGCATCCAGCCTCAACTTCCACCGTTCCCAAAGGGCCAAGGCTGGTGGAAAACGCAAAACTGATGTGCTGATAGAAGGGTGGAAAGGGCCAGCTCCCTAATGCAGTATTACTCAAATAAGAGTAGCAGCTGGAGAACAATCCTCAGGAGAAAGGGGAGGAAGTCTGTAAGAAGTATCACCTCTGCTTGAGATGGTAAAGCCTGGAAGAAAACCTCACCTCATCAAGCAGAATAGGTGGAAAAACACTTGTTCCCAGTGCAGCTCTGTTTTACCCTGCACTTGAGAGCAACCCCAAGTGCACAGCGTCTTTGCAGAAGGTCTGTATGGGGTGCAGACATATTCATCTCCCTGCCCCAAGTTCTCAGTTCCGGTTGGAAGGGGATGTGTTGCCATCTCAGTGGACTTTGCCATTGAAATCAATTTTGCTCTAAGATATTGGGATTATTTGTCTTGCTCTAAAATATATCAAGGGAAGAATAAAATACTTATTTTAAAAACAATGTAATATAATGTTGCCAAATGTTCATGAATACAGAATCTTTAAAAAAGGGGAGTTAAAAAAATCCACAGAAAAAGGTATTCTAATAGTCTTTGGGTTTTAACCTCTTTCCTACCTGTGAAAGCAGTGGTTTCTCTCTAGTGTTTAACCTTTCTTGTAGCTCCACAAAAATGTCAGATGGAGCATTGAAAACCTGTAATATGTGCTGTTGCTTCACACTAACCATAATCACATTATTATGATACAAATGAATGTATCTTTCACAGCAGTCATCATACCTATAAAGAACACTAGTGGCAGTAATATCTCTGAAGACCTCAAACAACATAAAGAATTATAAACCATTCCAGCTTTCTTAATCATAGTGAACCTTTCCAGGTGTTCTTTAGCCAGATCACTTAAGCAGTGTTCAAGTTTGTCTACAAACAATGTTCCATTTGCTAGTTTATAGTTTCCTGTCCTTTGCCCTCTTGAAAATGTGAGATTCAAATCTGCTACTTCTTAATCTTCAGGAATCTCTTCCTGACTCTTATGTACTTCTAGAAAATGTCAGTGAAAGGATTGCAGATGTGCCTCTCCTAAAAACTTAAAGATATACATTATCTGGACTTCAGGCTCTGTTTGCTTTTAGTGCATTTAGAGTTTAATAGCTGATACTGCTGTTATCTCTAACACATGGGCAGACTCTCACCCTCCCTTTCCTTTCTGCAGACAGCTACAAATGAGCTGCTCAACAAATGTTCTGTTTGCTATCACCCAGTATCTATTCCTCAGTATCATTTTTCATTGACCCTATGATTATCCTTTGGCTGGTCCGTACATATATATATATATAATCATTTAACATTTATCACACTAACCACACATATATTCCAGAACTGGACAGTTGTAAGACATTATTTCACATGGAACTAAAGTCACTTATCTGAGTGATTTGCAGATGTGATCTCAGAGCTGCCTCCGAGTGGAGCAGGAGGAATATATACTGTGACCAAGAGTCTTCCCCTCCTGCTGGAGAGGAATCACTGTTCGCAGGGTTAGTCAGCCTCAGCCTCAGCTCCTGGGCAGTATGATAATCAAGTAATGAAGAGTGGGCAAATGAATCTTTTGATGACATAAATAGGAACACTTATTTTCAATTCCTTTCAAAAAAACCAAATTAGCTAGCAAATGCTTGTGCTTGGATGACTATACTCAGAAGTACATGGTGGGTTTGAGATGCATCCATTGATGTTGAGTCTCACTTCACCTTGGGGTTCTCTGCATGACTTCTGGACACTGGAAGAGCTGACAGGGCCCTTGCTTAATAGAGAACTCCAATGATGTCAGTGGCAATGGGATTATTGGTTCTTTGCTTTTGAAAAGGCCTGATATGTTTTACTTTCCTCAACAGTTTTCTGGAATTCTACGGCCTGCATTTCTACATGAAATGTGGTGCATTTTGTATTCACTAGCACCTTTTCCTGTTGATTCTCAAAATTTTGCCTCTGTTATAACTATAATAACCTATAATGTACAATGAGGATGGAGGATGCAAGAAGTGATTAGTAAACTTAATGTAACTTAAGGTATTCATGATGTTGCTTAAAAATTCACATTCTAAAATTTGGTCTTTTTTTTAAAGGTATATTGAGATATAGTGCATATATTTAGTATACATTATAGAAACTAATTTAAAAATCATTACCAACAAGTAAAAGAATTTCTACTCATTGTGACATCCTTCTTTGTAGTAGTCAGCCCAAAACCATCCCCATAGTAGTACTACAATTCATTGTTTTTCGGTAGGGATAAGCACCAAAAGCCAACTTGTTTTATTTAAATAAATGTAATGAATATGTATTTATTTCTATACCTTCAGTGATGGATGTTTATTTGTGCAGTAGCAAAGCAGTGGTTGCCAGTATGAAATGGACCAATTGATGTAGCTCATACATCAAGTAAATCACGGGGGGTAAAGCGATTCTCCTGAAATCACTGACATTTACAAGGAGAACTGAGCCTTTAAATGTTCAGTGAGTGTAAGGTGGGATGTCATCACATCTTTTGCTCTGCATGGTTCTCCTTTGAGTTGCCCCGTACTGGGTTTGGCTAATAATTACAGAAGTGCTGCCATCTGATAAGTGACCTGGTTAACACATTACGGGAAAGTTTATTTAATAGCGATTAGAATGTAGCAAAGTCAACAGATTTTAAAGGAAGTTGTCCTGCAGTCTCATTATTTGATTTTCTGCAGTTCATCAAATGTCATATTCGTGTAGTAAACACGGCTTTTCCCATAGTAAAACAGAGATGAAACTGGACGTAGCCTATCAGAAAAAACTATTTTCCAACAGAAACACACCGATGACTTTGCTTCAAGGTGTCTGTTTCTCCCTGACAAGACTCCCATCAGGTTTTCAGCCTCTCAGAAACCCTGGGTTTATTTATAATAACAAATACGAGCTGTGTTTTACAGCTGATATAAGTCCGGATACCTGATGTGCACTCCCGCCGATTGCACTGCAGGGCCCGCACGCCGCTACTTTCGCTGTTTATTCTCGCCGAGGTCGCTCGGCAGGGCGAGGGCAGGNAGGGGGCTGCGGGGAGCGGGCAGGACGCGGCCGCCGGGGGGCGCTGCCACACCGGGGACGGCCCAGCCCAAGCGCTGAGCCAGGGAGAGGCTCCGGCCACAGCCCCGGGGCCCGGGAGCGTCTGTGGGGCTGGGGCAGGGCTGGGGCAGGGGCAGGGCTGGGGCAGGGCAGGGCTGGGGCAGACCCCGGAGGGCCGCGCTGGGCCGCCCTGCCCCTGTCAGTGCGCAC
>VXAU01001060.1:723773-816765 GCA_013399695.1 Formicarius rufipectus | reverse complement strand
CGACCTGCCCGTGAGGAGACCCCTGGCCGTGAGGAGACCCCTGCCCCAGAGCCTGGGGGCAAAATGTGGGCAGGGGCGGGGCCCTGGAGGGCACCAAGGACAGCTCTGGGCATCAGGGCAGGCACCCGTTTTGTTGGTGCTGGTTTAAAGATGAGAGCAAATTCTTTGGTCTCACCAAATCCACACAAGAATTACATTTTAACCTATCAAAGAATCATACAATCATCAAGTTTAGAGGAGACCTTTAAGATTGTCAAGTCCAACCATGTACCCAGCACTGCCACTGTAGCCCCTAAACCTCTAAACCAGATCACCCAGCACCAGATCCAGTTGCCACTTGAACACTTCCAGGGGTGGCAACTCCATCACCTCCCTAAACAGAGGGGTTAAGGGGTTAGAATGGATCATCTAGTCCCAGTCCTGCCCTACCATGGGCAGGGACACCTCCCACTAGACCAGGTTGCTCAGAGCCCCATCCAGCCTGACCTTGAACACTGCCAGGGCAACTTGTGCTAGTGTCTTATCACTCTCACAGTAAAAATTTCTTCCTACTATCTAACCAAAATTTCCTCTCTTTCAATTTGTACCCATTACTCCACATCCCATCTCTACAGTCCCTGATGGAGAGTCCCTCTTCATCTTAGTAGGTGCCCTTCACATGTAAGGTTGTTATGAGGTCTCCATACGACCTTCTCTTCTCCAGCCTGAACAGTCCCTACTTTCTCAGCCTGTCTTCATAGGCGAGGGGCTCCAGTCCTCTTATCAACTTCATAGCCTTCCTCTGGACTTGTTCCAACAGTTCCATATCCTTCTTATGTTAGGGACACACTTTTGTGTTTTTTTTTTCCTCTGCTGCATTTTTATATCTTGCTCCAACCTTCTTGCATTTTTAATTTCTACTCTCAAAGCAAAAAGTGCTTTCTTCTGTTTGGTGTGCACTGTCGAGATATAGTTCTAAATATTTTTATTTATTTATTTAAATTCTGCATATTTCATCTGTATCTTATTCAGAGTGAAAACAAAAACTTGAATATTATGCCAGTTCCTTTTAACTCTGCTGCTTGACTGTGATTACACAGCACTATCTGAAACATCCTTGAGACAGTGAAGTGGCTCAGAAGTGCTGTTTACAGCCCCCGACAGAGGCCCCGTTCCTCTTCCAGCCCTGTTTCCACAGCTGACTAAAGCAACCACAATATAAAATGGAGGTTGGGGTCATTCGTGCTACCATCCTGGTCAAATGGTATTTGGTCCAGAGTTAAAGAATTCTGACTTCCTGGATATTATATTCACCTCTGAGAGTGATCTGAGAGACCCACCAGTTGTGGGCAGCTGGTTACAGCTGTCAGCCTGATTTGTAGCCAAAGCTGTTATGTATCTTTCTATTTTGAACCTAATATTTAAATATTATACATAATCTTTTTTTTTTTCCTCTGACACTTCTTGTAATATCATAAGCAGGTAGACATGAAGTCATATGTTTCTTTCTTTTTCCAATCTTTAGACAGTTCTGTTGAGTCTTAGGAAGCACTGACTGGCACATCGTGCCTGAGGCTCTACCAACCTTAGTAGAAGACAATATCACCTGAGGGGAGAGCTTCAAACTTTCTGTAACTGAGTTTACCTTTGTGTGAAATAAAATATTTTTATTCATATTATCTACCTGCTGTGAATTATACTGTCAAGTGAGAACATATTGAATCAGAGAAAACATTTAGAAATACCAAGTTCTGCTGGTTCAATTCTGATTTTTCTCTCTCTTTCACAACAGTCATAGTATTAAATAAAGAATTGTGAGAGCTGTCCCTTGCAAGAAATCTGAAATTTCCTGCAACCAGGAAAATTTTACATTTTACATAGGGACACCATGTTATAATTGCTCTCTTTTTATGGGGAGACTGTACAGGTGACCAGAGAGTGAGTAGGACTAAGCCTGGAGAGGCAAGTTGAAAGCAGGTGAATAAAAAGAATACCAGAGATTAAAAATATTAAAACCTTTTTTTTCTTAATATTGGCATTTGATTAACTCAGCAACGTGTGATGCTTGTGCATTTGATGACCTTGCAAAGATGTTGTATCCATCTCTCGTGTGTCACTGGAGTTATGGGGCCTTATAGTGAACAGCATGGGACTGTAACACACGCCAGGTGCTGGGAGGTGAACGTGTCCATTAGATGTGTCGCGGTGCCAACACTAGTGCCATGGTACAACTTGCAGACAGGAGCTGGCTCCTCTCCTACCAGCTCAGGGCGCAGGCAGAATGAACACACACGTCTGCCCATACTCCTCTTCACAAAGTGTCTCCAATTTCCAGGAAGGTAAGATAATGCATTATCATGGAGAACACACAGATTGCCCTCTGCATCCTGGCTCACACTTGTGCAAATGGTATGGATTTCTATATGTTTCTGGTTCATCTTTAACAGTTCTTCAGTGTTTACTAACTGAAGTTCTGCCTCTAAAATAGACTGTTTTGCTGCTGATTTGCTAGAGTTCATGTGCAGTTTCCTTTTCTGGGGGACTGGTATTTCCCTTGATTTTGGAGAGGCTGTTTAGGAACTGAGCAACAGCACTAAGATGGTATGAAGCCTTTTTTGTCTTTTCTGCTGGGTGCTTGGGCAATGCAGCATATGGGTTATGCCATCTTGCTCAATGCACAACTGCATATTATTATATGCAGAAATAGTCTGAACTGGAATTCCAGTTCCCCATGCTTCCATCTGAGAAACACAAATAAAGCCCAACAGGACATGATTTTACCATCCTGACTATACCAATAACCATCCAACATCCTCTAGAATGTTCTTTCATAGTGCTTTTATGGGATAAAGTTTTGCCACTAAAAGTTGCCACAGGAACATTCTTACTCATCAAATGAAGAAATCAAGTGGCTGCTGCTTCTTGAAAAACATGAAGGTGTTGTAAACATTGCTGTAGTTTTTACAGGGGAAAGGAAAAAATAGCAGCTATTTAGAGAGGTTTAACTCAAATCCCCATGTGCAGCAGTGTTGTCTCCAGACCAAAGCCAACGTAGTTTTTGATCCTAAGCCTTGCAATCTGAAGCTATCCTGTGGTTCTGCAGTTGTGTTTGTTTTGGAAGGTACGCAACAAAGAGGAAGGATACACGAGATAGCACAGAGAACTACAGGGAAAGGGGTTGCAGCTCCAAGGAGGGGGGGAACTTTGTGCATGTGGTCTCTGAAAACCAAAAAAATTCTGTAGAAAGTATTTACTTTTTTTCTACACTCCCTTGGGCAAACAAAAATAAAGAGCAGAGGGAAATGATGTGGTTTTTTTTGGTTTTATTTTTTTTTTGTTTTTTTTTTTTTTTTTTTTTTTTTGTGTGTTTTTTTTTTTTTTTTTTTTTTTTTTTTTTTTTTTTTTTTTTTTTTTTTTTTTTTAAAAACTGTGGCCTTTGGCTACTAAGGATCAGATACTGTTTTGATCATTTGATCTACTGAGGAGGAGAGCAGAAAGTTTTAGCCTCAAACTCCTAGAGAAGGTTATAGAGCAGACAGGAAATCCGTACTGTAAATGGGAATCTGCTGTGAGCTGGTCGAAATGCTGAAGTTCTGTTTTTTTGGGAAAAAATATTCACCATCTAAATTTTCTTCCATCTCAGTTGGAATGAAAAGTTAGAATTCATACTCCCCTGTATACCAGGTACTCCCCAGAATTGAGTTTTGGGAATACTAAAGTGGCATTGTCAGAACATTTCATTTAAATGAAGTCACAGCTTTTTGTCCTGATAAAGTCAACAGACTTTGTTTCAGCTTTTGATCTGGAAGTTCTTTGACATGGAAAATGATGGAAGCTTGTTCTCTGGAGGATGTGTTTCTCCCTGAAAAAAAATCTCATGGATTGTTTTTTCAGGAAGGCTGGGGCAGAAGATGTTAATTGGAATCTAACTCTGCAATGATGGCCAGCTTCATAGTAATTCGAAAGTCACTAAAGCATTAAAAGCATATAAAAAAATAAATGTTGTTGTTGGCTAGACTTCACGAACGAAGATTTGGGATAAGCCTGCGCATTGGATTTTTTAGGTGAGGCACAGTGTGCACGGAACTGGCCCCACCCCCTTTACTCCTGAGGTTCATTTTGCCACGGTCGAGCACGCTCGGACGGTGACAGCGAGTTCCTCCAGGATTTGAACCGACGTCCTCAGAGGAGGAGCTGGCTCCACAGGCGGCGACTTACACCATTCGACCAACGCCCACCGCAATAAAATAAATAAAAATAAATAAAAAACCCTAAATAAAAATAAATAAAAAGCACTAAAGCACTAAGGGTCTCTATTAAGAGTAGCAGCAGCTTGAAAACCCTTAGTGCTGGTGGCAAGGACATCAGTAATGACTATAGCCATTACTGATATCTCACTTTTTAGTGTTACAGTATAATGAAATCTATTGAAAAACTGCTGTATTTTCAGTAACATCTTACATGAGTATAATTAAGCAGACAAGGTCAAAGAATAGAGCTGTTAGTACCTGGCCAGTGGATTGTGACTGGTGGCTTGGTTTTGGTTGTAACTAGCCTGGGCTATCCTGAGGTCAACATTTTTAGTAAATATCAGAATAGACTTGCCAAGAAGACAACCAGGGCTGTGGAGTGAAAATGAAAGTATTACAAAAAAAAAAGATGGAAGTGTTACAAGTAGTTTAAATCTTCATCAGTGGGAACAGGGAAAGAAAGGAAATTATAAAAAGAGCAAGCTAAGGAACCTGCAAGCACACAAGAGAAGGATTATCTTGTCCCAAGAATCACTGCTAACTTCCAGGAAAATAAAATCAGCTGATCCAAATATTCACTAATTATTCAAGAGATGATTATAAAATGGTCATGTGACTAAATGCGAGTGGAATGTCACAAGTGAGTGGGTAAGGGAGAGAGATTTTATTTGCCACAGCTGATAAAAACAAAGTGCACAGAATAAGCAAAAAAGAAGAGTGAAGACAACAATGATGAATTGCAATTAAGGTCCTGATGGAAACATTAATTTCATGTTCTACAAGGGAAAGACATGTAATATGTACTCTATTATCTGATCTGATACCAAGGAGGAGGACAGTTATTTTAAAGGAGATTCATAGGGTTGATAGGGAGGAAGGAAATAAGGATAAGTTTAAATTAAGACATGGGAAACCAGGGAGGAACAAAACAACAAACACTGACAAGGAGATGGACTGGATGACCTTGCAGATCTTCTCTATGGCATGCTTCCTGGACTGCTTATGAAGAGAGCAGGGTCTCAGTAGCAGATATTTAGGTTATCACATAAATGGTCAACTTCAGCAGACTTCTCCAGCCACAATGAGTCTGATTCTCTGCAAACTCTTGTAATTTTAGAATAATGAGGTTACTGAAATGCAGCTCTGAGTTTCATCAAATCACCTCTTTAAAATACTTGCAATGAGTAGAGGTGCAGCTTTTCTCCTCTTACTGTCTAAGTGTGGTGGTATCTAAGTAGTGAATTATTTTGGTGTTTTTCCAGCTGCTTGGTACTCTGCTGAGAATAGCCACAATATTTGTCTGGGCGGATGTGAGATCACTTCACACAGAAGCCACCACTGTCCACATACTGGCTTGCACCCAGTTTGTGTTTGTGGGTCACTTTCCAGTAGTTTTCTGTAGCTTTACACCAGGCCAAATCACTGCACACCATTTTACAGAGTCATGGAATGGTTTGTCGGAAGGAACCTTAAAGGCCATCTATTTCCAATCCCCCCTGCCATGGACACCTTCCATTAGACCAGGTTACTCAAAGGCCCATCCCACCTGGCCTTGAACACCTCCAAGTAACCATGACTTCTTTAGGCAACCTGTTTCAGTGTCCCATCACCCTCACAGTAAAGAATTTCCTCCTAATATATGAGCAAACTCTACCCACTTTCAGATTAAAACCATTACCCCATCAGCCCATCACTGCACTCTTTGATCAAAAGTCCCTCCCCATCTTTCCCGTGGGCCCCCTTTAAGTACTTGAAGACCACTATAAGGTCTCTCTGCAGCCTTCTCTTCTCCAGGCTAAACAACCCCAACTCTCTCAGTCTGTCTTCACAGCAGAGGTGCTCCAGCAGCCTGATTATCTTTGTGGGCCTCCTCTGGACCTGTTCCAGCAAGTCCATGCCTTTGTTATGCTGGGGGACCCAGAGCAGAGTAAGAAGAAGAAGAATCATGTCCCACATCCTGCTGGCCATGCCTCCATTGATGAAGTTCAGGGTGCAACTGGCTTTCTGGGCTCAAGAGTATATGCATTGCCAGCTCATAATCAGTTTTTCATCCATTGATACCCCTAAGTTCTCCTCTGCAGGGCTACTCTCAATCCAGTCATTGCCCAGCCTGTATCCATGCATGGCATTGCCCTGAACTTCATGAACCCACCTCTAAAGCCTGTTTAGGTCTCTAGATGGCATTCTTTCTATCCAGATTATCAACTGCACCACTCAACTTGGTGTCATCCACAAACTTGCTGAGGGTGCACTCAGTGTCACTGACCATGTCCCCATCAAAGATGTTATATAATACTGATCCCAATATGGACACCTGAAGGACACCACTCATCACTGGTCTCCAACCAGACATTAAGCGACTGTTTGAGTGCAACTCTTTGAGTGTGACCATCCAGCAAATTCCTTATCCACTCAGTGGTCCACCCAACAATTCCATGTCTCTCAATTTTAGGGAGAAGGATGTTGTATGGGACAGTATCAAAGGTTTTGCACAAGTCCAGATGGGTTGGAACTGGGCTGTTCTAGGTGTCCCAGCAATGATGGGAAAAAGCATGAGAAAATACCAGTTTGTGCACCCAGACCTGTGGGAATGTTGGAGAGAATTGCTAAGGGAACAAGCCAGACAGTCACAGGAATGCCATGCATTATTGAATTAAATCAAAGGGTACAAACATGATAAAATCATATTTCCAGTGGTGCCCCCTCTACTGTCTGCATTTAGAGTATTTGTGAGCAAGGTGGAGGTGCAGGCTAATAAGACTATCTGTTGCAGATAGTTTGTCTAGTGTTAGCTTTATAAACAGTATCTACTCTAATTCCTACCACTGTGTGAGGGTGTGGGAGACAGTGTACAAACAGGACTTGAAAAGCCCCTGATATACACTGTACACTATTGAGTATGTCCTAGAGAGGGAAAGAATAAACATTACCAAAAAATTCCAGCTTTCTCCTAACCTTTACAATGAAATCATCCTATAATTTGTGGTTTGATTTTTTTAAATTACTTTTTATTGGATGAATAGGCTCATGTGTGCATAAAAGTTCATCAGTCAAGAACAGATATATACATACAACTCTTACGGACTAGGAAAACCAGGCTCCTTTTTTATTATTATTTTCCCTGCAAAAGAGGAGACAGTCATGAAGAATGTCTTGTGTATGAGTTGGAATCCAGACAAAAGTGAAAAAAAATCCTGCCCTTTTCGTGTTTTATGGCACTCTGCTATCTTTCTAAAGTTATGTTTTTTGGTTCAGAATTCAGCAGATTTTAGGTGAGATGAAGTGTCCATTCTTTTATTTTTGCCTTCTTTTTTCCACCCCAGCAACTGGGATCTTAGAACAAAAAACCACCCAAACCCCAAGAACCCTTGTGATTTATCAGTCCTAATTGTCTCACAGTGGGGTTTCAGAGGGATCATTAGCACACCCAGACATAAGGCAGATGTTCCAGTGATGACATGTCAGGAGAAGGAGTGTGTTTCTCTTTTGCCTCCTCCCTCTTTCTTATTCCTTATCTAATCTTATTCCCCTCAACACATTTGTCATTTATATTGGTGTGATGTTTGCTGGTGGAAGTGGAGGGGCAGGGGCAGCTCTTGCAGCATGTGCACGGTGGAACCAGCCCATGTACTGCTGTGCCTGGCCATGGCACATTAGCACACAGGCTAGGGTGGATCAGGGTGTTAGCAAAGATTAGCAAGACTGCCGTGGATGTGCAGGCAAGTGGTTGTGTTTATGTGTCACTCCTGAGAAAACCATCCCACTACAGTTAAAACATCTCAAGTGCTGTCCTGGCTTCGTGTCCCAGCCCTTTCCATGAGACCATTCATTCACAGGCTGCCCAGGTGGAAACGGCTCACAACAGTTTGGCTTTAGCAGCACATTTATTTAAGCAAAGTACTACTTATGAAGGTTTTCCTTTAAAAGAATAGGTGTCCTCTGGCCTGAGGGAAAGGAATAAAGGCTCTAAATTATTTTCTCAATCCAGAATGAATCTGGGTGACTGGACAGGGGAGTAAAGAAAAGGAAGAAACATGAGCTTCAATTTATAAAGAAGCATTTTCCCCCCCAGCTGCCTAGCAGTCTATGTTGAGTAGCACAGAACCTAGGGCACTTCTGAGTCTATAAAGGTAAAGAATAAAAATAGGTAGTATATCTATAATTTTAAAATATTATCTTTAAGAAAAAAACTCTAAAAAACAGAAAAGATGAGAAAGTTCCCAAATTACCATCTTGATAAGAAATATTTCCCAAAGCAAAACCAACAAACCCTCTGTCAGATCAGGATCCTAATGCATGATTATGTATAAAATCCTTCTCCTTTCCCCCCTAAACCTATGCTGCAGGGAAGGTTTATTTTATTCTTGTCATGGTAGTAATTCCATGGCTGTTTTTCATTTTAGGAGTAAAGACCAAACTTTAAGTATGATTGCACCAGTTTTAAGTTTCAATATATCTGTACACATAGTTATAACACTTAACACACTTAAAAAAGAAATGTCATACAGAGGCATCATATCTCCCACTACATTTTGTGTGTTTCTAATATGAGGAAACTAGAAATGGAGTATGCTAGCATGCTTATCAACTTCCACTTTCCAATTTCCCTTTCCTTGTTCATTAAGAAAGTTGTGAAAGGCTCTGAGAAGACTGAAGAGCTCACAGCTGCTGCTTTCCCACACCAGAGTCAAGCTATCCACAAAGACACAATTGCTGTCTTTCGTCCTGCCCCCATCCCTCTCCATATGGAGAGAAGAAGAGAGGTTTTGGTAGCAGCTGACTTTGTGATGGCAAAGGGATGCAATTTGGTCTTCAGTGCTCCTGAGTCTTTTATAGATTAACATTACCATTAAAATCAGTGCCTCCAGACAGGAATTCTCTTTTACAATTGACTAACAAGTCCAGAATTAACTTTTTGTGGCACGGATCTTTTATGCTTTTCTTGCTCTCTCTGCACACCACACCACCTCCCTGAATTATGTTCCTCAGAACACACTCAGCACTGGTTTCAGAACAATGCATCTCCCATCTAAATGCATTCTTTTAAAGACACACCTACAAACTCAGGGCCCAGAGATGACTGATTTCAGCAAGGGAAGCAATCTTCTGACAGACAAGGAAACAAGGTTGTCATTGTCACTGGGACTGGCTAAAACTGTCCTTGAGAGTGGTATATATTTTCTAAGGGTGGATAAAATTTAATGATTTGTCCCTTCCTTGCTGGATATAACCTCAGTAGATAAAAAAATTATTCTACATTAACTGATAGGGTTAAATTAGTTCCTCAAAAGGAGGTGGGCATGACACAGTTCCATCTGGAATAAGTCCTGTAGTAACTTGAGTAATCCTGTGCTCTGTATGTCTAATGGCTCTGGCTTCACATTAGTATGTTAATAGTGCAGTGAAGGTAACAGATTTTTTTTCCAGTCAAAAAGCATTGATGGGAAGTCTGTTCTTGTCTACCTATGTCTTGAAAATGTATTTGATAAAAGTTGCAGCACAAGACAGATTTCTTTACAACATTTGATTTCATAGGGTTCTTTAACTGCAAAGTAGCTTCAGTCAGGAGCAGCGAGGCTCACATTGAGTGGATTAGCAACTAAATAGACAATACGTGACAAATTATAATGTGGAAGCAGTAGAACATTGGCACTGAAGTGTCATCACTGTGCAGGTGTGTTTCTAGAGGCATCTGGTTCTCCTCCCATGTAATTTAAAGTTTATTATCAATAATTCCATAGGAAACAAAAGCATTACTGTAATATTAACATACATAAAGTATTGATATAACAGTGATGGCAAACTCCCTGTTCAAAGGCAAAGTGTAAGAAGATGAAGCAACTGCTGTGTGCTTAAGTTAAATTTAGATTGCAATTGAGACACAAATTTTCAATAATAAGGATGGCTAAACAGTTGGCAAATCAGAATATCTCTCGGATAAATTTAACATAGTGTGTAATTAATTCCTGCATAATTGGATGCTCAGGAGATGCAAATAAGCACTCAAGCATGAAGAATGGCAAATTCTGAGGCACAAGGTAGTCTTTAGATTCATCATGATGGACTCTCAGCCCTGTGATTTCAATAGGGTCCACTGGATTTGTTCCAAGAGTAAGCAAGGCAATATCTATGTCTCTGTGCAAGTTTTTTCATAGTGTTTTCCACTGTTTTCCAACATAATTTCTCCTTCACATCCATTCTGGTGAGAAATAGAACTACCAGGAGTACTTGCTGGAGAGGGTGCAGGAACCAGCCAAGCACACATGGAAATATTTGAAAAGCCTGTTGCTAGATGCACTGCAGATGTTGCTTGTTTGGAACACTGGTAGCTGTTCTGCTCACAATTATTTCCAAAAATACACTAAACTTCGATGTGAATAGCAAATTCTTTTTTTAATCAATACTTTCACTTTGGCATAGTTTTGTTCTGTATTATACACTTTAGAAAGGAAAGAAAAAGTGACTGCAAAGAGAAGCTAGAGTATCTCTGGCAAAAAAAGGAAGATCCACAATGGGGAATGATAGTTTTTGTTCTCCGCTGAATGGCATTTTTAAAAACAAGTAGAGTTCAATACTTTTCACAGAACTTTGTCCTGAGTCTGGCATGCTTGTGGGAAAAGCAAAACAAGAAAACTATGCAGGATACTGTATATTACAAATACTCTATGCCTTATGAATGGAAAAAAAGCCATCACTGTAGCTGTTACTGCCTCATACTTTGTTTTTTTTTTTTTTTTCTCTTCTCTGACTTTCAGTATTCCAAATTCAATTTGCTTATGAATTAACAAACTTATAAACTGTGTGTAAAAAAAATTAAGAGACAATAGTTTTACAGATAGTACATTAATTTAAAATAGTCTTGTAACTCTTGCTTAAGTAAATATTAATGGTTTCAAACATTGACCCTTCTTTTCAGAAATGGGATTGTTTTTAAGAGGTTAAGCACCTGGGCAGGTTTCTTCTTTTTAGAACTTGTTTAAAAAATAAAACCAGATGCAGATAAAACTGGAATTTCAGAATCAGAAATCAAGTTTTTGTTTAAAAAATTTTAATGACAAACTACATCAGCTTGGAAAGGGGGTGATTTTTAACTGCCTACCATTCACCTGCATGACAGAAAAAAAAGACAACCCACCACTGAGAACTGTAGTCAGAAGAAAATCCTAGAATGCAAGAGATGCAGGCTGGATCCTCTGTATACGTATTTCCCCATCAATAATTTGCACCAAAGAAAAGCATTTTTCTTTCCTGTCTCTTCATTCTCCATGCTCCTCAAAATTCAGAGTTGAGCTTGAAGGTGGAACTTGTCACCCTCTGACACAATACCTGTAACAGCTGAATGAAGCTGTGAGGCTGAGGTGGACTTGGTGCTGCTGATCTCAGTCACCATCTACGCAAACAGCCCAAATGCAGAAATATGTACCAAAACCCATCAGAATTATCCAGTTATAAAATATGCTGCTACTATTATGGCTGTGGCTTCTTGTAATTAGTTTGTGGACAGGCAGAATTTCTGATACTGAGATGGTCCTGATGGTGTGCACGAGGCTGAGTGGGTAGCACAGGTGTAAATCACCACCAGAGCTCTCAACAGGGATGCTGTTGGCGTCCCTCACTGGAATTTGCACTGGGGCCATGCCCTGTGAACAGCAGCAGTCTGTATCTGTACTTCCCAAGAAGAGGAAATAAATGGCTTTGTGGAAGAAACTTCCGCATTACAGGCATTCCAGTTGTTCCTTTGAGCCACAGCCATAACTCTCTCCAGATGTAACCCTTCACTTCTCCCTCTTTACAAGTTTATTTTCCTTGTAAGGAAGAAAAACATGGAAAAGATTTTTGGTGACCGTAAACCAAACTGAGAAGTACTGAATGTAAAGAATGAAAAGGGCTTCATAGAATATCTGACTACAGCCTGTGAGCTGAGTCACACACACAAAGCCATGGAAGTGCTTCTGTCTATGTGAAATTCATCTTCTTGCCTAACAGTGTATGGGACAGGAGTATGCATGTGCTGGTGCAAACACAGGAAGAGAAATCTTTGCCTAAATTTACGGCTTGAGTAAAGAACTCTGTGCCCTCTGTAGCTCCTGCTGCAAATGTGTGAGAGACTGAAATCTGAAAGTTCTGGACACAGCCTGCCTGGGAATATTTTATCACAGCAAACATGTATATACAAGGCTATTGCAGCTCCACAGCCCTCATGCTTCTTGGTAGCTTCTCTCTAGAGAGGGTATACAGTGAAAGCACTTCATTTTCACACTTCTTAAATGTTCTTCTGGTGAGACTTTGCTGATAATTCTAGATTTCAGTTTAAGTTTTGGGCGCAGGCATATGTGCTTCCAGTCTTTGTATGAAGAAGAACATTTCCCACTTTTCATGTCTGGAGGGTTATTGCAGTTAAACCTCTGCCTAAGCATGATAAAAGAGCAAAACACCTTTAGTTCCCCAGCTTGGGAGCCCTATCTGACACTGCAACTAAGGCCAGGAGTGAGGGAACCACAATCAGGTGCTATTTTGGCCTTTTTGGTGAGCATTGTTGTTTGGGGTGCACTGTCTTTTGACTGAAATCCCCAGCCTCTGCTCTCCTCCCAGAGGGACTGTGGATGGACCTGCACAAACATGCTCAGTTGGGCTGTTCACCAGACAACTGAGCAGAGAGATGAGTTGCAAGAAGAAAGTGTAGTCCCTTGATGAACTTCAGGTTCTTTGGACTTTAGTCTACTGGATGGAGAAATCACAGCAGGAGTCTCAAAATATTCAGATAGTGTTTCACCACCCCATTGCACTGACTCTGATGATGTGTTGCTGTGCTTTCTGCCCCAATAATGAAATAAAAAATGTGTGGTTATTTTTACTGAGCAAGCATAAAACACAGCTTGTCAAGGGACATTCAGGCACATAGTTGGCTTTTCCTGAGATTGCAGGTAAGCCAGTGGGCCTAGCACATTTGTAAGTTTAAAAACAAACCCCATTAACAAATTGTAAATTTAAACCCAAACCATGTAATTTCTGATGCCAGCAACCCTGGGCATCTTGCTGATTCTGCAAAATGTGGCATCATACCATTAACCTTTTCTTTAGTCTGAAGCCTTCCTGAGGCTGTTAGTTTGCAGAGTGGGCCTGATGCCCAGAACTGCAGAAGCCAGCTAAGACAATAGCATAAGAACAGAAAACATGAAGGCCTTTGCTGATCAGTAACACCAAAATTCCTTTTTGAGAAGTGCCAGGAAAATAAGTAAAGACATGGGAGGAAGTGAAGAACTTCTGCTGAGGCGTGGTGGGCACCTGAATTCCACTGCAAAAATCCCTGCTGTTTTGGGATATGTGAGATACAGTAGTTCTGAGTCAATAATTCACATTTGAAAGAAAATTCTGCTCACACAGATGCAGTAGGCAGGGATTATTCTATATTTTATGTCAACACATAGATATCCTACAGAGTATTGGTTTTTTTTCCTTCCCCCATTTCTCTGGTTTTGGTCTGGTTTATGTTTAGGTTCTTATTAAAAACATGTGAAAGTATCACAAACATGAATTTGGCTGCCAAAACTTAGGTTCCTAAAGCCATATGTAGGTATCTAGAGTGGCTGATTTTCAAAGATGAGGGTTCAGAGCATGGCAGAGCAAGGCATTGATACACAAACACAGATGCTTGTTTTGGGCGATCAAGTTAGAAAAATTTTGCCTGGTGTATTCAGGAAATTAAACATGAAAATGGTGAATCTCAGAGCATCTGACAAATTTAATGTTTAAATAATTAACAGAACAAGACTGTAAATTTTCCAAGACATTCATTGGGGATGTCAAACAACATAGTGCAAATTCCAGGCTTCTTCAAGTTCATTTATTGACAAGGGACCATATTTAGACTAATTGTTAACAAACTGAAGGTTAATTTAAGAGAAAATTAGGAGTCTTAGTTCAACAAAGTATACTGGACCACATACTAGTTGGGGCAGCCAACTACCCGTGGAGGTGTCCAGCCTTAAGAGCTTCTACTGCTGCTGCCTGTAGATGCTCATGCTTTTCTGCATATGTCAGAAGTGTATCAGCATAAGCACTTCATTTCCATAGTTTTTGCAACTGGTGCAGGGTAACTTGAAGTCTGTGGGAGCCCCAAAACCACTGAGCATGTTTAGATGATGCCACACACTAACAAGCTCAAGAAAGGACCAAGGGACAAACGGACACTGTGTGTATAACAACCTCTTGGTTACTCTCTTCAACTGCAAAGCAGAGCAAGTGAATGCTAGAATTCATTCAATCTGTCAGGATCTGAACAAGCATTTCTTTTTTAGAAGAGCATAATTGTGTGATGGACATATCTGGAAAGAGACATTTGCTTCATCCCTCTCATGGTATTAGTGTCTTTGGTGCAGAAAAGAATGCTGGACACTCAGGAACCTCAGGAGAGTAAGCATCCTTCTGGCACTAAGGAAGCACATGAAAGTCTGTGCTTTGGGCCTGTTTGTGCATTTTGTAATACAGAAGATGTAAACTACTCACTACCATGGGTAAAGACCACAACTTTCCAGTCCCAGAATATCACTCCATTTAGCTGACTGCAGCCAGAGCCCCCCACTCCCTCTACTTGCAGCTCTGTAGCCCCACTGCTCTATGGACTGCTGTGAACAGCAGCACAGCCAAGAGCAGAGCAGGCAACACAGGGCTGAGACGAGCTGAGCACAGCCTCTGGCTGCTTGCCTATCCTGCCTTACACCAGCGCTCTTCTGGAAAGTGGCCTTGGGACAGCACACAGTGCCTCAGCCCTCAGCAGGGCAGGGAAAAAAGCCCAAGTTGGTACGTGCTGTTTTCTCCTTGGCACCAGACTCAAATGTTGCTGGGTGAGCTTAAGGTAGTTGCTGAAGAGTGAACCCACAGCTGCCACTTCCACTGGCTGTACAAGGCATTGGAGTAACTAGGAGAGATGCCCTGTATTGCCTTGATGGGCCAGAGGGTTTCTATTTAGGTATTACGATGCCCAATTTAGGAATCCAGAATAGGAAGTCTGCTTATGGCCCTGGCATGCTATGAGCATTGCTTATTATGCTGTTCATAATCATATCATTGTTTCCTTATGGGTCTGTTTTATTACATCCATCTGCTGCTCCATATTTTATATTTGAAGTGCAGGCTTTCTGTGCCACAAATTTGCTCTGTGCTTAGCACATAGTACAAGCATGCCAATAACCCAATCCTGCACTTCTCCCACAGGTCCCAGTGGAAGCACTAACAGTTGGATGAAAGACAGTAGATTGTGCAGAAAAATGCTTCATTCCTCCTTAGGACAGCAGCATTTGAGGTGTTTGTCTGCTGGTGCCTGCTAGTGTAGCAAAAATTCAGAACTTGGAGGGCAAATTAAGAGATTGATTCTTCCATCAGTTTTTTAAGATGTAGACATCATTGGAGTATGCGGAGAAGAAGAGACGGTTTTCACAAAAGCTTTACATGTCATCTTTACATCTGTGACACGAGGCAGGCAAAACAAGGAACTGCAATCACATACAGGCTCCACTACCAGCCTCTTCTACTCATGGTGGTTTCATGGCAGCTTTGCATGCCGATATGAAGTGATCCTGCTGGGTCTATAAAAAGGCCATGACTAGGTCAAGATTTTCAAATGTTGTAGTTTCTGACTGCTCAGCTTCAGGCAGGTCCAATTTTTCGGAGGGCACCTGGGGACTCAATGTCCCAGTCACTTCATCTTTAACCACTCCTTATTTGAGTCAACACACTAGCTTGGCTGTTGCTCAGGGACATGCAGTTTTGTTCCTTCAAAGCCTCTTTGATGATCATGATTGCTTGCGTGTCTGTATTCTCATTCCATGCTGTGCATCCCCTCAGTCATGGAAACAAAAAAGGCAGTGCAGTAGAGCAAAGGCAAGGCTCTACATTTCTAACTTGTTCCTGAAAAGCTCCAGAGTAATTTGTGAATTCTAGATATGACATGTAATACCTAGATAATTCTATGTTCAAAAGAAATGCAAGCTTGATCCTCTTAGTATTCACAGATCCAAAGCTGAAAAGAGAAGTATTTAACATTAATAGTTCTTCCCACCTGAATTCTTCTTCACAGCAGCTTAGAAAACTATTTGTATGGTATTTTTGTAGCTGTATATGTATTGGATTGATGATAATGGAATAAGCACACTTTTTCTGGAGGCCTGAGATGAATAAATAGCTCAAATCACAGTATCCCACTACTACTTCACTTGACAATTTGGTTTTACTTTATTTCACCAGTTAGAACTAGTGCCTCTAATAGAGCAAGCTTAAGCAGCTGAAAAATAGCCTTATATGGTTTAATGGGTCTGTGGGGAAAGAAAGGGAGCAGTCACATGCTTCTCCAATACAGGCACTTGAACTTGCAGCAGCTGGTCCATGGATACTGATGTTACCCAGTACTGATATGGCATTTTAAGTTTGCTTCAGTCTTAAGAGAAATAGAAGATTCCTGGTTTCCACCTGAGGAGTTTATTATTTGCAAGGTGTATCTAGCACTGTTCTTTGTTGGCTCTGCTGCAGATGTGGAAGCAAGGGATGAAGTGCTTTGCCCAAAATTACATGAAGTTTGTGGACAATCCAACTGCCAAGGTTCAGCTCAGCACCTAAGGCCATCCCTTGGTGCACTCTGGCACACTGGTTGCACACTGGCAACAAGCTGAAGCAACTGGGGTGGTGATGAGGAAGATAAATGTCCAAGGTACATATTACATGGGCAGCTTTGGGATTGGGCCTGCCTTAGCAGACAAGAGGAACAGGCAGAGCTCAACTAGGAAAGGTCACTGGGAGAGGTTGTTTTGAGAGGTGGTCTGCAAGGAATGGCCCAGGGCATTGTACTGGGATATGGGGGATCAGTCCAGAAAGAAAAGTGGGGCAAGAGACATTACACAGAGCAAGAAGAGCAGACCGGAGAGATGGTTTATCTTTGAGAAGGTGTATGTATGTATGTGTGGGTACCTATGATAGAATGGCAATTAAAAGCTGCTCCTCATGTATCCATTCTGCAATCCTGTGGGAAGGACATGGTTGCTGTATCCTCTCTGACTGGAATGACCTCAGCCCAAGCTTCCCTGGGGAGGAAGTAGAGGGTAGCCATGGGGTGAGACCAGTCTTTGGGAGACCTGTGGTGCCCATCACAAGGCTGGAAAGCTGCTAGTGAAATCAGAGCTGGGAAACTGCTGGCACTGTGGTCTGGGGAGACTGGGGTGGATTTATGGCTTTAAGCACATGGAGGAGATGTGAGGCAGCCAGAGGGGTAGGCAAGCCACCAGTCTGCAGGAGCGAGTGAGGGGACATGGACAAAGGAAGAGAGTGCAGGGAGGAAAAAGGGAGGCCAAGCACAGAGCCTCTCAGTCCTATGGCAGCTAAGGAAGCCCCTCTTCAAGCAAGGTCTGGGGCAATGCTGTATACTGGAGCCAATTTACATCTTTCCTGGGCTCCTCAGTGGTGCTCACACCCTCACGGCCACCTCCCCTTCTCCTGCAGACCTGCTCAGGAGGTCCCTTTGAGGGGCATATTGAGGGGATGGTAGTTAAAAGCTCACTATCTCTTTTTGGGCATCCTTGCAAAAAACAACTCACGTTTTATCCTGCATTTCCTTCCCACTCTCCAGATAAAGCATTTTTGAGATAATAAAATCAGCTCAACATGATCTACACAAGATCAGTATATGCCTGATACAACATACCAACTGTAGTGATGACACTGAGGAGTCTACAACATGGTAGGCAAGATTTGCTCTTAAAGACATTGCAGTGAGTCAATGTATTTGAAACCTAATGGTTTCACACAGATGTTGTTTGCCTAAAATCGCTGAAGGGTCAAGTTCAGGCTTACTTTGTTCTACTAAATTACAGAACAAAGACATGGCTGGTTGCTTAGTGAAATAATCTGTAATAGATACCATAGGACTGACTTTTTGTGTATATGTGGGCATTAGAAAAGTGGGGTGGAAACTAAACACCCCTTACCCTCCAAATCAAGTAGAATAGATTCTCACCGATCATATGGGAATGGCTGAAAAGTTGCAGACGTTCATGAGACAGGAGATATCCTCAGCATTTTAAACAAGAAGCAGATGCAGAGGAGATGGCATTGATTCTCTGTGATCCAAGCTGAAGCTTTCTATATATTTAGAGAAGCTTCTTAATTTATGTAGCAACATTTGATAAAAAAAAAAAAAAAATCACACTTAAACACCACTTTAGTCCTTGGATCTGCTGGGAAACCCAGTCATAGACAAAAAGTCTCCACAAAAGGTTCAGTTTTTTACTGGTGTGAAAGAACAGCCTTTCAACTACCTTTGGAAAGCACAGTCTGTACTACTACAGTGAAAGATGTCACACAGCCTCAGCAAATACTGAAGTCACTCTGAAACACCAATGAAGCCAAAAACTGGAACAAATTCAAGTGTCACGTCTTTACCACCTCCTTCCTTCTCTCAAAGTCAATGAATACAGCCCTTCATTTAAGAATGAGAGACACTCACAGTTAACTCAATAGTCCTATCACAGCTGCAGATATTTTTCCCTTTCATTATCTAATTATGAGGGAAATGGTCTTCCTCAAACTTTGCATGAGCAATGAATCAGTTGGACATTGTGGAAAAAAAATATCACTGTAGTAGACCATTAGTCTCATTATCTTCTGGAGTCAAAAATTCTCATCTCCCATAGCTGGGCCTTATTTCCAATCCATCCATCTTACTAATCAACTTTCGTGTTGCTCCTGATTTACGCTGTGATAACACCTATGTGTTTAAAGGTTTGATTTCTCCTCTAGAGCCTCCTACTCCTTCTCTTTAAGTCATTTATAGTTAATGTAGTATCATGTGGCCTCTATAAGTGCTTGATATTAAGTCCCCTGTACCCAGACACTTTGTGTTTATGCTTTTACCTACGGTGCTTGAAGAGCAGGGTTTCTGTGGTGTCATGTTCTCCTTAAAAAAAACAAATCTGTCATAATTCTAGGCATTGAAAAAATTTACTTTTTGACCTTCTCCTCAGGAAAGTTTCTTCCTGGCATACTGGGTTAAATGGTGAATGTTTCATCCTACCTCTAGTTTAATGGTGCCATTTACTCATGCTCTTCCTGTTCTCATGTTGGACCTTTAAAAATAAAATCTTCTGGCTTTCATGTTAGTTTGCACAGGAGTAGTTGTTACAACAAAGTCATAACACTCTTAGAAGTCTCAGCAGACATCTGAGCTATCTCCTGGTGCATCTTCTCTGCCTGAAATGGAAAAAGATTAATCCAGACCTAAACCTGGGTCTCCTGTGAGACTTCACTGTTCGTTTAAATGTATTTTTTTTCAGGTCTTACTATGCCAGCCTAACTTTTCCGAATTGCTATTAAAATTTTAAAAAACAACAAAAGAATCAGTGCAGATACTTGAAGAGCCAAGAACTACCATATATACTCAAAATGCAACATTTCTACAAAGGATATGAAATTCATGGAAACTTTTTGCAACCTCAGAGATTATTTTCTGGTCTAATGCAATAAATGGGCAGATTGCTTTTGCTGGGAAAATCTTAACCCTTTTGACCAGGAGAACATCAGAAGAGAGATGTTTTTTGTGCTTTTGCCATACACTTGGTTTGGTTGCTATTTATTTGTCTTTTGAAAATTTAAAATGTGTCCTCCCCTCTGCAGCTTTGCTCTGAGAATTGTTTGGTATTTGGCTTTTACAGTGATGATAAACGAGGGCACACCCTGGTCCTCCTTGACAGGAGAAATAGAGAAGCAAAGGTTGATGTTAATATGATTCTGAATATGAATTTGGGTAAACCGCTGAAAAGTAGGCTAGCCCCTGCAATGCACTGACCTCTTCACACAGCACCCTGAATTCTGCTCTGCTCCTGTTATTCTGAGATGCTTCTGGTAAAGCAATACTGTCTGATGCAGTCCAGTTTTGGAAAGAGTTCCTGAAGTCTGCTTTACAAACCCTTACTGAAACAAACAACAATACACAACCAAATGAAATGCGATGAATTGGTTAAGTAGAGTAACATGTTGAAAACAAATGAAACCATCTGAAAAGCGAGTTGAGCAATTATTTCCATTCTTCTGTTCTAAAAATCACTGTGTACAGTAGGGTAGTATCTGCCTCTCAAATAAAACACACAGACAAAATGAGTCCCTCAATATTAAAAGCATTCCTGGTTTTAGTGGGGCCTGCACGAGCCAAATTCAAAACTTTTTATTGTCAAGAGGCACTTGACATCACACTACATTTTAATACGAATCTTTACCACCAATCACTAATAAACAATTCCTAAAGGCAGTGTGTCCGATGGTATTTCACTAAAAAAACCCCATCTTGCTGCAGTGCAGTGGAATACCATAGGGCATAGCTGGTTGGGGCTTTCTTTCCCCTGTATATCTCTACGTGTTTTGTTGGTTCCCAAAATGCATTTCAATTAATGTATGCTGTGCCCACCAGAAGATCCTCCTTGCTAATAGATGAAAAATTCATAGCTAAAAGGTAGAGAGAATCAGTGACATTTTCAAGAGCTCTCTATTGTGGGAAACCTACAAAAGCTGCCAGGAGAAGAAAGAAAAAGCTGTAAACCAGTTACAGAATAGTACAAGAAAAAAATAACCTGTGGCAAAAAGAAAACTGTATTTGCTAAATACCTTTAAAGATTAAACCTGTAAGTGAAAACAAGTTCACACATGTACTGATCCCTGTTATGTAAATTCTGAAATTTTCATGAAACAGAAAACATCACTTGACACTAGATGCAGTCTGCTGCATGGATGAAATAACCCAACAGCCTTTCTCAAACTCAGCAAAACGCGTGTGAAATAAAAGATGAATGTCTCTCTGTTTACTAAATGGCTGTGGTGGTCATAGCAATAAGAAGTTTTAAAAAACTTTAATTTTAAATGTAACCTTCTGCTTTTCCTGCTCTCTGGATTACTCTGGTGCTTTCAGCAATCTGCAGCTCGCTGCATACATGGGGAAGTGTAAGGCTCAATTACTTGTAAGGAAAGCTGCATTTAGTAACTCATTATAAGGCTGACATCAGTGAAACAAAAGTTCAGTCCTGTAGGGATGTGGCAGAGGTTATCATGCAGCACATTACTAATATACTGGGGGGAAAGATTATGTCAACTGCTTGCTAGTGTCCACATCCAGGATACAATCTCCCCAGGGAATAAACACTCTTGGCAAGCAGTGAAACCCAGAAATCTTCACAAAGCTGTTTGCAATTTGCAGCCAAAGCTATCCGCAAATGCTGGGAATAAAGACTACAGTCCTTGACAGCACACAACTCCAGACATTTCCATGGGGGAAGTTTAATCTACAAGGATGTAGAAATATAAAACAAAGTATTGCTCAAAGTAACTGTTTGTCAGATCATGTGCCTCTAATTTGGTTTCCAGTGACATTACACAGCTGCAGCCAATGGATTCCAGCCAGGCCCAGCAGTCACTAAGGTTCTTTATTGTTTAAATTTAGTATCTGAACATGTTTTGCCCATCATTAAAATGGAGAGTAATTGCTCAAAGGTGAACTATAGATGTTACAACTGCAAAGAACTTATTAGGTCACCTAGTCCCATGCTCGGAGCAATGCAGGATTGAAAACACATTGCAACAAATACTGAACAGACCTGTGTTTGTTTTTATTTTTTTCCTATTTTTTTTAATTGTAATCAAAATCAGTATATTCAAAGGTTTAAAAAACAACCACAAATGCCAGTGTAAACATGCTTCAGGTATATAAGTAATATAAAGTATTGCACATACAAAAGTCCTATGTTCAGTATCTCCTTACAGTGCTATTTCATCAGAGCAAGATGATGTGCAGATGATGTGACTGCAATGAGCTGCCTGATCTTATTTCAGAAGCTGCTACACACAACAATTAAATATTTACAAAAACTAGAAGCTCACTGTCTTTCATGGAAGGATGACTGTGCCTGGAATGATGGGATACAGAGGTGGGCAAATATGGGGCAGACTTGCTTTGTGGTGATGTTTATCAGCTGATCTCTACTCTACAAGGCATCAGCTGAAACCTGTTTGGGGGAAGAAATATCTTAATGGTTTTCTGTGGGACTGATAAGTGGCTAGGCCTCCCTATCCTTAGAAAATGGAGGTGCTTGCTTGCATGAAGTACACAGATGCTTCACCCCTGTTTTTGGAGGCATATGTCTCCTCATTAAATTTCATAGACACACTACTCCTAATAAACTAGACTCCATAAGGGTCTTCTCACAAATTTTTCTTAGATGTGGAGACGTAACATAGCTCCTGCTTTTATTGCACAGGTTGGTCTGTATGTAAGACATGTTAAAACTGCAAAATCTCATGTCAGTCTGACAGAAGTGACGATGTCTCATGGCTCCTCCTGTCCTGAAGTATTAGGGAGCAGAAGGACAGTTGTCTAAAAGGAGCCAACAAGTGGCAGAATGGATGAAGCCATTTGCCAATTGAGAAGCTGAGACAGACTGGAAAGAAGAGTTGCTCAGGAGAAGGCAAGTGTAGTGTGTGTTTCAGAAAATGAGCAGTTCCTCTTGAAGTTTATAGAATACAGCTAATTTCATACTCATAGGCAGCACTGGAAAACTCAAGCTCTCGGGTACAAATTTGCACAGACCACAGCTTAGAGCCCTGGTTAAGATAAGGGCCATTTGCTGACAGAAGGGAAATAATTAAGCATTTCTTCTTCAGAATCCTTAAGCCAGAAAAAAATAATCAATCCTAAATTTATTTTTTTTTTTTTACTCTTTAACTCAAAATATCTTCTCTTTGTTCATGATTGGCTGGCTGGCACCCTATTTTTCTGCATTAATACAAATCCTGCCCACCTTCTCTTCCAGATTTTGCTTAAGAAAGAATTATATTCAGCCCTAAACTTTGCTGATATCAACATTTCAAAGATGCTGCGAGCTTGGAGACTGTAAAATAAAAACAAGGCAAAGATTTCTTTAGATCTACTACCCAAATTAAACAGAAGATACAATGGTGAGTAGCCATTGTAAGAGACAACTTCTACAAAGTAACAGAGAAATGGAAAAGAAAATTTACTCTAGCCCCAAATGCCCTAAGACTTCACAATATCACCATTGTGGCTGTGATAATTTAAAACAGTGTTTCAGAAATGACTGTATCCTGTGTCAGCTGTACAGTAAGGCAAGGACAGGGTTACTCATCCCCTGCTCGATGTTGTGCATGGATTTAGTTATCAGGGTGGGATACTGCCAGCTTTGAGCTGAAAGAGATGCATCATGTACTTGTTTATGATATGTCTCATCTCATAAAGTGTTGCATAAATCTTCTGCTTTGCAAAACACCTTGTAGCTAAGAAAGTTGTGTTCTGGGTGTACAATGGGTTTACTTTTCTACTTACATGCAAATTAAGGACATGATTTCTATTTTTTTGAATTTGTTCCCTTAAAATCTATGTTGATTATTATAACAGATACTTATTCAAAAATGGTGGAAAAATAGTTGTGCCCCATCTATTAAGTTCTTTATAGACTACCTTTGTTTTTCAGAAGTACTTCCACAGTACTGATAAATTGCTTGTCTCCCTGAGCCATAATTTCATTAAAGTTCTTATTCTTAGGGAGGTTTCAAAGGTATTCTGCATGATACAGTAGCATTCAGGTTTGTCCTGGTCAGTCTTCTAGACAATACAGCAATGAAGGCATTCTCTCCTTGAGAGATCTGGTCTTGTTCTGGAACCATCTCAGTATACCACACGTGTTCAAAAGCATCTGCTGAAATGTAGACTGACTGTAATGTGGGATAGACGTTCTGTTCAATGGCAAGTATGTTTGTAAGGCAGTGACAAAGCTGCTTTCCTTGGCAAGGATGACCATCATGTGGCATGTTCTCAGAACACTGCATAGATCAGATTGCGACATGTCACTTGCAGGTACAAAGAAAGACTGGTGGAAGGAATGCTTCATTTAATCCTCATCGTGTTTCTCATCTCAGGCAAGATTATGACTGCAAGTGTCACTCTCTTATGCATCAGTAGTCTTGTTATTTGTCAGCTGTTGCCTGTCAGCCATATCATCTTGAGGAGGTCGAGCTCTGTCAAAGAAGCCACACTGCAGAAAACAATCAACAGAAACACAGGTGTCATGGTAAAACAACCACAGGACAATTCAGCTGCAGTTTGATTCTTCACTCAACCTGGAAGGTCAGGCACAATCTATGGCAGGCAGATAGGCTGTGAATATATTGTGTTTCTATACAAATCATTCCCTATGAAAAATAAGTTTTATGTGAAAGGCACAGAGTTTCAAAGTAAGCTTAAAAAATTTCAATTACATGAAAGATGTCTTTGCAGGAGATGTGAAGTGGCTCTGAATGCTGATACGGATTGATGATAATGAGAAAACTGCTAATTTCAGTCCAACAAGATGCTCATTCAGAAAAGGTATTTATATTGCCAAGCAGTAATAATAATACAGGTGGAAATGTGTGTTAGGAAATGTGCACAGGACAGTGTTGTGACCCAGATTAAAGATCATTAAAGATGAGATTCCACTCATCTAACTTTAAGTGCCCAAAAGTTTCCCTTTTAGTCAACAAGTTGAACATTCACAAGAGGTCAAAGGAAGGTACCACCAAAAGGTAATTCCTCTCATCCTTGCTTGTTTTAGCCATAGCCTTTTGCTGCTGTTGTTACCTGACCTGGTGAATTTGGGAAGTTAGTATAACCTGCACACCTAACCATAACCTGTCTGCTAAAGACAGACGAGCCATATCCTAACTTAAGGAATTATTTCAATCTTACTTTTAATGAGAACTTAGAGGATGGCCAAAAGCTACATTCGGTCCCTGTAATATAGCAGTTTCCAGTAACTTGTCTTAAAACTTGTGAAGGGAGTGTAACAACCAACACAGACATAGAAAACTTTAAAAACAGAAGATATGATATACTAATATAGAAAGGAACTCTTCTAAAAATTAATCCTCAGAGCTGAGAGTGTTGTTCCATGCTGACAAAAACTGGAAATTCCTGAATTATTCAGAGAAAACAGAGTAACTTCTTTTTGAACCTAAACATCCTGAAAAAGAGGATCATAGGTCTTGGGAGCCAGAGCCAACTCTGTATGCCCATTTATAACTAGACTTTAAAAATAAAGGAGGACTTTGAAAACAAGTTCCCTGCATAAAGGTCAGTGATACTATCATGTCAGAAAAGCCAAAACAAAAAAGACACGTCTATTGTTGCTTTTGCTCCAGACTGTTAAAGATCACAAAATCCCAGCCTTTATTTTTCTTATATTTTATTATCTTTTAGTATCTTTCAAGGTTTTTTTAAGGCAACAGTAACAGTAATAATGCAACATACCTTCCATAAAGCTAAGGTCAGCAGAGCCAGTACTAGCAGTCCAAGAAGTATGGCTAGTATTATAACCCATAAAGGGATTTCAAAGGAGACATTTGGAGTGGACCAAATGACAGATGTTCTGATCTGAAATGAAAAGAATACTCTAAATGAACAAAAATTAACCAAGTAAAGCAAATTTGACAGTAGAACACACAGGTCAGAAGCATTCACTTCAACAGCATTCTGTGGATTAGAAATACACTCCCCAAAATTCTCCCATGTTGGCTTCATTTACTGTAAGTTCCTTTCCACTTGTTCATGATAACTTTTAGAAATGGAATTCACATATACATAAAATTCTTGTTGTATCAGACACACAAACCACTTCCCTTAATACAAAGTAGCAAAAAAATACTGTGCAGATGCTTCAAGAATATTTAAGGAACAAAGTTCTACTCACATGCACACTGGTACAACCTAGGCCAGAATGAGTTGCAATGAATTACTCTGAAACAATGGTTGACTTTGGCCCAAACTCTTAATTCAAACCACAGTGGATACCAGCTACATTCTTCTTATTTTAATTTCTGCTGACATACCAGTATACATTTTTTCTGATGATTTGCATTTCAGCTAAGTAGTCCAAAAATGAAACTCAAGCAGCATGTATTGTCCTTGTGATAAAGCCTAACGCACGTATATTATGTTTCTTAAAAGAAGCCAAGCATATAGACTTTTACCTAAATGGGAAATAAGCTTGAAATGCACTCTCATTGTATGAGGCTCTGGAAAGTAGCAGCTGTTAACATGAATTACCAAAAGTTTTCAATGACTTTGCAAAATTCTCTCTTTAGACCTTCATGGGGACAATGAGTAATAATAACCCTTCTTTTATTTCTTTTCTGGGGCCATCCACACTCTCCTCCTCACTCTCCCCGCCATAACTTTTACCAAATTTACTTTACCCTCTCAGACTCCACTTGGAAGGCCCATTGTCAATCTTACTAAATATTTGTTCTGTCCTTGCTTCTCCCCAGTGGGAAGGAATGAGTTTGAGCTTTCCTTAGCTCTTTGTCACATTTATGTTCCTTCAATCTTCATTTCAAATTTTCTTCTTTGCTGTTAACCTAGGAAGTTTGAGTTTTATGCTGGACCTCTCTCATCTACTCCTAGTTTCCCTTAAACAGGATAAGTATGTGACAGATTGAAGTTATTTTCTTTATGACACGATGAAATCAGTTTGCAAAGCAACTGATTACACAAACTCTCAAATGATCTTCCTCTTTGGTGCTCAAGGTACAGCTAGGGAATCTATTCTTAGTAAGTTTCTTTGCTGCTGCCAGTCCCCGAGTTGCACCATTGCAAATTCTCTTCCTGCTCTTTCAATTTTTTTTTCCTTTTTGCTATTGCTATTAACTTACAGGTTGATGTACCCAAAATTTAACACAACATTAATTTATAATTTGTTCATTCATGGAACAGCAGCCTAAGTTTGAAGAGACAGGACACAGCTCTCTAATTCAAAACTGTTTCCATTCCTACACTGCCCACTCCACTCCTTGAAGATGGCAAATTTCAGCCTTTCTGCAATATCCAGCCCTTTCCTCTCTCACTTTTCATTCTGCAAGCACCAGTGGATCTGTCTCTCAGATACTGCCATGCTTAATTGGAAAGCACTTTGGAAGAGTCCTTTCCACTCTGCAGCCAACTGCTCCATCCTCTGACACAGTGCTTACAAAGATAGCAGTCTGGTGAGCATTAATGATGTACGTATTTCTTTATAGTATATCTCAATGTTATGGGAAACAGCAATTAGGGACAACTTTATATGTAGGATACCACTTGTCTTCTATACTGAGGGTTACACAGAAAATTCCAAGACACTGCTCAGTCCTTCTGGTGTCAGCACTTTAATGTCTTGTACCCTGAGGATGAAGTGCTTGCAGTGCTAGCCATACCATCACTGATGTAACAAAACACATTCAGCTAACAATATCTCTGGAGCAGCTGTAAATACAAATTATTCTCAAATATTTCAAAAAGATAGCATATATAAAGAATAAATATGTTAGCTAATTAAACCAAGAAAAAAATTATTTCAAACCATGAAATCCCACCCCCGTGTCACAACAGATATCCTCCTGGTGTGATCAAGTGACCAACTATGCCTCTGCAGGAATACCATTCTTTTCCCCACCCTCCTCTTGGGGTCACTTCTTAACCACTGCAGAACTTCACAGGCTCTCTGTATCATTAGATTCAGCAAAAGTAGTGCTCATTAGTAAGGATAAAATGTTTTTGAATGGCTCTACTTGAGCCTCAGAGCAGCATTAAAATAAAAGGGCTGATAAAATGAGAAAAAGGTCATCTGAACTGTCTGCAGAGATTCCTTCCAGAGAAAAGACAGGCAGAAGGATGAATGCAAGTAAAAGGTTAACTGGACAGAGAAAAAAGAAGGGATTCAATTATGATGGGTTGCATGAAGCCTATAGAAAGTAACGAACTCAGCTGTCCCAGGAAGAAAGCATTTCCCTTCTACTGCTTGGAAATCCTCATGAACGCTTCCATGAAGCAAGCCTTGAAGACATGATCACATACAACACAAGAGTTGGGAAGTGCTTATGAAAATGGATGGACTCCAAGACAGCAAAACCAGACTGACTAAAAAAACCCAATTTATCCATGCTGTGCACTTCTTCTGTTGGCAAACTCTGAGCTACTACATGCAAGAAGTTACAAATTTTAATTATTTTTGGAAAGGACCTGACGCTGTCAACATACAGACTACTTATCTTAATTACTGAAGGTTTGAGCTTCACCACGGTTTCTGTTCTTAACACTTACTTGCCTGAGCATGTTGCTGTGAAGCTGGAGCAGTAAAATGATAGACCACTTACCAAAACCATCTGAACAAACATTTGTAAAACAACAGCAAAAAGCAAACCCCAGCAGTACTTCCTGTCCTCTCAAGTTTGACAAAATGATGTCTCCATTTTACAGCAGGATCAAACCTGAGGGAAGACCTACTTTCATTCAAAGATTTTATTTCACATTTCTGGTACTGATAGCTTCAGCCAAATTCCTAGGTCAGATAACGTAACTGAGATAAAAAAATCGCTGCCCTGCCAGGGACTGTAGAACACCAGCAAATCAGAACAAAAAGATTCTGACAAGCTGTTGGCGAGATATGGATGACTTCACAGATGGAAAGTCTGCTGAAATTTTCATCCTGAATATGGAAATTATTGGAGTGGTCAAGTACTTCTGTGGAAGGATTTTTTTGTTTACAGATTTCTTACGATAGTGTTTAAATGAACAGCATCTGTCTCCTTGGGCACTAAGTCCACTTTCATCCAGTCCAGGGCAACTAGTTATCTACACAGGTGCTCTCAGGCAGGAGTGAAGAAAGCTGCTGCTTGGTGTTTGAGTATTTCATAGGACTACTTACTGATAGCTACACAGGAGCAGAGCAACTAGACTCTTGCTAACATGCACCAGTTCACTGTTCAAAATTACGTAGAGTCAATTTAAACTTCAAAGTCTGGTTGAGATCCTGCTGAAATCAATGGAAACAGTCTATTTCACTAACATTGGTGAATTTCATTACATTTTGGATAAAGCTGGTAGCAGTGGATGCAGCTACAAGTGCCCATGTTGCCATTCCATGTCTTCTTTTATGTGCCACTTCCTAGATGTTTGCTGTACTTGTGTGTTGTTTTCTTTCTTCTTAGGCTATGAAAACAATAAGGCAAGCCACTTCTTTCTGTGATATCTGTAGAGCACCTATCAGTACGGATCCAGGTAAGAACACGCGAATCTTCCTGAGGATGCTGACCAATTACAAGTGGTGTAGCAGCACTCAGCCTTGCTTGTGCTGCCTGGGTTCTGAACCCTTTCTCCCTTTTTCCTTCTGTTGTTCTGCCTTTACAGTCTAGTGCAATTTGCAGTGTAATTTCAGTAGCTCAGCTGGAGCATGACAAATGTTGAAACATACACAAGAAACGGTAATCTTAGACAAGTGCAGAGCATCATGTTTATTATAATCCTTAGAGTATCAGCAATGACCTAAACAGATAGCAGAAATTAGGTCTATGTTGTATCAAGCAGAACAGTGCTGGAAAGCTGCCACATCTCTCTTCCCTTATAGCCTGAGTGGGGCCAATGCTAATGAAATATTTGCCCACTAAAATCTTGAAACCATCCTGTTGCACCCGTATCCATTTTCCATGACTCCTTTGTCTTAGGTTTGAAAGCAAGTGCTAAGTGCCTGAGATTTATTTCTTGAGCAGGGGATTATTTGTAGACATCAGTCTCACTCCTGCCTATATACCAGTAGAATATGCAGCCCCTAGGCTGCCCTCTTTATACAAAGACTTGCAAGGCTACTAACGCAGTTGCTGGTGAACAGTTTGACAGGACAATTCCTGAACACACACAGAGCTGAGACAGAAGCTGGAGGGGAAGAAAAAAACAAACCATCCCTTCAGTTTTGCCTGCCTTGTTTCACCATTTCCACAGAAAACTGTCCCTCCTCCACCCCATGCTGTTCACAACAGTATTACATATGATTTTGATTAAAGACAAGCTTGCATTATTCAGCTTGGATTTCTGTTCTTCTCCGTGTGGTAGGTTTAGTACTGCAGGGTCAGAGCCAGGGAATTTTTGGGAGGAGATTTATCTGTTTTCATCTAAAGTGGCCAATGTGAAGAAGTGAAATTTTTACACAAGTGTTACATGTTGGCACTGTACTTCAGATGCACGTTGGCTTTCGTCTCTGTTCAGGACAAGACTCTCTTATGCTGAACACTGAAAACAGTGCTTGCTTCTCTGTCAGGAGAATGAAAAGAACGGCTTAGAGACTTGAGAGGAGCCATCTGACTTTTAGCCTTTCATACTGCTGAATGTGTCACACCTTTTTGTATGCAAAGGGTGGCAAAAAATGCCATCTGGTTCAGGCACTGAGATGAGGGTGAAGCCAACCCAAGAGTTATGGACAGAGCCTTTGTTTGCTATTAGAAATAAAATCCCTGCTGGTCTTAGCACAGATGCTCTCTAATAGTCTTAACTTCAGAACCCCTGTTGCAGTTCCATGAAAGTCACTTGCACATGAAAGTGTATCTATAGGGGGCTTTTATTTTCCCTTTTTTTTTTGAATGTGCCACGGTTAAGTAAGTAGATAAAATTACTAATTTTGTTGCTACTCAGTTGTGTCCTCAAAATTGTCATTGATTCCTTTGGAGGCAGAACAGGGCAGAGAAGAGCTTATGTGGTAAGCTGCTGGTTCACTGGCAGTCCCTTGTGGATAGATGGGAATTAGGTTTCACTGGTGGAAACCTCCAGCATCTATAGTCAGAAATCAGTACATGATAGTGGGATTCTCACAAAGTTGTTTTTTTCTCTCTGGTCCTTTGAAATACACACTTTAAAATCTTAAAGTAACTTCCCCATAATTTATTCTGCTACTTTAAGAAACAGTAGCTAAATTGAATATTATTCTAGTGCTACTACTTTTGCTGCCCACGATGACCTTCCTCTAGTCTTGAGCAATTTTGTTTACAGAGGCTGAGAAACAGGAATTCTTTTGTACTCCTACATATCCCCATCCAACCTTTGTAGCATGATGTTCTTATATGCTCTGAAAAAATTATCAAAATAGAACATAAAAGCTCCCTTGAGCTTGGAGTCATAATTAATATTGACACTTATGTTTAGACTGTACAAATGCTTATGTAAATATATCTCATAAGGAATATAAGCACATCTAAAATGAAAGTACTACCACCACATAATAGCTAAAAAAAGAGCTTTAAGCCTTAGTCTGAAACCGGTTTTACTCACTGATCAAACAGTTTAGACTAAAAGCATTCCCCCTAAAGATCCTGTCAAACATTTAAGAAAAACAATTATATTCTATTAAACTCCAAAACTGGCTCAAGAATCATATATTAAAATAGAACAAATTGCTGTTTATTCTAACTCTGTACTTCTTGCAATAAAAACTACTTTCACGTTGCACATGAAACTCATCAAGTAAGACAGTATCGTTTACCATAATAATACTTCTAAGAAAAAATGACAATTTTCTCTTGAGTGATACAGCAGGAAATCCAACCAGCTGCATAATATATAGCTGCAATTCCAAGCATATAAAAATTAAGAGAAATACTGTTATTGATGTTAGTGGATTCTGGTTTAAGCTCCACTAAATTTCATGCTAATTTTCTGTTTGTTGCATTTTCACTCTGATGTTTTACTATAAACCTTACATTTATCTTACCTTTGTATCATGACCCTCTCTGTCCAAGATAAAGACCAACGTTCCCCGATGATGGAAATGAAGGCCTCAGTGCTGTACATATGACTACATGACTCTCTAGGTTACTGATGGGTATGGGATTACTCATGCCATTAAAACTAAACATAAATATCAACTTGCATAATTGGAACACAGCACTCTATGAGTTAAATGAAGGACATATGATCTTTCATTATCTTCTCTATATAAACTTTAAAGTGTTAGCTGATTATTAGGTATATACTTTTGACAATCAATTTAAAAATATTAAATTCCTTATTCTTCTTCCACCCTTTCATTGTCTAAAAGAAAACCATAAACTTCCAAATAAATCTTTGGAAACTTTTAAAACACAACTAGTGATCTTTTTCAGGAGGAGCTAAAATATTGAGTTTTGCCCAACTTCAAGCAAATATTTCTTGCAAGTGGAACATCAAAGAACCGGTGCATATAACGCATCAAGCTGTAGAGCTGGCAAGCATCCACTGCCATGTCCAGATATGAAACAACATAAAAGCGCTATAATTTTTCAACATTTTACAGTTGCCATTACAGGCATTTTGTTGTAAATCATCTGCAGCAAATAACAAGCATTATACTGGTTGGAGTAAGAGAATAAAATGCTTATCTGATCATTTGGTAGATCATCTGACACTTGTTGAGAACAGCAGGCTATCACCTGGGATAGAGCACTTTGGTCCAGATGAAGGCATCTCTACCAATAGAATTCTGCACAACATGTGTTTCTGGTATGGAACACATGCTACAAGAAAATGAAAAGAGCCTGAGTATATCTGTCAGCTTGGAGCCTTTGAACCTTTCTGGATGAACACTGCATTAAGCACCAAATCTCTCTGTTGAAATTGTGGTTCTCCTGATCATGGAGGTTGGAGTCACTGTACACACAGGACCAAGATTTTACCTTGAGTCTTCCCAGAGCAATTAGCAGTCAACCATGCAATCTGTGCATGTTCAAAACACAGCTTCATAGCTTCTACCCTCTAAAATATACTCGAAGTTATAAAGTATTTTATTCTGTTGGTTTTCCATATAAGAAAATATTCTACTACTACATCTCAACAGACCAATAGGATGTATTTTCACCATGATTTAACTTGGAAAAGTTTGAATGGAGCTTACCTTTCAAAAGAAGGACTGTAACTGATATATCTTTATAAATATGAGAACAATAAGCCTTAACATTTCAGATTAATCCTACTAGATTCAATTTTTGCATTCATAGTTTATTTCTACCAGTAATGACAAAACAGAGTGAATTTTATCCACGGTATTAGATACCATAAGAAGCAAATTTCTTTAAAGTGCTTTCAAAACTCAGTGCTTTGTCATCAGCAAACAATTAAATCAAACTTATGCCTCCAAGGTTAATTTTTCTTATAGTAATTCAGGGCCAGGCCAATCTCAGTCTGGAAATAAGGCAAGTACTTTAACATCTACCTTTCATGTCTGTTGGGATTACCAGGTAAATTCATATCTTGCACTTGATGTGCTGTGAGGTGGAAACTCTGGATAGGTATGCAAACCTTTCTGAAAACCAGAGTATCAAAGAAGCTGAATACAGACAAGAGAGAAGTTTTTGTAGATAATCCATATGCTCAAGAACTGCTGACTGGGGGAGTGAGATCTCTAAACCTGACAGAAACATGATTTTGAATTTTGCATAAAAATTTCCACCAGACTTATTTAACCCCAAACAAAGTAACTAGACACTTGTTTTCACAGTTCTGTTGTTTTCTTCTGGGTGAAAAATCCAGCCAGATTGCAATATGGCAGTCTGCACATTAGTGCAGCAAGAAATTATTTAAAAATGTAATCAGTATCATATATCATCACCATCCACAGGAAGCAATAAAGGTATTTCCTTTAGGAATTATTTCAGGATTTTACACTAGAAACACAGGAAAGACCAATCTCAGTATTTTCATCTATAAAAACTTTCACAGCTGTGATTAGAATGACCAAATACATGCACTTCACACAAAGATATCATTTTCAGTTACTTACTGCTATGCTTCCTGTGGGGAGCTTTGCTGGTTGCACTTTATATGGCATGCTCTTAACTTCAAAGGATACATTGGAAGAAAGACTATAGAAATCATTCTTTCTCTGGAATTAGAGAAAAAAAAGAAATTATTAAAAGCCATTCTTATATTAAATAGTATTATTAAAAATATACAGAGAAAAAATGCAGAGCACTGATTTCCTAAGGCAAAGATGGTTTTTTTTTAGTAAAGAGTGCAGGAATACTGGGACCTGTACATGTCCACAAGATAAATATAGCATAAAGCTGCAATGCAAAGGTCACATGTTCAAATGGGGAAGAAGGGTTAGATATACAGACAGACACGTGCAGTTGTTTCTCATATTTTTCTCTGATATAGGTGAGTTTAAAGCATGGGCCAAGTTTATGGGATGACTATGTTTTAAAACCTTGTCTCTGCTCACAAAGCCCAGTGACCAGCATGGGTATCTTGAGAAGGTTTCCTGGTCTATGTTGAGACCAGGTTGGTAGAGCTTCCTGGTAGCATCAAAGGAATGGCTATGCCTTCCCATCAAAGAACAATAGGAACAAACATCTTTGCACTTCACTTACAGAGAATCACAGAATAGTTAGGATTGGAAGGGACCTTTGGACATCACCTAGTCCAACTTCCCTGCCAAGGCAGGGTCACCTAGAGCAGGTTCTACTCAGAATGCGGTTCATATCCTATTGCAGTAGAGCTTAAAAAAACCACTCACCTTGCTTGTTTACTAAATTGTGTCAGTGTGAGAGCAATGTATAGCAGCCATTGTTTAATTGACTGTCAAGTAAAATACCTATATAGCTGTCATTAAGCACTTCAACAAACCCAGAAAGTGGAGACAAAACAAAATGCATCTCTGCGAGTTCTTTGTGTTTCATTTATACTTGTTTGTATTTACAAAACATTATTAGATTAGATTAGATTAGATTAGAATAGATTAGGCATTATTTTACCTAGTTCAGAATGACTGAAAACTGTTACATCATATAGCTCATGCAGTAACTTTTAATTATTGTTTTAACCTCATTTGATGCCACGTAGGCAGTGAGACACTACACATGATCAATTGTGAGTCTCATTGTACTGTTCTGACAATAATCTCCCACTCTGTGAAAACTGCCTTAAATAATAGTCAAGTGCTGGAAAAATACCTGTCTATATCTGTTACAAACTGACTTCAGCGTTGACACGTGAAAAGTGCATATCCTTTAAAGGAATGTTTACAATATTTACTACAATGGATACAAATATTTTCCACACTCATATTTTGAATTCTATTGAGTTCTTGGCAACATCAATATCTAACTGGAACTAGTTTTGAAGGCTAAGTACATCAGTTATCAAGTAAATATTTCAGTTCACTTTGAATTTGACATGTTTCAATTTTACTGAATGTTACGTTGCTAAAGACAGAGGATCCTGCACTTGAACATCCTCTTTGTTTTTATCCCAAGGAAGGACGACTGAGTGGTCAACCATTCTCTTCTGGTAGTCAGCAAGTCTGTTCCTAATTCCATCTCTGCAACTGAGTTTTTGGGTGACGTTACACGCAACTCATTTTGTATTTCCTCTCCCATGTAAAGCTGGGGCAGTGATATGGATCTCATTTGAAAGTGCTTTGATATTCACAGAAAAGCATTAGACAATTAAGTACTAATATGGCCAATGGAATCCAGAGGGCTTATGTGTTATTGCTGTTACTATATCCCACTTCTATCTCACTATTACCATTATTATTATATCACATTTTTGTTACCTGTATCAAACCTCTCTGAAATATGATGACCAGATTTCAATACAGTATTCGACTACTGATTTACAGAAAGATAGAGCCTTGTAAGTAAAGCAATCTTTCATTTGTAAGTAAGCCTTGTAAGTAAAGCAATCATCATTCTTACAGGCCATCATACTTTGAAAATTTGCTGTCACTTTCTAAATGCTCTCCTGCAAAATTTTCTCCCTCCTTCTATTTCTTGCACAGTTAGGAGTTCTGCTCCACTGAGAAGACTTGGTTATTATATGATTACTCAATATCTTTCCTTCCCTGGGGTTTTTCTCTGGAATTACCTCTTGCATCAAAGGCACTATCACACTCTAAGAATTGCTTTTCCACACTGTCTTCTTGAGCAAAGACTTGAGGTAAGATCCCCTGATAATTTGTGCTGCTGTTTCTTTCCTTCACTAATAGAGAAAGGTTTGACATATTGTGAAAATGACTTGAAAGAACCATTACCTAAACCTGGGAGCCAACTTGGATGGAGCTGGATGACATGGACCAACTCAAAGTTTTCACAGAACTGCTATAGTTGGAGAGCACATCTAGAGATTGCCTACTTCAAGTACAAGCTCAGAGCAGAGTCAGCTAGAGAAGTATACTCCAGACCATGCCCAGCTGAGTTTTGAGTATCTCCAAGGGAGACTCCACAAACTCAAGAAGCAACCTATTCCAGTGTTTAACTACCCTCACAGTAGAAAGTGGTTTTTCTAGTGTTTAAATGGAATTTCCTGTATTTTAGTTTGTGCTTCTTTCCTTTTACTGGGTGTCATTGGGAAGAACCTTCCTGTCTTCTTTACTCCCTCTTATCAGAAGTTTATACACAATGATGAGAACCCACCTGCGCCTTCTTTTCATCAGACTGAACACTCGTGTCTCTTCACCTTCTCCTTATATATCAACTGCTCCAAGCCCTTAACCATCATTGAGGCCATTGGCTGGGCTTGCTGCATGTCCATGTCCATGGCTTACTTGTCCCTGGGAGCCCACAACTGGACTCCAGATCTGTCTCAGCAGTGCTGAGTGGAGAGGAAGAATCACTTCCCTTGACCTGCTGGCAATGCTCTTTCTAATGCAGTCCAAGAGGCTGATGACTTACTTGTGCTGCAAGGGCACACACAGTGGGTTCATGGTCAACTTTGCATCTAGCAAGACTCCGAGATCCCTTGCTAGAACATCACCTTCCAGCAGGTTGCCCTCTTCATGAAATCCCTGTCAGCTCACTTCTCCCACCTGTCAAGGTTCCTCTGAAGTGCAATACAACAAACTGGTGTATCAAAGACTCTTTCCACTTTTCTGGCTGTAAACTTGCTGAGAGCGTACTCTGTCCCATTATCCAAGTCATTAATGATGTTAAACAGTATTGGCCCCAGTATTGACCTTGGGTTATACCATTAATGGCAGACCAACAGCTGTACTTCATGCTGCTGATCACAACAACTGAAGCCTGGCAGTTCATTAATTTTGAATCCACCTCTATTTACTCATTTTGACAGTGTCAAAAATCTTGTTAAAATCAAGATACAAACCAATGACTGCTCTCCCCTTGTCCATCAAGACAAATCTAATTTTTTTTCATTCCAGAAGGTTATCAGGTTCATCAAGCATGATTTCCCTTTTGTAAATCCACACTCACGACTCCCAATCACCTCCTTGTCCTTCAGATGTTCGCAAATGGCTTCCAGGGCTTTTTTCTCCATCACCTTCTTAGGGAATGAAATGAGGCTAGCTGGACCATAGTTCTCTGAATCCTTGTTCTTGAAGACAGATGTGACATTTGCTTTCTTCCAGTCCTCAGGAACTTCCCCTGAGCTTCCAAAGATAATTGAGAGGTCTCACATTGACATTGTCCCTCACTCAGCACTTGTAGGTGTATTCTGTCAGGTCCTCCCTTGGATTTTTTTATGTCCAGTTTGTTTAAATATCCTCCTAAACTGATATTACTCCACTGAACATAAATGTTGGTGGCTGCAGTTTTCCTCTCTGGTTGCAGAGGCTTTGGATTACTGTATGCAGATTTTACCAGTAAAGACCAAAGTGATAGAGGCATTAAGTACCTCAGCCTTTTCCATGATCCATTCAGCAGAAGACCCATATTTTACCTAGTCTTATTTTGGCTGCTAATATATTTATAGAAGCCTCCTTAATACCCTTTAAGTCCCTTGCTTTTTTTCCCCTCCTAACTGTCCCTGCATGCTCAGGCATGGTGTCTACATTCCTTATCCAGCCCCTGCACTGGGTCAACTGACTCTACTTACACCTCTTCTATGTTTCATAGAAAGATTAAGGTTGGAAAATACCCCTAAAACTGAATTGAACCTTTAGCCCATCACCACCTTACCATGCTCAATTTTTACCAAGTCAGGATGGAGAGTTCATGCGTTAAAGGAAGTGATGGTGATCCTGGAGCATCACTAGTTCTTCTGGACTCCTCTCTTTTTCCAGGAACACCTCCATGGAGTTCTTCCAAGTAGATCCCTGAAAAGGCTGGAGGCTGCTCTCCTGAGGTCCAGTGTCTGGCATTTGCCTTGTCCATTCTATCTTCTTTTTAAAAACTACTTTTCTCTGCAAACATGCCAGTTTTTACTGGTGATATAAAGGCAGCACATTTATTGCCTTCTGGAACTCATTTGACTATGACATAATCTTGTTCTTTTAAAATATTGAGGCAGCCAAATGGTTATTATCAGAATAGTCAACCTCTCCTTGGGGCTTATACTAGGAATGAGCAATATGAAAAAACCTGTCTCAAACAGGGATACATAGGGATAGTAAAATCAGCTCCTTAACACAGACAGCACCTAATCAAAGAGAACTACCTTTTCTACCAACAGTGTTTGAAAGGAAAAATTAGACTTTGTAAATAAGTATTTTTATACACTTTCATGGTGTTGAACATCTGTGAGATGATACTCAGAAAACACTTTTCCTTAGCACATTAATTATTTTCCATTTTCAGACTCAAAGACATTCTTCATCTTTTATTCTTAAGCACCAGACTTCTCACACAAAGTCCCAGCATGTTTCTGTGGTTGTGCAATGATTTGCATTCAGAAAAAAAGCTTGAAAAAAGCCTTATGTTTTCAATTCTAAGCAATTCACATTAAGCAGGATTCTGGATATGATTTATATGATTTATAAATGTAATCTGCAATGGAGAGAGCAGGATATGTTATATTATTAAAGAAGTAGACATTAGACATTCAGCCTCATTGGCTAAGGTACAGTAAAGGCATTAACTCTCTTGAAACTTCATATAAAGGAAACACAGCACTCACAGAAAAATAAATCCTTTCACCTCCTATACATGGCTTATTTAATTTTCAGCTTATATCACCAATAAGAATATCTGAAGATGGTACTTCCTGCGGAATTTTGCTTGGCTGGGGTTGTGACCACAGCTATCAACTCACCTCAAGCCTTGATGAGGCTCCTGGAAATGCTGGAACACAGGAGTGGAGAATATAAAAGACTAGAGAGCACTTTCCTGCATTTACAGACTTAGGCATTTGTGCAAAGGGCTTTCAAATAATGACTGTGGTCAACATCAGTTTCAAACAGGATTTTCACTTGTAACAACTACTAGGAGATACAGGCAGCTGTCTCTCTTACAGCCTTGTTTATAACTCTCAAGCCAACTTTAAGAAACAGCATTTCTTTACCATATCATTTTTTAAATAGCATATTGTTGTTGTTGGCTGGACTTCGCGAATGAAGATCTTGGGATAAGCCTGCACAATGGATTTTTTAGGTGAGGCACAGGGTGCGCGGAACTGGCCCCACCCCCTTTACTCCTGAGGTTCATTTTGCCACGGCCGAGCAGCTCGGATGGTGACAGCGAGTTCCTCCAGGATTCGAACCGGCGTCCTCAGAGGAGGAGTCGGCTCCACAGGCGGGGGCCTACGCCACTCGGCCAACGCCCGCCGCCTCTCAAGTGTAACATACAAACAGAAAAGCAATAATGTCAGGCTGTTGAGCAATCCTGGGAGCCCACGTGGGTCAGAGCACCAGGGGAAGACCTCGCCTTGTCCTCTCTGCCACCGAATGACACAAACGTGGCACTGCAGCCACGCCTGCAACACAAGCTGGGGCAAGTGGCAGGGAAATAGCATATATTTAAATTTTCAATGTCTACTGGAAGGAGCAGGACCTGTGGTTTGAAATTCAAGCTGAGGACTTAGTTATGGCTCAGAGGAAGGGGAAGAAGGAATTTGGTATTTGTGTCTGTGCCTAATGACCAACAGTAGGGAGCTCAGCCCTAGCTACATTGGCCTTTTGAGGTTCCCCTTGTGTTAGAACAAGCAGAGCCTGCTCTTACACATGCTGCTGAGACAGTAGTTTGCAATATTCTGGGAAGCAGGGAAAGCATGGCCATCGCCTGTGTTGCCTGGGTGGTAGATCCTGCTGGTGTATTTATTAAGGCTGTTCTCTCTCTACATGCTTTTGTTTTACAAATACATTTTTGAACTGAAGCCCTTGTTTTCCTCAAAGTTATGAGACAAAAAAGCAGCCAGAAATGAAGAGTGTTCCTAATAAATATTCAGTGCAGTGTTTCCCGAAGTGAAATTGAGATAGAAATAAGAGAAAAGAGCTGGAAAATCTTCAGCAAATTGAAGGATGATTTTCCAGGCTCCAGTGGAATGCTGGTACTTTTTGCAGAAAGCTCAAGTGCAGACCTGAAGTTCCCTCAAAGCATCTTTAACATATGTGGGCATCCTGGTCAGAAAGCAGACTGAAATGAAGAGACAAATCTGGCTTGCAGGGAGCTGGAGTAAGGGCAGAAGGAACAAAACCTTCAGCAGCTTCAAGTTTGACAAATCATTGCTGTTCTGCAGATTTGAAGAGTTCAGCTACTGTAGAGAGCCTCCAGAATGACTCTGTTCCATTACCTCTATGGAGAATTGCTCAACCTCTCAGAAATCTTCTTCTGCTTACATGTAGTCCAGTGAAATCTCTCTAACTGAAGGGCACATACTTTCTCTTTGGCAAGCTGCAGGCTGTGGTGGAATGTTCTCCCCAAGAACTCTGTTGCATATGGAGTTCAGTGCTATTATAACAATATTGGCCCTGTTTGAATAAAACTTGTTTCCTTCGTGTCTGCTGGAGTCTGGCACACTTTAAAGACAAGAGGGTAAGCAATACCTTTTAAATATATGCTTTGGGAATTCATTAGCTTGCTTTCTTTGACCAATACCTCCAACAACCTGAACTACTGCCAACAGAGTAGCTTACATAATGCTGAGAGTAGAGGTCATACAGCTACTTGTTCTTGTATTAATTTGCTTAAAAATGTGTGTATGACTGTACATAGTCAAAAAGTATTTGTGCTATTGTAGAAAAGGGTACGCCCACCCAAATATATCTGTGACTGAAGACAATACTCTGAAAATCAATATATCCTCCTCTCTATCATTAGCTTTACATGTTATATTTTTTACATTCATTTAAACAGACTATTTAAAATTATAATAAAGGCAGATATTTTGTTGTGATTCTGAAAGACTTCAGTATGCAGATTATAATGGTTATTGGCTTAAGATGTTTATTTCATCATAAACCTAACATTGCCTATACTTAACACATCCAGCTAAAGTCTCGTGTTCTGCTCTGAACTGAACACTGAAAATATTTTAAATAATAATTAATGAAAACAGAACTAGCTTACACCAGAAAAACCTCCAGTTAATTAGTTCAGCCCCATGCAAATGTTTCTTTCTAGCCTTCATTCCACATAAACAATCAAATCCAGTATAATATAGTATTCTTGGCCACACACAGTTTTGCTTTTTACTTATTTTGTTATTTCAAATAACAACATTGTTTGACGTAAAGGCAAATTTCGTTGATGACTTCCTCCTTTTGTTTTTATATGGCTTGAAATGCAGTACATCAAATTGTTGGCTTTTAATTCTCAGTCTGAATTAAAATAATCTACTTAAACTTCCATATATGACTTATATACGGCAATGAATAAGGAAACAAGATGTGTCTCTCACTAATTTTTCTGCTTCCCCACTTCTATCCATGGACAGGGAATTTAAGTTGGCCACAGATTTATTCTTTGAAAACACTAAGCAATCCTTCTTTGACTGAGATGCTTTCCACTGGGCACACAAAGAGGTTTTCTGCTGGGGGATGCTAAAGATAGAAATAATTGTTCCTTGGGGTCATATTCCACTTATAGAAGGAATAATTGCTCCCATAGTAACGATGAGATGAAAGAGAATTGATAGAATAAAGGATTTTACACAAGAGCTAGATCTCTCAGACCACCTCCACCAGTTCACCTCTGTTCTGAGTTCCAAGCCTCTGCCAACACACACGTGCTGCAGTCTGTGTGGCCCCACTTCACAGGCTATGTGCACTCTGCTTCCAAAGGCCTTTGTGCAGCTAAACTGAATCCTTGTCCCAAGAGCATTACCCGACCTCAAGAACTTCGACCACACTAAAGAGTCTCTGAGTTCAGCAATAATAAAATATTGAGATTCTCAACAAGATTCCTCATCATGCAAATATAATTAGAACAAGCACTCTAACAGTGATGACAGCTCCAGGCCCTAGGCAATGAAGGCAAAGACAGATGAGAGGACTGGGAATACCTGTAGCTAGGTGATGGTTCAAAATAACGAGGTAGTAGATCTGGCTCTTCCTCATTTTCTATACCTTTCCACACCTCTCAATTTCTTTTTATACCCCTGTAGAAGTGCAGCTTCAGCAAGAGGGAACACCATAAGTTTATAAAGAAGGAATGTAGGGCCTCTCAAGCTGAGGAGGAAATTGAATTTGTGTCTTCCAATCATGAATTCTCTAATCACTAGACTGCCAGCTCTAGCTTCTGGCACTGAATATTGAATAAACAAAGTCCTCTTTAAGTCTTTCAAGTAGTTCTACAGATACCTCCTAAGTAATTTTTTGATTCTTCATTCTGAGATGGTGAACATATTCCCACTTACTCCTGATTGGAGTGCCCATCCTCCTGATAAGGGATAGCCCTCAAGCACCACTCTGATGGTTGGAGCAAGTCAATTTGTCTGAGGTAACACATTGTCTCCGTGTACTGAATAAGGAGCCTAGGTGTTTAGGTTCAGGTTTTGGATATCGGTCTGGGGCCAGGCACTTAAGATACAGGTGCTGTAGCACACATCACCTTTGTTATGTCAAACATACATTTCCATTTTTAGGCACCTAAAAAGAAATAGGATCAGTGCACATTCAGAAACACTGAAATAATAAATATTTAACAGAGAAGGGAAAACATGACTCTGGGTACAAAGAGAGCACCTGATTGCAGTTGTGGCTACAGTGCTTCTCTTGCTTTTCAACTTTTTCTGATTAAAACTAGATTTTTCTCCCTTCCAGCTATTAAAGTTCATGCAATCAGGAGTGCCAAATTCATGTATCTGGACCTGTCTAAAAGTCAAGAGAGAAACAATACAGTTATATTCAATAATATTAAAATAAAATAAAATAAAATAAACTTCAAACCTCTTGGGAACCTCACACACTCTCTGTGGATTTTTTATGCTATTGCCTCCCCAAGCTGTCTCAGAAGGAGATTTGTATCATTGTGAGGAATTTTCAGTACAGGTAGAAATAATAGCTAAGAATGAGCAGAGCTCTACAACCCACAGAGTTTTAAGTTCCAAGGAGCTTGGAGCCTGGAGGATGTCACAAATCAGACAGATGGTACAGATTCATCACTTAAAAATTCATTTTCAAAACAGATGTTTTACTAGACAACTCCCAAATCTTACATTAAAAAGTACCCGTCAGAGTTCAAAGACCACTGGGCCAGATCCCCTCAGGTCTCCCTCTGATGACTCAGAAATATCATGATTAGACAAATGGGGGCATAATGGAGCCACATCAGAACACAACGTAACATAACCATGTAAGGTTGTTTCTCTTTTGCACGAATCAGGCTATTATTTGCTTGATCAGCAAGTCTGAATCCAAAAGTCAGCTTTATTAGAGGGTTCATATTTACAGCCGGGCTTTGAAGTTAATCCAAAAAAGTCTGTGATTCTTCTTGGCCTTTGCACAATGTCTATCTCTATCTTTGTTGGCTGGTTGGGAAATTTGGGCTGCTCTATTTACTCTAACATGTCTAATCATGGTATGTCATTTAGCTGTTATTTGTTACGGGAGTTTGGGTTTTAAGGTGACAGATTACAACTGTCAAGAGACAAGGGGTCAGCTGCTGTCAGTTAAACGAAGTCGAAGAGGAAGAAGTCACTCAGTACATGACAGATCTTTTGTGGCAACAAAATATACAGGCTGATCCATATAACTTTGATGAAAAACATGAGTTATTCCATCCTAGCATGAATCAATCACTTCCAATAAAATCCTTCTCAGGTTTGCATTAGCATATCTATAAGAAGAAAATACATTATGACAGTGCATTCTTGGCTTTAATGAGCACAAACAATTTCTTCTGCAGATCATCATGTCTTGATTGTAACACAATTGAGGAATGTTGTATGTCACCATTATCCTGCTTTCTTTGGCGTATGAAAATTTTGGACATTAACTGCAAGTGCAAAAGAGGTTGGGATGTTGCTGTAGAGACTTTTCCTCTAAGTTTCTTTACAAAAGCATGACTTTGGGGTTCAGTCTGGCCCTTGAACAGTCATTCCTGGTTCACAATCACCTCATCCTGATTATTTTGACTGCATTTTAATCCTCAGTTTGAACTTGCAGATTTCAGCCTAGGTAATAACAGTTGTTTTTCAAGTACACTTTAGTTTACTTCTGGAGTAACTTTAGGAACTGCAAGTTTTCAGACTTACTAAGAGCAGATTGTGTCCTTTTTAGGAAACTAATTATGCTCTACATTGTTTTATGGTGATGCATGTAAAACTGTTAATTTTAAAAGTGACTGTGAAAAAGGGAACTGTCTTGAGTTGGAGGAAGGCAATCAGACCTGAGGACACTATTTACTGCCTCTCTCTAAGTCTGCATGTGAAGCAGGGATCATGTTATTCTGACAGCTATTTAGACATAAAGGGGAGGATGCATCAATTCTCTGGGGACTACCTTTTCCCACTTAAGAAAAAATCCTGTTGCTTTAAGTGAAGTTTTCTGAGTCTTTACAAGACTTTCAAGTTACTATTCAGAAGACACTGAAACATTTAGAGAGAAAAGGTAAAATTACAGCCCATAAAAATCCTTGTTTGATAGAAAGGGTATGTAAGGACAGTGGAGTAAGCAGATATTCTTGTAGAAGGGTTTCCCATGAGATCTCTGCACCCAGGGATTTTACAGGATGGCTCATCCTTGCCCCTGCCCACACATTGGTGTAAGGTTCCACTTTTGCCTGGAGCTTGCTGAGTGAAGGAAGGTGCAGGCATAGCAAGCAGAATTTATGAAGAAGCAAGAAGGAGCTAAAGGGACTGCAGCACTGGCATTGCCTGGTGTGTTTGCATACACCCATGTAGCAAGGCCCAGCTTTGACCCTTCAGCCCTATAGGGATGAGGAGGGCAGAGAAGATGTTTCAATTAAATCAGCTGGATAATACACCTTTCTGCCTTGTTACTGTCTATAGAGTCAGGCAACAAGCTTTGACATCTAAATTTCAGATTATCAAAATTATGTAAAGTGAGTCCCACAGCTCCTGCTTGAAACATGCCACTGAGTTTCATGAAGTTATCCTTGTTTTGAACTCAAGTCAAGCCAATGAAGGTTACATCCTAGAAAAAGATTCTGTTTTTAGCATGAGTCATTAAAAAAAGGAGATTTCATATCTTCTACAGCTAGCTTGATCCAACTGTTACATATCTTCTGTCACAGCCAAAAACTCAGAGAAACACTGTTTCTTATTACAATTGTTTAGCTTTAATCTCTAACAGTTATTTCTTGTTATATACTAAACTGAACTTAGAAATGAGGCTAATTCCCACTGAAATAGCTGTAAATAGCCTAGAAAATTGGCATCTAAGGATCTGTGCACAGAGTTTCATTTATGAGTTTGTTTTTTCACAAGACCTTGGTTTTGGTCCTTATGGAATTAATTAGATTTCACCAGAAGGATGATGAAGAGAAAGACTTGACTGGATCCAGAATATGTCAGTTCCCAGTAAGGTAGCTAGTCAAGGGAGCTAAGCTTTATCTTTTGCTTAGTGAAGCAGGTCCTTTGTGTTATTGCTTGCACACTGCAGTGCTCAAAATTGTCACATATTGTTCCAGTCCAAAAGCCTGGACATCTTCAGCAGGACCAGGTTGCTCAGAGCCCTGTCCAATCTGACTTTGAATGTTTCCAGGGATAGGGCATCCAACTCCTCTCTGGGCAAACTGTTCCAGCATTTCACTACCCTCACTGCAAAAATCTTCTTTCTTACACCCAATCTAATAGATCCTCTTTTCTTTTAAAACCATTACTGTTTGTCCTATCACAACAGGCCCTGCTAAAAGGTTTCTTCCAGTTTTTCTGATAAGGCCCCCTTTACGTACTGCTTAAGTTCTCCCTGTAGCCTTCTCTTCTCCAGGCTGAACAACCCCAGTTCTTTCTCATAAGAGAGGTGTTCTATCCCTCCAATGACCTTTATGGATCTCCTCTGGGCCCACCCCAAAAGGTCCCTTTATGCAGTGTAAATATAACTCTTGAGAGTAAAAGAAGTTGGAAGTGCAAGGATTTGCAAAGAGAAGTTCACTTTTTCCATGGTCTGTACTGTCCCTTCTTTTTAGTAGTTTGACAGAGATTGTTACTATGTGAGTGTTGTATATCATATGAGTTTGATACGTATTACTCCTCCCTAGATTAACAGAGAATGAATAACAATGCATTTTTAAACTGGACATGCTGTACATGATATGCTGTTTGGCTCCAAGAAAAAAACTTCCACTGGGAAAGATGTTACAAATACAGAGCACATCATGGAGACCTCAGAGATTATTGACTCTAGGCCAATTCAGGAAAGGTGTTTAAAAATAATCTTAGAATTTTCCGGTAGGAATCAGGACATAAATTTGAGAGGCATTGATAAAGAAAAAAAGAAGAGTAAGCAGCATATATAGAAGGTGGAGAGGAACTAGTGAGATGTTATCTCAAACAAAGTGGTAGCAAAAAGCATATGCATTTGGCCCATTTAATTTCATAATTTAGGTTTTTAAATATCTGGTCAAATAAAATATGCAGGGGTCTTTGTGTAAAGAAAGAGATTTTTGTGTGTATTACCTCCAGGAATGTTTGTGCCCAGAGCCGGGACCTGATTTTTAGCGCAGCACTCTTTCCTCTTTCCAGCTGTCCCACAGTGCATGAAATCAGGACACACTTCACATTGGTACAGTTCTGTGCACAAAACAAAGGGAAGACATACACATGCTATGAAAATGTATAAAATCATAAATAAGCAAAACCAAATCAACTTTCCCTTAAAGAGCTAAGTAGGCTGAAATAATTAATTTCATCTAATATACATGAGATATACCCCAATGAATACAAATACCGACCTGGAGTAATGAAAATAAAAGTAATAATTTTCAACAATATCTGCTCTGAAGGACTTTTAAGATGTCCGGGTATTTATCAATCCTTTGAATCACGTGCTTTGTGTTCACCTATCAGTCATTCTATAATTTCAACACTTTTTGCTCTCTCTGCATGGAAAAATGTTTATTTATGTTCCTAAATCACTCCTCTCTTGTAACTGTCCTGCTTTTCTCACTGATATTTACATTATAGCAGCCAGAACATTTGCTGAAATTCATTAGTTGCTTTACTTGAAACTTACTGTCCATGAAACATTCCTGATGAACAGTGATTCTGGCTCATACACAGGGTTGAAAGCAAAAGCCAAGTAATGCAACTCAAAACTATATACTCCTAAAGTTTGCCAGCAGAATGTCACAAAAGAGGTTAAAAGATGTCTAGAAGCCACTGAAGGGAATGAGCAGAGTCCCATGGGGTAACCACAGAAATTATGTGGTTGTTTAGGGCATAGAAAGGGACAAAGATCCCATAAAAAAATGATTAAGTATGTGTGTAAAAAATAAAAAAGTTTTATATATACAAATGAGTTTTATCTGAAAAGTTTTCTTTAATCCAGGAGGAAAGCTGAGGTTTTAATTGATTCCCATTTTTATAACAAAGCAGAGAATCCCTCCCATGACAGAAGGCCTTGTGACCTCAAATGCAAAGCTAAGTTTTCATAAGTAAGTATATTCCCTAGTGAGGGTGAGAATGCACTACCAATGCCCATACTTCAGGAAATGAGATGATGTATGTAACAGATCTGAAAGCTTAAGCTCATACCTTAAAGAATACTCTATCTTTATAGAAAAATTTCCCTACAAATCTCTATTGTATCAAAGAATAGGCAGAAGCTGTATACTTTATATGCTGTTTTCTGTATCTGCCTGAAAATGAAACTGTAAACTCTGGAAGTTGCAACCATAAACTTTTTTAAAAAAATGAATATTTTAAAGTATCTGTTTATTTGGTCTTAAACATCCTCCAAACAGAGTTATTTATTTTGCAGGAAGGAGAAGAGTTGTTTTCATTAATCATAGCGGCCAAAAACACATACTAGCAAAATAAATCATTAGTATGCAAAAAGTCTACTTTTGGCAGAAATTTTAGGACCTGAACACATAATTCTATTTTTCTAAGTAATGCATTTAACCTGTAGTGATTTTCAGAACAATGTAACATTAGAACTAATGGAATTGAAACCAAATGTTTAATAAACAGTACAAATAGAATAAGAGGTTCCCAGAACATTTTGTCTCCATGAAAATGCATTGATAAAACTTAAAATTTCTAAAAAAAAATCACAAATTTTAACAAATAATTATCTTTGGCCAATCAGTCTTTTCCCAGAGCAATATTAATTTTCCACATACACTTCTAATGTGTCAACTAAAAAAAAGTGTTTATGCATGAGTAGTATGTAATGCCGAAGGCACACAAAATTGGGACACTAATGGCATTGCTTTCCTATGGTCATCCTGCTGTATGCTCAGTGGTAAGCACCATACTCAATTCTATCCTAATTTGTGCTGATCAAACACATATTGTACTAGAAGACTGCTTATCAAAGGGCCAATTTCATGTTACTAAGTACTCAGCTACATATACTTGATCTGTTTCCATCAAGCAACTTCATATTTTGAGTTGCAGACACGTTAGAACTTCAGAACTTTGCTAACCACTTCCAGTTGCTGCAGTTTTTATCTTGGCAGTCTATGAGTTTAATCACTGGAAAAGATAACTGATAATTAAGATACTACTGAAGAATGGATTAAGTGTTCTGGATCAGCCGCCCCTTCCACCAAAAATCAGCCACAGAAACCTGTGACAGATACTGACTAGCGTATCTTCGAAAACCTAGGCATTTTTCCTTCAGCCCCAGTGGAATCAGATTCTCACAAGGGTATTAGGCTGATGAAAGAATGAGATAGGAATCAAGGGTGATTATTGTTTAAAATTAGTTAATCTGTGATTTTATTCTTAGTAACATTACAGTATTCATTACTTTCAGATTCTATCTTCTTCCTGTTACAAAAATTGCCAAATTAACTTTCAGAAGCAATATAATTATTCAATTACTCCAGAAGACTTGGACTCTGTGAGGTTCTTTTCTTCCTACCAAATTCTAGGGATGTCACAGAATTTAAACAGCTTGCAGTAAACAGCTAAATAAAGAGATTGGACAACATGAAAGAAACTCTGCCTGAAGTTCATAAAAATAGATGGAAAGCACTGACTGTGTGCTCGACTGACCTCAAGGTCACCAAGTTTCAAAACTGCCTCTAGGCAAGGGGAGCTGATACCTACAATGCTGAAATATGCTAAGGATGGGACTTTGAATACAGGAATGGAAAAGAGACTTCTGAAAATACAGCCAAGCCCAAACACTCACGTACCAGATTGACTAATCAGAACTATTTTCCTGGGAGAGAGATTGTTGCTCTTGCTCCAGCATTGTCTGGATTGTTAAAAACACAGCGACTTGTCCCATTTGCCTTGCTTGTGGTACTGTAAAGGGAGAGAGTCTCACCCTTCCATGCATATGTAGAGTACTTACTGGAATGTACAAATATGCTCCAAACTATTTATATATCAGAACAGTTATTAGACATGAAAATGTTAATTTTAAGTGTGAGCTACTCCTTAAGAAAGAACCAGAATGCTAGTAGTCAAGGTAACAAGCAGAGACCTACTTTTCAGAAGACAGAACCTGAAATTTATTTTGTGGATGAGGGGCTCATTCTCTAAATCTGTGCTGAAATTTCCTGTGATAAGTGTGCCATTGCATGACCACAGAGGTTTGACTACAAACAGACTGGAGTAAGACATCCAGGAATTTGGCATGTATGATTTTTAATGCAAAAATATGTCAAACAAATTCTCTACCCTGTGGCATGATGATATGTAATAAACAGCATTTTAAATTGAGGGGCTAAAATTGCTTTGAAAAATATTTATGAGTTAGTAAATAAATTGCAGTTAGATCAACAGCACCTTGATACAGTGCATACACAGTCTCAGTTTACAGGTTTTAGACAGCTCACCAATATTTTGGCAGAGTTCTTCCTGTGAGGTTCTGCCACTGCGACATCCCTTCTCCTGATGTAATGAGAAATCGTGGAATTATATAAAAAAGCAGCAAGTTCAGGAGTTTCTTGTGGAATAGCAAACTGCAAAGAGAAAAAATGTGAATAATGATATGCTCATAGAATGATTCTAATTGATTTTTTCCCTCTCAGAGGGCTTGAATTTTGGATTAACACCATTTTTTCTATTTAACAGCACAACCATGAGAATATACTGTCTTCAACTAGGAGCATGATGAGTAATAGCACAGAAAGATATTGCCCAGTTATAGGAATTATAGTAGAAAACAATTTTTACTGGTGTCAATTTCACTGTTTTACTTTAATTATATTCTTGGGGCTAGATTCTGATTTATATAACAGGATAAAATCAAAGTTGTTGCACAGAAATCTGGTCATTAGTTCAGATTAGAATCTGCCTATTGAAATATAATGATTTTACCAGTTTTAGGAAGTAGAAGCAAAAGGGAAATCTGACTTCAAACAACACAACTTTTGATCCTTATTTGTACAGATTTCTTTTGGTAACAGCTCAACTTTGCATAATGCAACAGTTTTTTCATTTTTAATCTCAAATTAAAATGCATTCTCTTCAGCTTTCTATTTACAGATGTTTTTTGTCCACTTAAAACCAACTTTTTTTTTTTTTTTTGGCAGTTTGCCTTTGATTTCTACACAGAGCATTCATGGCTTCTTTCAAGAAGCCTTTAAGAATTCCTGAGAAACAGAGGGAAAGATAAATTTTAATTCATGACAATCCAATCTTGTAAAATCATGATGAGATAGATGTAGAATTTGCAGTAAGATCTCAACAGGAACTCACCTAAACATAGCCAAGACTATTCCTTGAGGATCTCAGATTATAAAGACTTACACCAGATCCTTCTTATCAGTTCCTTTAATCTCAGAACACAGAGTATCTTTAAATAAATTCCTAAAGAAAACATTTTAATTGTAATAAATGTTGTAGCACTAAAGGGAAGAGAGTAGCTGTAAACACACAGCCTTCCACATATTAATGCTCTGTAGTACCAGATCTGGAAAATTTGTACAATTCATTTGAAATTATAATGCTAAAAACAGAACTGTTTTGACATTGTCTGAGATTCTCAGTGAAAAGCATCCTACAATGTGAAAGATACTATAATTCATTAAAAGATGAAAACCCATTATGCAAAAATAAGAATCCTCTTTTTTCTGTTGATTAAAAGGTTAACATTGTCTATTTGCAATAGGGGAACACTTAAGTAGCTAGTAGATCTTTGTCTTTCCATGTGATAACATGTGGGAACTCTCCTTCCAAGATTCTTTCACCAAAATATATTCTTTAATGATGAAAAATTAAAAAAATCCACAATATAATGATATACATCTGCAGAAGCCCTGAATATATGATCTCAACTGATATATATGTAGATTCGTTTGAATACAAGATGATTTTCATATTTACTTTTTTTTCATAGATCCTAGAGTGTTATCATCTTCAGGTTTGAAAACAGCTCTCTACGGCTAAGAAAAAACATACATGTCTCCTGCAACAATTTAAAAGCAGAATTTCTACAGTAGCCTTAATGTTCAGGTTAAGGATATTACTTTATCCTTCTTGAGCCAGTAATAATTAATTGTAAAATTCTGTCTCTGTAGCTATTTTATATGTCACATATTTAGTCCACTATACTTTATCTTAAATGGATTATCACTATCTTCCTTAAACTACAACAGACTGTCTCAGGTTCCCCACCATGAAAAACTACTGCTTTCTTTTCCTGATGTATGAGTTTGAGCAGGTTTCCAGACCTTCCCAGTTATTCACTTTTAATTTCAAAACCCTGTTTAGCATTTCTCTTATTCTAGCCAGGCAATACTGTCTGCTGCAATGTGTAATTCCATCAGAAATGTTCTGGAAGAGGACTTTGAGTAAAAGCTACTATACAAGAGGTGTCAGTGACCATTCAAGAGAAATGCACTGCACGGTATTATTTTGTCCTGTGACCAAGACTTACACTCTGTAGTAATAGTTTTGCAGCATGAAGAGATGGTGCCTCTGGAAGGGGTTAGCTCCTGCCAGTCACGTTGGTGGATGACTAGTGGATGCCCACGTGGTGGATTTTAACTGCTATTTCAGTCCTGCCTTGACAGGTGCCTCACTCATGGTACTTCAGTGCTCAGCTATTGAGAATGTGCCATATGTGTCACCTTGTATAGTCTACCACAGCTGGAAACTCAGGGAAGCTGGAAGCCTATACCTGTGGTATTTATAGGTGTAGGTTTCATAAAACTGCTTTTTGCCATCATCTGGGAGAAAAAAACCCACCTCATCAGGAACAGTGACTCAGGCCAGAAGTTCATCTAGCTGAGCCCTCTTCTCATCACAGCTGCCTTTAGGAAGAGTAAGAATAGGACATGCATACAAAATGCTCTCCTAATAACTTTCAGCTCCCAAATGTTTTCTGCTCACAGACTTACTTAACTTTATGAAGTTTTTGTTCATTTATTAATCTTCACTGGACTTCTCACTTGTGAATTTGTACAGTTTCCTCTTAAGATCATGTAATCTTTTAACCCTAACTACTTCCCTTCATCCACAAGTTCCAGACACTTAACACCTGTTCACCATGAGCCATCACTTCCTTTTGCTTGTTTTGAGAATTTGGCTCTCCAGGCTTCATTAAAAGCTCCAGTTCTTGTGCAGGAATAGGGAGAGAACAGTCAAGCCACATCCATGCTGTTCCCACCACTTCTCAATTTGTGGATCACACTTGTGCACAGTCAGCTCTTTTCTGATTGAAGCATCCTAGTGTACTGAGTTCTTCTGCAATGGAACTCATTCCGTATCTTTGATAAGTACATTTGCTCCCCTTTACAACTTTTTCAAGATTCATAATTTTGTTATCCTTTCACATAACTCACTGCTTCAGAGGAAGATAAGCTACAGAAAATGAGAAGTCTCTAGACAAGAGTCTTCTCATGTGTGCACAGGTTTGATTCATCTTTGTGGACGAAACAACAAAGCACAAAGGAAACCTTTTTACAAGACAAGAAATTCAGTAATGGGGAGGAATATACTGCTTTGACTAAGTAATTTCAAAGGGGAAATGCCCAAGTGTCCTAAGGGAGATAGATTCAGAAATCCAAGAGAAAGCAGGCACATATATCCTTAGCCTTATTTAGAAATTTCAGCCAAGCATCTTGCTGTTTATACAAAACCTGAAGGAAGCCGTCTCTTTATCCTCTTCCCATCTGAGGCAGTAGATAAGCATTACATATTTAAAACCTGATTTATGTATTCATGCTGTTCAGTGTTTTGAAAAATTGAAGTAAGGAAGGGATATTTAAATTCTTGCAATAAAGACTGTGCATCTAAAGCCCCATTCTGCTAAAACAGACAGACCCTTATTACATGAAAATTTCTCACAAGCTTCACAAGAATTTAGTCTTGTTTATAGAACAGATGCAACCATTATCAAGTAGGAAAAGGAAGAGCAAATAAAAAACTAAAATAAATAATAAAAATAATACATTGCCTGAAAATGTCATTAAGAAATGTGGCAGTACTCTACCCAGATTCTTAATTTGAACTTCGAACACAGTGGCTAGGGAGGGAGGTTGCTGAACTCCTTTACTCTTTTTTCATGTACTTGCAACCTGATTTGAGCAGTGAGTTGGAGATGCTAGGCCTGCAAATACAAATGCAGCACCCCAGCTTCTTCCTCCTCACCACTTTTGAAAAATGTGTGGAAATGAGGTGGAAAGGATAAAGAAAAAAATTCTCTTGTTTCCAGACTTCTGTGCTTTGGGTATAAAATGGAAACATTTTCTATCCTCTGTTTCTTATCACTCATTTTCTTTTTCTTCCTCTAGAGAAACTAAATAAAATGGTGGAATACAAATCCCTCTAGTTTCCTGGGTGAAACACAAAAAATCTAACCATTATTTACATCAACTTTTCTTTATTCTTCTACATATGTATTGTAGATCTCTCTCTTTAGGCTTAAGATTTGACTTGTAGCTCCTGTGATTATGAGCGGTCTCCATCACAAGAAACATGTCTCCACTTTCATCCATTACACCCAACTCAAACCCCTCCTGGTGAGCAAAAGACATAAAACACTTTTAGCACTTGGAATGCAGCTCTCCCTGCAAGATGTTTAACAGGCTACTGGTTAAATTTGAGAAGTGTTGTTTACTCCAGAAATGTCTGGAATAAGTTATCCTTAATAAATTGGATACTTTGTTTTTTATGGGATAATATGCAGACCTGTGTTTTGCTTAATCTTCTGACTTTGGGCCAAACCAAGCTCTTTTGGGGGGGGATCTGCCATCACAAACATAGATCTTGAAACAGGAAATTGTCCAAGCAGCCAGGGATCAGGTTAGGAAAGCTAAAGTCCTGATAGAATTAAATATGGCCGGGGACATCAAGGGCAATAAGAAAACCTTCTACGGATACATCAGTAATCAAAGGAAGATGAGGAAAAATGTAAGCCCTCTTCATAAAGAAATGGGAGACCTGGTTAACCAGGATGTGGAGTAGACTTAGGTAATCAATGCCTTTTTAGTCTCAGTTTTCACCAGCAAGTGCTCCAGTGACTGCCCAAGTTGCAAAAGGGAAAGGCAGGGACTGTGAAAATGAAGAACTGCTTGCTGTAGGAGAAGGTCAGGTTCAAGAACATCTAAGGAGACTGAAAGTGCACGAGTCCATGAGACTTGAGGAGATGCATTCATGGATCCTGAGAGAACTGGCAGATGCCTTGGCTAAGCCACTATACACATTTAATATATACATATCTCCCTGACTGGAAAAGGGGGAACACAATCCCCATTTATAAAAAGGCAAAAAAGAAGAACTACAGGCCAGCCAGTCTCACCTTTGTGCCCAGCCTGATCATGGAGCAGATCGTCCTGGAAACTGTGCTAAGGCTCATGGAAAATACGGAGGTGATTGGTGACAGCCAACATGGCTTCACTAAGGGCAAATCGTTCCTGACTGATCTGGTGATCTTCTGTGGTGGGGTTACAGTGTTGGTGGATAAGGGAAGAACAACTGACATCATCTACCTGGACCTGTGCAAAGCATTTGACACTCCCAGATGACATCTTTGTCTCCACGGTGGAAAGACATGGATCTCACGGATGGAGCACTTGGGGATAAGGAATGGGATGTATGGTAGCACTCAAAGAGTGGCAGACAATAGCCCAAAGAGTTATGAGTGGGGTTCCTCAGGAGTCAGTACTGGGACCGTCGCTGTTTAACGTCTTTGTTGGTAGCATGGGCAATGGGATTGGGTGTAGCCTTTTTCTCAGAGGAAGAGCATAGAAACCAAACACATATCACGCTACACAACTGCCACGTTAGAAACATGTTAGAAACAGACTTAGCTATATCTTGTTTCTCACCCAGGAAAATGATCTTGGGGTTGCTGTCAAAAGTTCCCCAAAAGCTCCATCCCATTGTGAAGTGTAGGCTAAAACCCCCCAAACAAACCAACCAACTAACCAAAAAAAACCCCAAAAACCAAAACAAAAAAAAACCCAAACAAGCATATTACAGACAGAGATAGAAATAAAATCCTTACCTTTATTTGCATTGTATTAATAGGAGAGTTTGTTTGACAGTGCAATGGTCCATGTGTCTGAATGTGAAGAATATAAAGAAGAAATTCTTCTTGACTGGACACAGGCCAACCAACATGAAGAATTGTATTGTTGATGGCACTTGGTCCTATATTGTGCAGCTGTCAAAGAAATATCATCAGTACTCTCCAAGGCAAAAATAAAAACAAACAACACAACAACAACCATTTATATATTTTCAAGTTCTTAATGTCTACAGCCTTGAGGTATTTTGGGAAGGATGTTTAGATTATTAATATCACTTTATTGATAGAGAATCTCTGGCAGGTAGTGGCAAATCTGGGAGAACAGCCTTTTCTGTCAGTCTGTATTCAAGAAATTCAGTCCCTTTCTCATTTCTTCCTACACACGAAGAGTTGAAATTACCTAAAAAACTATAAAAAGCCCAATGCAAAACACACTAACAGAAAACCACCACAGAAATATTAACAATGAATCTTAAGAGATCATACTTGAAAAGAGTAGCCAAAACTTCAGAATATAAAAGAACCACATTACAGGGCACAGGACTAGATGGTATAGCAGAACTTAAGCTTCTCTGGTTAAGAACTCGATTTTCAATACTTCTCAATTCAAGTTTCCTCAAAAGAGGTAAAGGAATTAATTCTCCTAAGGTAACATTCCAGGACATTATTTTTTCTGGGAAAATGAGCAAAGCTAGAAATAATAGACATTTAAAAATCTGGGCTATTAAAATAGTTTCCATTTATCAGTTTACAGTTTGTAAATATCTGATGACCACAGGAAGTTTGGATATGCATTATCACTGGGCACGAAGAGCTAAAGAAGCTGAACACCATGGAGATTTATGTAAAGTTTCTAGAGATGTGAGAACCTCCTTTTTTAAAATGTGTGGAATTTTTGTAACTGATGAACTTTATTAAGAACTAAATAAACCCCACTTTCAATCTTACATTTTCTGGAAGGGCATTTGGCCTTTTTTATGCTTTGCTGATATAAACCAGGAAAGTGGTTTCTGTAATAACTGTAACTAATCACTGTAACTATTAGAATACAATTGAAGTCACATATATTGTTTCATGAACAAACCAAATGCTTGAGACCAGAAGATCTGTTAGGAACTTGTGAGTTTAGAGAAATGTTTTTAGACAAGGAATTCACAAATGATAATTTGTATTTTACAATCTGATTCATTACAGTTTAGTATTCATTGCAAATTGTAATCTTACATTGCTGATTAAGCTCATTTGCTTATATTTTCTCGACTGCTAGTTTGTGAATTATAGCCATATGTGAAGCACTCTCTTTTAGCCTCTAGAATAAAGGTCATCCATCAGATTCCAAGGATGGCCTGTATTCCAAGTAGTTCACTCAATACCCTTTTTCTATGCTGAATTCTTCTTTTTTAATTGACACAGGAAAACAACAACACAAGGTAGAAATATGTGTTCCTCAAATATTAAAGGCTATTTTCACCAGACCATTTTCTGAGCAATGAGGTAACAAGATACATGCATGTCTACAATTTTTTTTCAGTAACCTAATGTCAAAGGAAACATTTTTTCCTGTGTACTGCCCTCAGAGCTTCTAATGAGAAGATATTTGACATTTATTGTAATGAAATTTTAAACACTGTTTTTAATTCTTGTCAAACACCCAAAATGTTTATAAATCCCTTAAATATCAAAGACAGACTCCTAGCATAAACTAATATCTCCTCCACTCACATGAACAGATAATGGGGTTGTGAATTCCCAGATTAGATTTAGGTCATGTGCTAAAGTCAGAATATTTACATTTGTCGCTTTATCTAGCTGCAGATAAAGACAGCAAACCAAATTCATCATGATTACAATGGGGATAGCTTGAGGTCCTGTGGCAACATACATAATTTTTACCTCATAGATGTGTTCTACTAAAGGACCAACTTCTTCTTCTTTTGTAGGTTCATCTGTGGGTTCCCAGTTGTGAAGTGGCAAAATAATTGTTGGGGGGTGAGACACTCTGCAATATACAAAACAGGTTAAAACAGTAATTGTTACCAGTGAGTGACTGCATTATTTTCAGAAAAAAAATTAAGACCATTATGGAAAACTGAGCCCTTGAAGGCTTCTTATTTGAGCACATTCATTAAAATTAGGTGAGGTGAACATTACAGTGCTTCAATACTACTCAGTCCTTACAGATGACCAAGGGTGTGCATTTAGTTTCATACTTCCTCTGATGGATGGTCCTTTCCATACAGAGAGTAAATCTATTTGGAGAGAGGAATCCAGTTGCCTGGGCATTTACATCATTCCTACTGATGAGATATCTGAATACATTATCCATAAAACTAGAATAGTGACTCACAAATGTATTTTCCCATTTTGATTTAAAGCCTGTAGGTGTTTAAAGCTATGCATCTTTCTTCCCTGTGTAACATTTTTAGATATTTATTTAACTGCTCTGACTGTTAATTTCTATAGTCTCTGTTATTCCTAAAAAAAAACTTTGCAAAGTAGTTTATCTGCTTTTACAGGTGGGAAACTGAGAGATATCTGTGACTACCATAAAGTCATATTGGAAATTGCTGTATTGAGAAACTGAACTCAGAACTAGAGACTGAAATAGTGTTCCAAGCTTTCCAACTGCTTTGCAAACAAAACAACAGCTAAGGCATTCTCTGAAATACTGTTACAACTTGCAACAGGTGAATAAAACATAAATGAAGAAAACAGTGACAATATTTGATCTCTTTCTTTCCATCTGCTATTTTATTTTTTACTTCTTTCTCTATCCAACAAGTAAGTAGCATTCTGTTAACATTGTTGTTTGAATCACAAACATTTTACTTCCAATAAAAATTGGACGTTCCTTGTACGGATCCCGTTCAGATGCCAACTTAACCTCACTCAGGTGTTCAGAAAATGGGAAATCAGATCCCAAGAATTTCTTTTAGCATGGCAGGTGAGTTCTGGCACAGACATTTATCATCTGCTAGTAATGAAAGTAGATTTTGGTGCTAAAATGGTATTACCCTTTCTTCACAAGGGTGAACACTCACTCAGTTTTGCTAGTTTACAGAGTCTTTAGCTTAAACAAAAGCCATCAAATTTCAATGCTTGTTCTGCCAAAGTGGGAACTTTGCTGACAGAATACTGGTAAAAAACAAGCACTAATGAATTTTTTTAGAATATGACATTTGAATAAAATGATGCATTTCTGGGCACTGATGTTAATCCCTTTGCAGTGGCACTGCTTCAGATTGCCCCTTGTAGAAGAGAATACTGGATGGTTTTGTTGCTGACAAAATACTTTAGGAAGAAACAAACTGTTCCTGTTTACAGCTCTTATACAACATACAATGAATGAAATGGCTGAAAAAAAAAATTTTATAGCAGACAGATTCTCAAAGCAGCAAGGAATCCCAGAGAACAACTTAATACCATCCAGCTACAGTACAACTCTTTGTGAAATTTAGGGTATCCTAAATACTTCCTCAGACTTCCAAAGGTCAGCAGTTTGCACTAACAAGTATGCCAGAGGACAAATTTACAAGTCAAGCCAAATAACAAAGGTAATTAAACATATTTATTAAAAAAGACATTGTAGACTAGTTACTTAGCCTAACTTGCTATATTTCACAAATAGTCTTGTTTCCAATATGAATTTTAGTTATTGACCATTGTTGGTGAATAGGGACTTACCTGTGTTGTTACAATAGCCAAGATACATAGACCATCAAGCTACCACAAAAAGTTGCAAATCAGAAACTACACAGATAAAAAGAAGCAGGCAGGAGGTTTCAGAAATTACTGTTTTCTATTGCACTCCTCGGGAAGTATTTTTCATATCCACGGAATTATAAAATGCAGAGAGTAAATGTAGATGTTCAATTAAAATGATTAAAAAGTATAAGAGCACATTTACTTTACAGATTTTAGAGCTATTGACATGAAAGTAGCAAAATCAGGTTAAATGAAAAAGAAATCCTCATTTGACTATTTTGTATTTGACCGAGAATATTTTAGATATTTGAAAGATTTATGAGGCAAGAATTTTTCCTAGACTTCTAGGTGACAATTATCAGTCAAACAAGAGCACTGAAAAATAAGATAAACAAAGTATGGTCTACAGAAAAGGCTTATGTGGGATATACAATAAGAATTCTGCCAGCTGCAAATCCTCCCAATCCAAATTACTTCCTTCCTGAATTCCTCATTCCTCTAGTGCTTTTTCAGCAGTGGGAGATAACAATTACAATACTAAAGCTCTTATATTTTTAGAGGGGAAAAAAAAAGGTAAGCAAAATAATGAAATCACAGTTATCAAAGCAACTACTCATGGAACTGCCTAGGGAGTTCTCTTTATTTTCTTTTGAAGAAGATATTGGAGATTTCTTCCTTTTTCATAGAGGTAGTATTTGCACGGTTCCACTGTACAAGTATACATACATGTCTGTATACGCACAATTTCATAACTACTTACTTTTCTCCAGTCAAATGAACAGCACACCCAGTTCTGCTTCGTGCAACTTAGTGCAGAGCAGTAGAGAAACCAATGCAAGATATTTTCCAGTCCAAATGTGGACATAGTCTCTCTTATTTTTATCTAGGAAATAGTGAGCAATTCCCTTGGAACTGCATGTTTTAGCATCTCGGAGTAATTAGCAAAATCTGTCAACAAAGCTCTTCGGAATGTATTCCTTTGTACATGCATGCTATAGCTAATAAGGAAACTAAAAGACTGAAGAGGAAAGAAACTGGAAGTCATTCAATTAAGTAATTCCTCTGTATTTAATGACCAATTTCTTAGCATTGCAGGCAGCAATTCAAGACACTTTTTCCAAGTTGTTGCAAGCTCTTAAAAACTGAGGATGTTTTGGTCATTTTTTGGTCTGCCTATTTGCCTCTTACAGAACTTTTCATTAAAAAGAGCGCATTATGGCACAGAAAGAACATGTGGAGGCAAAAAGTTTCCAAAAAGCTTGCAAATTAAAACATTTGTAAGATTTTTCTATGAAAGGGACAAGAAACCTCACCAAAAAAACCAGAATCCACAGCACTGGAAGCAGCCCTTACTGAGAAGTTCTGTGTATGTAACCATACCTATTCCATTGATGCACTGAGACTGCCAGCCTGTAACCTGGGTGTTCACCCATGGCACCATGCGACAGCTGCTGGCTTCCAACATCTTCTCACACATCTGTAGCCCATTATGTAATGCCTCTGATTCTTATTTCCTCAGCCTCTACTTCTCTTTCTGCGTTACCTCATTTGGTACTGTCCACCTCTCTCCCCATCCAGCTCATTTCCCTAGATCACCACTAAATACAGAAAATGAAATAATATTCTCACTTCTTATTAAACATGCTGTCTGTCAACTGCTCCTTTTCAGGAATATAATCATTAACACAAACAAACACTAGTCTTTGAGTGCACTCCTCCTTTTTTCTGCCTAACCCTAGTTTTAGCATTAGTCTTCTTAAGCTGGAACACACTTAAAAATATGACGAAAAATACTTTTAAAATCTCACTGATTTAGATTGAATATTAGGGCAGAAAACATGGTGTCTGTGATCTGGAAAATCATTTGACTTATTGCTTGCACTGGGTAGTCATATTGTCTTGGAAGTGCAACAAAAATATTTTCTATAAATAAAACCTTCCATAAATATATACATTTTTAATTTTTTACATCTAAGGCAGCCCCTTGAGGTGCATCATATGAGAGACATCTAGCTCTCTTGCATCAGCCAAGCCTCACTGCCTGACTGTGAAGCTGGGCCATGTAGTTCCTGGTCTTCCCTTGTAGAGCTGATAACGCTTAAGGCCTTCAGCTATACTTTGAGGAGATGAAGGATTTCCAATATCATAGACAAAAAGCACTTAGGGCAGTTATTTGCTTTAAAAGAACATCTGCCAACTTCCTTCAGGATGCCAGGATAGTATGATATTCTTGTAGAATCTCAGAATAATTGAGGTTGGATAAAATATTTAAGATCATCAAGTCCAACCATAAAATGAACACTATCATGTCCATGACTACACCATGTCCCTCAGTGCATTATCTACACAGCTTTTCAATACCTCTAGGGATGGTGATTGCACCACTTCCAATGGTGCAATCTTGAGCCCCTTCCTCAAATGGAAGATTTAGCCTCTTCCAATGCTCAAAAATTCTTTCAGTGAAGAAAATTTTCTTAATATCCAACCTGAACCTCCCGTGAGTCCATTTCATCTTGATTGCTTGCTTGTTATCTGGGAGAGGAGCCCAACCCCCACCTGGCTACAACCTCCTTTCAGGCAGTTGTCGAGAACAAGAAGGTCTCCCCGAGTCTCCTTTTCTCCAGACTAAACAACCCCAGCTCTCTCAGACTTGTGATTCAAACCCTTCATCAGCTTTCTTGCCCTTCTCTGGACATGCTCCAGAACTTCAATGTCCTTCTTGTAGTGAGAGGGCCAAAAATGATCACAGTATTTGAGGTGTATCCTGACCAGTGCCAAGTACAGGGGGAAAATTATTGCCCTGATCCTGCTGGGCATGCTATGTCTGACACAGGGCAGGATTCCATCAGCCTCCTTGACCATCTGGGCACACTGATGGCTCATGTTCAGCTTGCAATTATCAGCTATTTGCATTTTACAGTTTCCAAAACCAAGCTGTATGTGAAATAGAGATAGAAATAATCATCTTTGATCATATCCCATGCTTGTTTAGTTTTGGTATCCTTTGTGTCAGCAGACAGGCACTTGCTTCAGGCAGAAATGTAAGTATCCTACAGTAGTAGCTTATCGACTTATTGTCATAACTCATTCCTTACTCGTCCTTTCTCACTCTGCTCTCTATTAGTATATGCATTGCCATAATCTGTTTCATATTTCCAGGTATAAAAGCAGTAGATTCTGCTTTGGTATTCAGCATTAAGTGTCCAAGTGGTTGCACAAACAGACCAACACATATGAAGAGGCATTTTATACTAGTAACATCCATACACAACTTGAATGCCCAAATAAAAAACTGGCTCTGAGTAGTGTTACTACCATGTGAGATTCTACAGGTTGCTGCAGTAAGTCCTTAGTAGCTCCATTCTGCAAGGCTTGCAGGGGTGAGACCCAGGTGTTCTGGGTGAATAAGGCATTTGGGATTACAACATGTCAAAAGATTCACTACATGGGATCATTACATGCAGGAAGACTCAACAAAAAAGTAGTTATCTTTATGAGTTGAATACTTACCCTCTGATCTGTACTTGAGCCACAGCACTGACGTTGATATGGAGATTAACTAAGTTGCTGGTGGGATTTATCTTGTTAGAGCTGGAAAAGATACATACACGTGTTAACAAAAGTTATTTATCAGAACTCTATATTTAGTTATAGATACAGCACTGAATACCACAAGGCCTACAACTAGGATGCAATGCCACTGGACATATTACAGCAGGGGCTTCCTATTGCCACTCTTCAGTCTTGTAGGACACTGGTATTTAGTTCTGATATTATTTGAATTCATCACCAGCTTAAAAATACAATCAACTCACACTTCCTTTAAAGAATCCTATGATGAATATGATGATACAAATTTATATGGCTCATAATATCGTGTAAAGTCCATTGTTCAGCTTGGCTATCTGTCTTGATAGAAGTATCTAAATAGAATACAAGTTTGTTTCATGCTTTGGAGGAAGGCAGTGTTCATAAACAAGACAGGCTTTTTACAAAAAAATCTGTTTTTATGACTCTCCAAACTTGTGACTTCTTCATGACAGAGTCTTTAAGGAAAAAGAACCAAGATCAACTGTTTCTTTACTTTTCTTATTTTTGTCCCTCCCCTATTCAGAGAGTGTTTACACTCCTAATCCCACTTACCAGTGAAAACAGATCCCCAGGTTTAAAGTCTAGTACACTCATTCACTTTACTGCAAATCCTTAGTAATAAAGACAGTTTCTCTTACTTCAAAAGGCCATTCCTATGACTCTAGCCCAGTTATGGAAAGGCAGGTTTGCAGGTTTAAATAAGTAAAAATAGTGAAAATAAGTAATGACAGACTTAGAATTTATTTAATCATGGGATTAACGATACTAAATTTAGATTTTTTTTTCAAGCAAGTATGGACTTCCTTGCTTCATGAAGACTAAGTTTCTAATGTTGTCTCAGTTTGCTGTTATCACATCTGGGTAGCATCAGTCAAATGGAAACATTCAGAGGAGGCCAGCATTCCCAGTGACTGACTACTGAGAAGTAGAGGGCAATACTGCTTTGATCCAGGCTTTCTGGTTACAGATTGCTAAAATTAAGAGCAGCTCTAGTTTGTTTGTAAATCAATGCAGATTCTCCTCAAGCATTATTTGAACTTTTAATGTAATCCTCTACAGCCATTGTTTTGAGTACAAAAGTTAAAAAATTGCTTCAAGTATAAAAATTACTAAACCACTACTTCATTAGAATAAGCTGCTCTCCAATTTGTGTAATAGCCTTGATTTCTATAGAGTTAAAATACATATTTTGAGCATATACATCTAGTATTCAAATCTTGTTCATACTTGATGGTACTTTCTAGAGGAGAAAATAGTTTAAATGTAAGTGTCAGGACATCTCTCTCTTTAAGGGGTATATAATTGCCTAGAATAATTCAGAGCAGAAAAAGAATCAGATTTCAAGACACTACTCAAGACTCTTGCTTGTTTCCTATAAGTAATGAACTTCAGTCTTGCAAAACAAAATATTTATTTTCCACTTGATATTTTGAAGTAAATGAAAGGCCTTTCTTCTGAATAAATCAGACTAGGACACTAATTCAGACATATTCTTCCCTTTCCTTCCATTTAGGCAATATCTTCTTTCTCTCTCATGAATTTCAGTTCTCTCTTCCTTTCAGGATTGTTTTTCCTGTTCACTAAGGACATAGAAATGCACAACCTGTAGTGCTGCTTGAGAATGAATGCACAAAGCAGTGAGTTTTGACTGTAGGGTACATTCCCCATGCAAGAAGTTTTACTCTTTCCTTTGTTTTTAAAGTGGCTTCAGCATTATCATACCAGTTTGTGGAAACTGTTTGGTTTGGTAGCCTGACATATTTCCTCCCTTTTCATTTTAGTGAGTCATGCTCATGAAGGAGCATGAGGTGTTGTTTTCTCCTGAAGTTCAGACTTACTCCTCAGTAAATTCATACCACTTTTTCTTAAACAGTGACCTATCCTCAACTCTTATCACCTGGACAGATTTAGCTATCCAAAAACCTCTGAGCCTCCCCAGTTTCACAGTATGAAAAAGATAGTGACATGAGCCTCTGATACCCACCTAAACCTGTATCACTTACATTGAGATGTGAACAGTGGCATGTACAGGGGACCTACAAGTCAACAGTGGTATCTCCCTCTGGAGGAGCCCACGTCCAGGTTTGCACCACCTCCTACCCACCAGCCAGACCCCAGGGAGCGGGCTGGGGTCTGACCCTGAACTTCTGATTTCTGAGGCATTGACGGGCCCTTCCCGAGCTCCTGCATGTCCTTTCCTTCAAGGGCTGGAAACACCACTCAAACATTTTCAATGTCTCAGTTATTTACCATAATGAACACGATCAAGGCCCTCATTAAAGGCCAGACATTAACAATTAAGTCTGTGGGGGGGGGGCAAGGAGGGCCCCTTCAGGAACTCCAGTGTGTATTTGATGAGGACAGATTGAGCAGAGGCGCTGCCACCTACAGAAGGAGTCCTGGGTTTGTTCTTGTGGTTATCCTACCCCAGCCTGCCCTGTGCTTTTTGTCCCTGTGGAAGAAGTACTGCTCAGCATAAGCCAGAAGATTCTCCATCAGTAATATGTCATTCCACAAGTGGGGAGGACAACAATGATGGAGGCTCATCTGCAGCAAACTGAAGCACTTCTCTCTCTTCATGCCTGTAAATCTGTTGAGCAGATTTTAACTGCTTTCCTTTTATTTTCTAAATTGCTGAGAAGAGGCATGTCTTCTTTTTTCATTTCAGAGCATGATGTGTTTGTACATATGCAACTCGGTTACAAAGTGATCACCCTTCCTTAATTCAGAACTGGAAAACAAAGTAAAAATTTGGCAAAGGTGTAGACTACCCTAGGATTACTGACCAAAATCAGTTACCTTGAATTTTAAATAAATGATTTTGCTAAAAGCTCATAAGGATTCAACATCACAAATCCTTCTGAAGTAAGCTACCACAGGAAAGCCCATGAAATCATTACTGACACTCAAGAGTTAGAATGACCTTCTTATATATTAAAGTTTATATATTGATAGAAATTCATAATTTTAATAACCATGCTCTTGATAAAATACCTAACCTTTTTATTTGCAGCTCAAAGTTGATGCTGGAATCTGCGTTTTCAAAATGTTGAACAGAAAATCGAATGCCTGTGGAGAACTGAGAAAGAAACAAAACAGCAGGTCACTAAAAACAGCTGATCTCCCAGATCAGTAAAGCAGTACTGTTCAACATTGCACTTCATAGACATACTGGATAGTGTTGATTTTTAAAATTAGTATGAAATAACATCACCTAGTTGTTCTTAAGAAAAAATACCATCCTGCCTCTGTACGTCACCAAATGGAAAACTTGGCTGGACAGAGGAAAGATCAGAGGAATAGGTAAGCATACTCTCAAGAACACAGCAGTGGGTCCTTCTTCATCCAGACAGTCTTTGCTTTCCTTTGCTAAGCCAAAAGAAAATAATAGCTGTCTGGCACCTCTCATCCCTGCTTCCATCCACTCACGCCTTTGTCCGGTCTCCAGGGCTTCCTGCTCCCACACTGTCTCTGCAGTGATGCAAGTGGTAGATGTTGTGGGGCTGACTGACCATCTGTGGCTAAATTAACAGCAGTTTCAATTTAATTTTAATTTGATTTTTTAAAATTGCAGTTCTGTTAAGAGGAATAAAAATTCAAAGTTATAGTTGCAGTTCAGTTTGCCACAACTTGCAGTGTGTGACCAGAGGAGACATATTTCCAGCCCCAGTATGTAAGTGGCATAGAAGTAGGGGGAAATGCCATCTGCTCTCAATGTTAAATTAATAAAATCTACTCCAATGTTTAAATTAGTATTTATAATTGTTTCAAATGCACATGTTTTAAATCTGGTAATATTTGAAAATGTGAATTTTTGCAACTTCTACAACTTCTTACTCCCCATCTACCCATCTATGGCCTGATGGTAGAATTTCCTGCCAGGTAACACACACAGTGTGCTTTAATTTTTTTTAAAAAAAGGTTGGTTACATATAGACATATTCTCCATGTGGAGAAACAATCTTCCTGAGAAATTCATCAAAAGGCATTAGGAAATGAGGACATTGTTCCTTCATTTCTGCCAATATCTGACCAGATTACATGGGGGGATAAGAAAAAAAAATAAAAGAAAAAAAAGTTGTCTCCTTGGCACACTTTCCCCAAAATACATGAAGGAACCTTGCCAGCAACAGGACAGGACACAGTAATGTAGGGTTTTATGTCTGGGACTTACATGCAACATCACTGAATTTAAGGAATTTTCCTCTGTGGATGTTATTTCATATGCTTAAGCAACTTATTTTTCCACAATTTTTTCCCCCTTCAATTCTTCTTCTTTTGTCATTTGCCCTGAATCCTAATCCATCTCCAGAACAAGAACTACATAATATGTTTCAACTACTTCTTCCAATTGTCATCATAAATGAAATGGTCATCATAAATGAAATGGTGAGTTTATGAGTTTAATGTCACAATTGATCTCTCTTTTTGGAAACAAAATCTTTCATATGAAAAGACAATTCTCATTAAATTACTCAGAAGTTGAATAGCTGACTTGGAATCGAGGTGTAAACTCTTTACATCAACTTTTAACATCAACTCTTCACATCAACTTTTCAGAGATGATGTTAACAACCATATTTTCATTCACCTTTAAAAATATAATGACTTTCTTTAGTTTTTCAGACAGAATTTCCAAATATTCAATTCCACATCTCTTACTGTTTTTTCTAACCAGTCTAAAGAAATTTGTTTCCACTTAGAGCAGAAAAAAGATTTGATGAACCAAAGATAAAATTTTCATCAGATAGAGTAGACGTGAACTGTAGTTTTGCTGATCTATTACACCCCTGAGGCTTAATCCCATACATAATGGTGAAACACACTCCTACTGTACAACTTTAATAAGATGCAGATGTTGTCTTTGTATCGTTGTATGACTTTGTTAATGTCAAGCAACTCTTGACACTGCTACTAATAATGGGGCAAAGATGCTCACTTGCCCTTGCTGAAAAACCACTTTGAGGCCAAAGGAGGTTAATTTGCTTGAACTTGTAACTTAGCAAACACTCAATCTCCTTATTTTACTAGGACATAAATTTTATCAGAATAGTTTAATTTTATTTAAGATTTTCCAAGTCAATTTAAATTGCATAATTGCATTTTTTTTCCATGTTTCTATCATGCATCTTTGAAATACATGATATTTCTGCTATTACTGATAAACTTTAATCTGTCACTATGTTTGACAGGATTTAGGAGTATGCTGGGAGACAGAGGGACAGCTTTTTTTTTTAAAGTGTCTTAGAGCCCGTAAGAAATATAAAACCTCTGTGCTCTTGAAGAATCAGTTTGGTACGTACCAAGAAATTGCAAGATCTTCCAAGCCGGCAGTCTTCTAACCTTATTTCTATTAACTTCCAAAGTTTTCTACCAGAAATTTAATAAACCCTGTATTTCACTTGATAACACCACTGAACAGGCACGAAGTTTGTCAGTCTGATCCATTTCAGAGTCATAAATAACTACTGGCACTCTTTGCCAGTGAGATAGTATCTGTCATTTAGTTTGATCTCTGGACCATGCATTCTGATTTTCTTTGTAATTTCTTTTTATCTTCTTTTCTACTTTTTCATCTCTTTTTAACCACAAAGATACTACTGAAAAGGGTAAGTTTTTCTGTTGTTGCTATTGTTTTTTGTCTTTTTTGTTTGTTTGTTTGGGGTTTTGTTTGTTTGTTTGTTTGTTTGTTTTTTGTTTTGTTTTGTTGTTTTTTTTTTGTTTGTTTTGCTTTGTTGTGGTCAGGAAGAAGTTTTAAGGACACAAATTACAATAATGCATTTTGAACATGTGACATCAAACAACCCTGTAGTCCATTGCAGTAATATCCCATGGGTTATATCACAAAATCCTAACATAACCCTAATACTCAGAAGTGGATCTTATAGAGTTCAAGAACTCAAGGATTTCACAGTGCCAAAAAGCCATGACAGTGACTCAACAGTTAAGATCTTTAGGAATGTTTGATTTTGACCTAACCCTTCCTTCCCACTCACAACTTCCACAGAGCCCCTTTCTGACTATTTTGAGAATAACTGATCTCCTGCCAGAGCAGAATTGTTTTGCAGAATTGGAAATGGATCAGAGCAACCTTTTGTGGTTTATGTAATTTGTAAAAAGAGCTGGTATTTTGCTTTTGGAAGTACATTTGCCATCATAAATATGTTTGGACTGAAAAAGCAAAAGTCATTTCACCTTTACTGAGCATCCAGTAGAGATGGTTTCAAAGTTAGGATTTAAGGTTTCACTAAGTGTAATCAAATGATTTAACCATCTGGCTTTGTACTGCTCTATCTTCATATGCCTCAATTTCAAAGTCTTGGATTATTTTGTTATAAACCACAATATCCTTAAATATGTTATGAACTCTGTTTTATTCTGCTACCTCTAAATCTGTAACTGCAGTGAGGTCTCCCCTCAGTCTCCTCTTCTCCATGATGAACAGTATCCCTTCCAGTGCTGCATCCAAGCCACTTGTGAAGATGTTGAAGAGCACAGGGCCCCAGATGGAGCCCTGTGGAACCCACTAATGACAGGTCACAAATCTGGATGTCACCCCATTCACTGTTACCTTCTGTGCTCGACCCGTGAGCCAATTGTTCACCCACCACATGATGTGTTTATGCAGCTGTGCTGGACACTTTGTCTAGAAGGATCCTGTGAGAGACAGTACTGAAAGATTGACTGAAATCCAAAAATGAAATCCAAATCCATCAACTGGCTTCCCTTGGTCAAGTAGGTGGGCTACCTTCTCATAGAAGGAAATAAGAAATAAGCAGGACTTTCCTCTCATGAAACCTTGCTGGCTGTGACCAGTGACTGTGATGTCTTCCAGGTGTTTTTCAACACTTCCCAAAATAATCTTCTCCATAACTTTGCCAGGCACTGAAGAGAGACTGACAGGCCTGTAGTTTCCAGGATCATATTTCTTCCCCTTCTTGAAAACTGGGAAAATATTCACCAGCTTCCAGTCAGCTGGGACCTCTCCAGATTACTGAGACTGCTCAAAAATCTTCAAGAGAGGTTTGTGATGACATCAGCTAGCTCTTTGAGGATTCTTGGATGAATCTCCATTTTTATTTGACTTGACTTGGAATTCATCTAGTGCTTTGGTCCATCATTGCCTCCCATCATGCCATTATGAAAATTCCATTTCTCAGAAATGTTTTCAATTACTCTTACTTTTTAGGAGTTTCATTTAGTAGAATAAAACAACATCTAAAGATCTTTTAGCCCTCTTGTCTATGTCCTTCCCAGAAAATGTTTTAGTATTCTCTTCAGACTTCTCATTCACAGTAGTTCTACAGAAAAAGAACCACTCCAGGAAGATTCCTCCTCCCAGGAGGTTCATCACCAAGAGTTCAGTTTTCAATGATTTCCAGCTCCTTGCAATCCCAAAGAGTCCCTTGGACTATTTGTAACCGTGCAAGCACATGAGACACCTGTTTGCATTCACTTCCAGAGTTCTGTGGCTGAGCTGATGCTATCCCTGGGATCCAAACAAACTTATTCTAGTCCCAGTCTCCTATAATTTGGTTCTTTTATCAAGGGTCAGACATGAACTGCATCAAGATCACAAGAGGCCAGGAAAGATCTCTATACAGAGTCCGAAGAGTGAAATACCGATTGGCCGTAGGACAAACTTTAACTTTGTACGGATTTTGAAAATATTCAGGAAATTTGCTTTGGTTTCTTTACAAAGCCACAGGTCCAATATAAAATTAAAAAGGGGAAGTTTTCAATTAAAAACTGTTATTTATTCCTTATATACATTCATGCTGTTGACCGCTTCATTTTCATTAAGACAGTTTTTTATCTAAGTATGAATGTCTGGATTTGCTTTTAGTTAAATATTCATAGCATTTATGAATTTATAAGAAACATTAAATTCCTCTGCAAGAGCGCTCATGAACATTCCTGGATTTAATACTTGTGGGATTTCCCGGACTGTTTTGTCATGAATTAGGGACAAGGCATGACAACTGTGGAAGGGTTAGCTCTTTTATCTCCAAACTTATTTTTAATCTTTACCTACTGTCCATCATCAGTCATTATTCAGTTCTGCTTTTGCCTGAAAACAAGGCTATCAATGTTCCATCTAATAAGTAGTATGATTTATGAGCAGCTGGCTTAGGAAAATCTTTAGATTCACAATAATAACTTGAAGCGAAATTTTATTCCAACAACATTTTCCTGGATATAAATTGTGGTATAAACTGATAACCCTGATGCACTCCAAGATAAGAATTGGGCTAAAGAAGTTTACTACACATATCTTAAGTAAAAGGAATACTAAAAAGGAAAAATAAACAGATCATATTATGAATAGGGATTCTCTTCTCATTATATTAGTGTAACTTCCATGACTTAAATTGAGTCACTCATCTCCTTTACAGTAAGTGAAATAAAACACAGGTTCTAGCATAATTAATAGTTATTCAGAAGCACAGTTCTGCCTCTTATTACACCAACATTTTCCTGTCCAAGTAAATAATTTATGTGCTGCTCATTGGGATGCCTTCTGCTAATTGAATAGATTTCCATTTGTTCCTCTTTAAAACTCAATTAGATAAAAATCAGTACATGCATCTGGTTTTCCCTTACGTTTGCGCCAGCCACCATGGGGTTCCCAAGATCACAAACCACCATTCTAGTTTCATTTTCCATCTTGTAATCACAGCTCAACACACGCAATGCCTGCAACAAAAGGACACCAACATGGAGGTCAGAGATCACAGTGAAATGTATCCAGTCGGGAAAGCGATGCCTTTGTGACTGTGACATTTCTTTTGATTTCGGACACCTGCTCAGTGCACTATCAAAACATTTACTTCGTTATTGTCAGACAACAGGGGAAAACTGATGCCAGGGAAAACCAAACAGGATAGTTTCCCAGAACCTTAAGAATCATGATGAGATCACTCTATGTCTAGTTTTAACATACTGCTCTGTTGTTGTGAATCATTCCTATAGCCGTAATGACTCAACACAGAAAAATGAGCAAAACTGGGTGAGGGGAATAGGTCTCACTCTGATTGCAGCGGTTGTGTTATCCTTCACCAGAAGTCTCTTAGTGAATTTCTGGCATTGAAAGAACTTTATTATAGATCAAGTCAAGACCCTTATTTTCCAATCTATGGTAAAATATGTCAAACACTAAATGACGCTGTAAAACATAAACTGTTATCTGTATTTATAAACTGGCAACAAAGGATATAGGTTTCCACATTATCAGAAATTAAGGTTTTTGTTGTTTACAGCAATCTTTATCAGTAGTAGTGTCATCTGTAAACAAAACAGACTGTATAAAAGGAGGACCAGCTGTAGAATAGTACAAGTTAGGAGATGCAAAGTAAGGACAAAGCAAAAAACATGTGGGTGGCTTTTTTTTTTTCTTCTCTGACATATTCAATAAAAGAACACATTTCCATATATGTGCAGAAGTAAACAAGCTTTGTAAAAGCAGGATGGCTCAAGTTGCACTACCTTTCCTCTCATTTGTGATTCTCACAGATGAAGCAGGATGCACAAGTTATATAAAAAGACCTGGGAAATCTCCAGACCATTGACTACCTGTAGTCATCTTATCTGTAAAAGTCAGCATGGACACTCTGTCCTCATAATTTCCTGAATTTAAAAGGAAAGATAGGGCATGTCCTAAACAGAGTCCATAGGAAGTGTGCCCTCAGCACACACCTCATTGTACACTGACATTTTTACAGTTTGCTAGGAGGAAACAAAGTTTGTTACACAGCACGTCCAGTGCACTAATGGCCTTCCCAACTCTCTCTAGGGCTAGGAGGGAAAGATTTTTATATTCTTTCCAGCTGGTTAATTAGAGGTGGGAAGCAGCACATGGGAGAAGAGAGGGTGTTAACATAGTTGAAATCAAACTTGTCTGGAAGACTGTTCATTTTAGCTTGATGTGTGGATTTATAGTTTTGCTTTTGTTGCAAGAATGGGGGTTTGAAATTGAGGTCTAAATCTTATAAAATAAATTTTCATCCATATTAGACATTTGATAATTTCTTTAAAAATTCTGTATCCTAGACCTGCACAGAGTAAATCAGCCCTTATCACACAGTTTTTTTGTCCTTCCATGACTGAGAAAATAGAAGAGTTTTGTGAGCAGGTTTTCTGCAGTTTGGAGGGTATGCTCTTAAGACAGAAAATGATTAATGGTACAGAGTTTATATGACCAGCATCACAAAAGCTAATCCGTACAGCATAAAGACAAATGGTCAGATGTGGTAGAATTCCTTCAATAATCAGATTTACTGCCTTATTTTTTGCACTGATCACCTTTTTGAGGTGGTTAAATACTAAACAGGAAAATTCAAACCAGGCAAGAAGCAATTAAGAGCAGAGACTTGTATACCTACTGATATTGTCAGTATCAGAGGGTTCATATGTAACTCAGCCAGACGGAACTGTTTGCCACAAAACCCTTCTACCTGCCACTGGTACCAATTTATATTTTTATAGCAACACATGGTCTTTCTGGCAGTCTTGAGTAGAAGTAAAACCCCAACAATTAACACATGTGCTCTCAGGGTGTATTTTAACTGGAAAATGATTGGATGCTTTAAGTAATCTAGGCAGTCTACAAACTTGAAACTTTTTGGTGGTTGTAGTGATGAACTACTAATCGATGCCAGAATAGTTAAGGACAGGCTGAAGAGTAAAACACCTCCTCTTTTTCCTTAATCATCACATTCCAATTTTATTTTCTGAGGAGAAGAGGATGGATTAGGTACCAGACACCAGAACTTAGCTTCTCATATAGCTGACGTATGAAGAAGTAGTGTTTGTCCTCATAAGGCTCAAATCACATCTCATCTAGGCAGCCATCATCTACGTAGTCTAAGAATTTTCAGGTAAGACAAGGAAGTTTCAGGTCTTTTAGTATTTTAAGAGTGTCATGCTTTAGTTCAGAAAAAAAATGGCTCAGAATGTATCCACTGCAATACATATCTGGATGTGATCTGCCATCACTCTGCAGTTTCCAGCCTGAGCAGATACAGTTTTGATTTCAGGAGTGGAACAATACCTATTAGGGCTTTGCATTTTCCTAATTTACTTCTACTTGTTCCATCAGAATTTGAGTCCTGGTTATTGCTATTAGAGCAGGGTTGAGCTGTTTAGTAAGGGCAACTCTTTAACAGGGCAAAGGAGTAGCACATAGTATTCATGTGATGGCTTGTGGTTCAAACACACAGTCATTCCCTTGTAAGAATATACCACATAGCAAGTATATACTGTCTCTGGAATGACTGCTGGCCACAGAAATATGAGGTAATATAATATGGCTATACTTTTTTTCATTGTAATAATTCTAATAACTCCACACCTAATGCATATGAACAGTTATTACAAACCAATGGGTTTCCAGTAACTAGTAAAGCTGGAGTAATTTACTCATTTACTTGGGCTCTGGACCTTCTAAGTGTTTCCACAATACAACTAACACATAACATATTTCATTTCATTGTATGTCAATCTAATTCAATTATCAGCTTTTGACTGAAGTGTCAGCATCTGCAGCAAAAAATGAAGATCCAAAAATCAAGTCCTTGACCTCAAACTTTAAGATCACACACATTCACTTGCCTCTCCACTTGCATATCATCACAAACATCTCTGCAAAATCCTGCTTGTTTTGGTACAGTTGCACAATCTGTGTACAATATTCTACATAATCAGTCCTGAGATAACAAGACAATGACAACTGAGGCAGATCAAACACTGTATTGCATAACACTGAAGGCAGGAGGTAGAAGGCAAGTAAATTTTCAGTTGTTTACTTCAACAGCTTCTGTTTGTAGTTTGAATGATATAGAATAACCCAATAAATCCTTAAACAAAAAAGCAGGATGGACAGGAAGCACTTAAGGGATAAATGTGTTTCTCTATGAGATACACTAAATACAGAGTAGCCCCACAATAAAGTAGACAAATATCCTCTATGAGTATAGTTACTTTGAAATGATGAGAGTGTAATTTATTTGATTTGACAGATTTTAGAGTTCCATCGGAAATGTATCAAGTGATTTATTCAGCTGATTACATTTCATATATTTTGGTCTCAGTCTACCTGTTTTGCTGGGTGAGGTGAATATTATCTCTGCCTTAATACCAGGAATCTGCACTTTGGAGGGAAACAGCTACACAGAGGACTGTAAACATAGATACAACCAAATGTCAATGAAATGTTATCAACAGAGATTTAAGAACATGATTGCAACAGGCTCTACCATAAATTCACCTGTCTACTGAAATTACTCTGTATTAAACTAAGGATATTTCAGAAGGAGTCACAGATGGCCCATTGGCAAGGTACAACAGAAACACAAAAATAAGAACTGAAATCATGACTCCACCACAACTGACATCAAGACTTTAATTTTCAACTACAGCCCATGCCTAAAAAAATGCCTGGAGAGAGAGAGACCTTTTTTCCCATATACCTCAAGTTTACTGCATACTGTGTGATAATTTCTTTTTTTTATCTTATCAAGCAGTTCAAATGACTGTATTTTCTTAAAGCCCTGTAAGCTGAATGAATGGTGTCCTTCTCTAATTTATACTCATTTATACTATGATCCCTAAGAATTTGGTCTTCCTGGTAACAGGATAACTTAATTTGCACATTTAGACAGAATTAATTCAATGAGAAAACAGAACAGGAAGATATAAAAAATGACTGAATTTATAAATGTGTTTTTTCATTCAGTTTTTTTTTTCTTTTTATTTCAAAGAATGTATATTCTTCTTTGCCACATTCCTAGCAGTTTTAGGTGACATATGGCAGTACAGAAAAGCAATTGAACACATGCAAGAGCCAACCTCCACCAGCAGTTAAATGCCAGATTTTAGCTTTGTCTTTTTGAAGACAACATAAATTACAATATATAAAGTACAATATAAATTCCTTTTCCAAATGCACTTAGAAGTTATTTTTTTAGTTTACTTGATGGAACCATAATATTGTGAAGACTACATTTTTAAGAAGTATACAGGTACAGTTTAAAAACAACAGAAAGAATAAACTTGCTTTCAATATCATTTGCCCTCCTTGTGAAAACTGTCCTTCAAAGGCAGAAAGACACTAAAAAGCACGTAGATAGTAGGACTACTGTTTTGATCTATCTCAGAAAGAACATAATGACATCTCTTTGAATAGAGTATGTCTGAAAAGTAAGAGAATATGAAATTAATTATGTGTTGCAGTGAACTAAGTAAATGAGGGCAAAAGGAAGGAAATTTTTCTGTAAATCCATAAGGATTCAAAGTTGGATCAGTATTTTATCTTCCACAGAATCTGAAGGAAATTAAGAAGTGGCATTATCAGAGAATCACACAGAACCAGGCTGAACAATCCCAATTCTCTCAGCCTTCCCTCACAGGAGAGGTGCTCTATCCCTCTAATTAGCTGGTGGCTCTTCTTTGGAATTGCTCCAACAGGTCCATGTCCTTTCTGTGCTGAGGGCCCCAGAGCTGGATGCAGCACTCTAGGTGGGGTCTCCTCAGGGCAAAGTAGAAGTGCAGAATCACCTCCCTCAATCTGCTGCCCACACTGCTTTTGAGGCAGCCCAGGACACACTGGGCTCTGAACTGCAAGCACAGGTTGCCAACTCATGTCCAGCCTCCCATCCACCATCACCCAAGTCCCTCAAATAATAGATGTGTGCCAGTATGTGCTGTGACTTTTGGACTAAGTACCTCTCCTGACATCCTTCATAATGGCTAAAAGACCAGCTAAAGATTCCTAGAGAGCAACAAAGGAAAACTGTAACCATGTGTAGTATGTTAAAGAGAACTTTAGTTTTGTAAATCCAGTCCAAAAAACCAGACCCTTTGCTAAGAGAACAAAAAAATCGGCAATAGAGAAAGGCTGATGTCTTTAAGATATGCTTCTGAGATGTGAGGTTGCAGAGAATTTCCATATTGTCACCTTTGATGACATTATTACTTAAAACTTTTTTTCAAACTAGGTTAAAGGCCCATTAATAAAGTCACTGACAGAAGGAAAATAAGGAAATACCTTGTAAGTTACTTTCAACTTCCTTAAAAACATTTGCCTTTAGAACGGAAATTAACTTGCTTTCTCCCACTCTCACCCTTGAGGCCCTTCTGAACATTCCAGGCACTAATAGAAAAAAGCAGGCTCATATTACAACAGCGTGGGAGATTTATAGGCAGATGAGGTGATTCAGACTTGCTGTCCAACAGAGACTACTTGAACACACTGCTTGTTTGCAGGATAGTGTTTCATCTTTGCTCTTAAAAAACAAACAGACCCAAAAGGGAAACACTGCATGTTCAGTACAGCTCAGCAGGACTTCAGTCAGCATTAGTCCTTCTGTGAAGACTGGCACATTTTACATTATAACTGCATATTTGGCCCATCCACAACATGAAATAATCGACAACAAAGGAAAACAACTTAGTCAAGTTTATACTGCAGTTAATGTTCAATTTATCAGAATATAAGATTGGGACAGCCTTAATAATAGTAAAAACACTGGTGTGCTGGGAGCATGAGACGGCAGTTTCTGCTTTATTATTCCTAATATTTTGATTTTCATTTACCTTGTTGTTACGTTCAACCCCAGTGTAATCTGCCTCAGGTGGAATCTTTATATGTAGCTCAGCTTCATAGGCTCCTTCCCCATCATTCCTTGGATTTATTATGAGCATGACATAGTTTTCTTCTCCAATTATTAGCTGATCTGTATCTCTGTATAGAAAATACTACTTGTCAGGAGTTAAAACATGCACAATTAGGCTTTACATATGAATAAAGCAGAAGGACATTCTGCTCTCATAACATCTGTTCTGGAAAATATTCTGTAAACACACAGTAAAATACTGTCCATAAAATATGACCCCATAGAAAAGTACGCCAGCACCTGGGTAGAAAAAAGGTCAAGAGAAAACACCACTGCGGACAACCAAAGTGGACTACCACAGAACTAGAACTTCTAAGTTACTGCTACAAAATTTCAGAGCCTGACTATTTTCTAACCAGTAACAAGTATTTAGTGGAGGAATTACTTGCCAGGGGGTGCCATCAGCATAATTTCTGGGGGGCAGAAAGGTGGTAGTTTTCCCCTCATGCCCACTGTAAAATGAACAATGATAAAAATTCTCCTGAGACCTGCAATGGCACTGTGACCTTTCTTTTCACAGCTATGGACTGATTTTGATGGCACAGAGTCAGATAACTGTCAGAGTTTCCTGCCTGGCATATTTCTCCTTTCATAGGAGAAATTGTTGCCATGTTTTGAAATTTTTTTATTCTGAGATTCATTTACTTCACTATAAACTCTACTGTATACTGAGTTCAGGACAACTGTGCCCCAAGTTCAAAGTCTGGCACACTGAAATAAAAAAATTTGAAACCTCCTATGAACAATTTATTATCACTTGGCATTCAGAGAACTAGAACCACTTCTAGTAAATACCTGCAAACTACATTTTCTATGATAACCATTAAACATCATGCAAGTGAATATTTCTCCATTTCTTGGTTTTCTAAATGAAACGGATGTGCAAATTAAAATCTGGAAAGTGATTAGCTATAGCAAACCACAGAACTGTGTTCTACGTACTCCATTCTGTTAGAACAGTTAGCAGTGTACAGACTTGCTGACACAAAGCTTCATCTATTTTATTTAACTTACGGCATAGCAGAAAGTTGCAAGTCAGGAATGCACAAGTTGTCCTCTCCACAGTCAACCAGAATGTAAGCCTGTATTATTGCAAAGTAAAAAAAACCGGCCATGCAGTTAGTACATGCCTCAAGGTCCAAACCACTTCATTAAAAATCACTAGCCTAAGTGTCTTAAACATCACTAGCACTGCCTTAGTGAATTAAATTTCTATCTCTTAAGTTCCTTTCCACAAGGTAGTTGGAGACCAGATTGTCAACTACATCTTTAGCAGAACAGTATCATCTTTCAGGTCCTTTCCCATACTAACTTTGCTTACATATTCTAGAATGCAATCAAAACTGGAAGCACAACAAAATTTTGAAAATACTTTGAAAGGCTGTTGGTTCTATATTTATATGCAATTTATATTTTGAATTAATTAAATCCTTGTTGTGTAATTTCTGGACATGATATTCTGTTTTAAGGAAAATTACACATAGTGTTGGTAAATGCTTTCATGTTTATACACAGAAAATTCATATATTATGTATTTATATATATATAGAGAGAAAGTTTATATTTGGCATGCAAAATTCATACTTGCTCTGTTAATAGGCTGTTCTGGTAATAGTTCAGTATTGGCTTCACAGTCAAACTATCTTCAAAACTGGATTCATCCAAACTATAATTGAAGTTTATATTGATGGGAGATAATTTATCTCTAAATTCTGTTTCATCCTGTGAGTGACAATCACATAATAAAACCAGTGGATTAATACAATTATTTCAGATTAATATGGTATGTCTACAGATTCAGACTTCAGTCTTTATTGAATATAAAGACAAAGTTCTCTGACAGCTGCTGGCCAAATTCTGGTTGCAGGTAGTGTCATTAAGAAAGCAAAGTGACTCACCAGTAAGTGGAATGCCCAGAACACATTTGCCTCCACAGCCCCTTCTGGAAGAAGCTGGCTTAGATGAGTAGACTCAGAAATTTTTCAAAGTATTAGCCTAAAATGAAGCTGTTTAAAAAGAGATACACAGAACCAACTCCTATCAGCTACTGCTTACCTTCCTTTTGAAATGGAGGTGGGGCATGTGTGGATTTGTAGAGGTAATAGTGGTGGCTTGTACCATAATCAAGAATTTTTATAAATTAGCAATGGTAAAATTCCATCACCACTATTGTCTGGGTACTTCCTTACATAGTGCTTGAAACTTCTACACCTCACACTGCATTTCTTGGGACAGACATTCAATTGCCTAACATAAATCCAGATGCAAGTGAGTAACTACCGACACCTTCTCCTTTATAATTTCAGTTCCACAGTTTTCATTTTTCTAAAAACATGTTAAAATATGTTTAAAATACCTGAATTTTAGGCCAGTATTTCTGGTGAGGCTCCTTTAAAATATCAGTTGAAACTGAACTGGCATAACATTTGACACGACTAGTTGACTAACTCACTGCAAATGCCAAAAAATAAAGGGATACTAAAAAGAGAAATAAATCTTGCATTTTTGTATCATAAGATGCAGTATTTGATCAAAATTTCCAGAAGAGTAAGAAATTAATGTATTTTTACAAAGAAAACCTTTACACTCCTCAAAGGAAGTCTTTCTTTTATACTTATATTGACAAAATATGAGCCAAAGATTTATACAGGGGAATTTTTCAAGATAGCAGTATGTTCTGGACATACTGGGCATACAGATAACGCCTATCTTATCTCACATTTCTGTAATTTTGGAAATTGTTCTTCCTTTTTCAATGGCTCCTTTTTTACTACTATCTTGAAATCTCTGGTACTACTTAAATGATGATGAAAGTCCAAAATATTTTAAACAACTTACTCTGAGATAAACAAGGAAGTCCTGGCAATAGAGCTGTTTCTGTCTTTCTATCACAATGGAGAAGTAATGATGTGACTGATGGTAATCAAAGAAAAGGGTCCTCTTTACAGCTCCTTTCTGTTTCAGTGAATCTAATTGCAATTCACCTTTCAGCACTAAAGGATGCAAATAAATAAAATATTTATCAATTTAATGTGGAAAGGAAAATAGTAAACAATTCATTATGTATTATNAAACAATTAATTAAGTATTATAATTGATTAATCCTATAAAGTCTTCCAAGGAAAACTACTCTAGGCTTTAAATGCCTGTCTGTTAAGCACCCCACTAGTTTTTGATGCAAAGTATGGAAGATGTGTAATTTAAGCTTTCTGATTTCACTGGCAGATCACACAAATACAGGACTTCTGTCTCTTTAATTTTTTTTTCAAAACAGAACATTCTCTAATAAGGTACATTTTTTGTTTTATCTGGAAAATGGCTTAATCTGAATTATATATATATATATGCACATACATACATATATATATGTGCATTTTTTTAAACTCTATTTTCTTGCCTTAGGAGGATCTCACTCCTATCATCTTTAAAACTGTAAGTAAAACATAAATACATCTGAAAGGGAGCGGGTCACAGTAAATTACAGGAATAGAAAACATTTCTTACCGATCTCATCTGAAATGCTTTGACCTTCAAACTCTACGCAGACTCTTACAGTAAAGCTACATATAAAAGAGTAGAAGTAGTTATTAGCAGAAAGAGAACTGACCTTGGAACCAGCAGTTACCAAGCCATACCTTTCAGACTTATTTTAAATTTCTTAAAAAGATGTTAATTGAGATCTGTATTTGGCTACCTATTATATTCCCTAATTAAGTTAGCAAGGCTTCAGTAATCACAGAAGACAGTCTCTGAATATGTTCCTAGCAAAGGTATAGAGAAGAGCCTCTATTCTCAGTAATTCTTGAGAACCCTACAGAGACCACCCTTCTAATGCTATTGCCAAAACTGGGTTTTCTGTGCTGAGCTTTAGCAAACCACCTTTGTAAGAGCCTGTCTGCAGAAGTCCTTTCTGGTTCATCACGGTCAAATCTGAAAAACCTTCGAGCATGTAGTCAACACTCAAACTGTTCTCTAGCAAGTCAAAATCCACATGATACCAATGTATTCCACTGGCATTATTCTAAGATTGTTATTAGGTCAGGAGGTTAAATAAAAAAATATTTGTACTAGCCATTGCTCTTCATCTCCTCACTACTGTTAGGCTATAGACTAATGTCCCCATGCCATGGATACAACCTGTAATCACATTCTAATTGCATGCATGCTTCCTCTGACAAATGGAATGAAACGATGCCACATATGGGATATATGTTACTCTCATGACCTTAATAAACACTTTTTTTGTGGGGGGAAAAAACCTCCATCATTTCTTGAGGAGAAAAATGGCACTAGGCATTAAACTGTACTAAGCTGTAGCCTTCGAATGACAATCCAGTTATTCAATTATTTCCTATACATAAGGACAAAACAACAAAAATGAGCCTGTGTAATTGCTTAAATGGAATTTAGACATCAGGCTTCACAGGCCAGTCTTGCATGTCAGAGCATAAGAGTGTATTTTCTTAAATGCAAACTCATGAAAAATAAACTCAGTGATTGCTTGGAGGAGTCAGATAATTTTTGCAAGACCACATTTGAGAAATGGTTGGGTTACAACATCCAGCTTGGAATGCCTTACTTGTTAAACAGAACAATTTTGGTGTATATTTTGTTTACTGCAATGAATAGAATAATTCATCATTCACATTTGATAATTGAAGTAATGTTCTTAAGTATTAGTGTAAGACTCAAGATTTTCTCCTTCCACTATTGGCAGAGCATGTCAAAAAGGAAAGGACAGCACAAAAGAGCAAAATTCTGAAGTTCATAATCTCCCAGATTCTGGCCACACAGGAGGAAAGACTATAGTTCTAGTAGAATTCTGCCACACGTTTGTGATTTTATTATTTAGTTCAGAAACAGTTCTAAAGACATCAAAGATTTCAATCACAAACCCAGACAAATATAGATATGCTCACCACTTTGAACAGAAGATGCTTTGGAGAGCCTGAGGGATGCTTTAGCTTCAAGGAAAAGAAAGCAGAGGAAAAGACAGACCACAAAAGAAGACAGGAGTCTAAAGGATTTATGGAAATTCAAGATCTGACTCCTCAACACAGTAAGAAATAAAATAGATGAGTTTTTGAGTTTTCTTGTAGGAACAATCAACACTAGGGCTGCTGGATAACCCAACTGACTGACTGCCTTTTGGGTGTCTCCAGGGCTACTGAAGCTAACACCTGGGACAGAGGTTTCCCATCCAGTAAGTAATCCAGCTGGGTGGTAGCAACAGTCACCACCTGCCTCCTTCCCTCTCATCAGCCCCTGAAGTGTGAGGTATCCATCTCCTGAGTCCTGGCATATAGCTTTTTCTATCTGACCCATGGAGTCAGGCTGGAAAACAGTCTACAGGAAATCACACACAAATTCAGCTCAACAATGGCCCTTACATACATATCCATGGGGCACCAATCACATCCTGCTTCAAATCAGGTCAATGGGAAAAGAAAATACCAGCAGTAGAAAGGAAAAAATCAGAAAAATAGTCTGATCTATGCAGTCAGGAAAGGCTGAAATATTATTACTTTGGATTTTATACTTTTTGTAGGAATTTTGTATTTAGCTTTATTTTTTAGGTGTATGTAGAAATGTCTCATTTACTGAATCCGGCTGACTCAAGATTATAATTTTTTTTTACTACTTTAATAGTAGTACATTTGGAGAGAAAAGAATGCCAATTTTTTAAAAAAGTAATTTTTGATAGTAGGAACTTGAAGATCAGAAATTTTAAGTAGTCTGCCTCTGGTTTAGTGGGTTTACAGAAGGTGGATAGATGGGTTCCCTAAAGAAGCCTACAAGGCACATCTCAAATTAGACATCCAAACCCAAAGAACATTACAAATAAAAAATATATTCCACAAATCGAATTTTTATCATGATTGGCCTCTTCTGTCCTACTTTTGGTAAGTCAGGTAACTTCTCTGACCCCTTGCTCCTCTACAAATGGGAAGTAACAATATTTATCTTAAATTAGTGAGATATGAGTAAATAACATTTGCAGATTAATTAAGCACAAAGCAGCAGTAAGGTAGCTTGTGAATAATCAGACCTCACACGGTAATAAAAACAGCAATGCATGGGTACATTAGACATCTTTTGAAAAATGAAAATATTTGATTTATTTACCCCTTTTTACAGATATTAACCTGCATCTCTCACACTGAGAAAAAAAAAAAGTTTTTTCATATCCTTTAATAGCTTCAAAGTTGCAGAATTTGTTCCAGATTTGCTAGTTTTGGGAACTCAGAAATAGCCATATTTTACACAGAGTATGAATGACATGCTTCTAGAAGTTTAGGACAATTCCCCTAGGGCTGTTCCTAAAAATGACTTTTTGTGCATGTTTCCTCTGTGCTTCAGCTTTCCAATCATGGCAAAAATAATATTTTCCTAATACTTGGAAACTTACAATAATCTACACTATTCATGCATGCACACTTCCTCAAAGTTTTCTGGTAGGAGGTTTCCTTTCATTCTCATTTTGCAGTGTCAGTAGACTTTTTATACAAGCTGTGCAACTGGCTAAGAGATACAGAAATCCATCCCATGGGACCGAGGAATTCTTTGCCTGTTGGAGTTCCCCTACTAATTGTTTTCATATGTACAATACAAGCTTATATCAACTGAGGAGAAAAATTACTGTGTGGAAAATAGCAGCTGCTATTCAGTCATTTTGTAATACCAACTAAATCTTTAGGGAACAGTATTTTACAATAAAGTAGACAGAAATTAAATTATGCTCCTATTAAAGCTCTTGTAGATATGAACCAAACATCTTCTGGCTTGTAGCAGAGAAATGAAAAGTAATGAAAAAAATATGTTAAAGGAGTAATTTTTTTTTTGCTCCCTTTTTAAAATAGTATCTTGCAGCAGAAGTGATTTTTTTTTAACAGAGATGTTTTTATTTATTCCTCTAGTGCAAAAAAAGCTCCACCTTTTTTCTTTCAGTACTCTCTTGGTTATTGATATGGTTCCAAAATCTTTTCCATTATGACAATAAGCATTTTTTAAAAGTCTTAAAAGCTGAAGTTGAGAAAAAACCATAATTTGGATCAATGAACATGCTTCAGCCAACTGTTGGCATTTTAAATTCTTCTTACAACAACTATTAAAATAAAAGGTACTTGAATCAAAAAATCAGGGTGGAACTTGATCTGTCCTATTCCAGATCTTGTCCTTGACCTTGATACTGCAAAGTTCTGGGACTGTGTAGTTCTACCAAGTGCCTTCTACACTGCTCTGTAGATGGGCAATTTTCTACACTGGATGTACAAATTATGAGAAACACAAGAAACCCCAAAATGTGTAATAGAACAGTGCAAGAGCAAAAATCTCTTGACAGCCCCACTCCAGATGCATTGAAAGCCCACATATTTAGTGGTTTTAGTGTATCAGAGTTTAGTTCCTTTATAGCTCTTAAATGAACTGCTTCTGGTCATGATTATTTTTTGTGGTTCATATTTATCTGTTTATTCCAAAGACTCTTTTGCTGACTCTTATATTTGAGATAATGTTTAGAACTCATTTCCAATAAAGAACATCTCCTTTGTGAGGAATCCCTCTGACCACCTCAGATTTAAAAGCAGTGCAGAATTTCTGCATGGATCTTCTGGAGTTCTGCTTTACACCTTAATATTGTTTTCATTCAGCCCACATCCTGGCAGGCTTTCTGAGTCTAATGCTTTTACGTCTGAGAAGTCTGTTCCTCACAGTCTCTTTGGCACGACTTACTAGTATTTTATATTCAACATGCACGTGTTCATGCTCTGTTTTGATTTTAGTTTCCTCATTTGTTATTATTTCCACTTTCAAACAGTATCTTCTGCATTTGTAATAGGCTCTTTTATCAGCTGTTCTGGGGTCCTTTGGAAGTGAGTTTTTTCTAGTGTGGTCAACATGCCTTTATGTGCTATTAGATAGCCTCCAACTGTCCTGCATGCATTTTATTTTTGAAACTGATCTTAAATTGTTTTAATTAGCTTAAAGTTTTTAAATGTTCTTTTTCTTTTCAAAGTTAAATGCTTTTCTCTTTTAAAGACAGGTGAAACATTGTTCTGTGTGGTGCGCTCAAAAAAAGCTTTCCTCTGACCAAAACCAACCAGAAACAACATCCTGTGAACTCCTCTCAGGATGGCCAGCCAGATATCATCATCCACAAAGGACTGAGATCTGCCTTTCTCCAACAGAAAATGGTGGACCCACCAGCTCTGCATCATTTCACTGATACATTTTCTCAGCAAAGAAATGTGTTTTGAGAGATTAATGTTTCTGTGACCATAGGATTCACCAAGCATCCTTCTAAGCAGAAGGAGACTCAGTGTGTTCAAGGACTCAACTTTTAGCTACTACCCTTTGACAATCTGTGAAGTACTGGAAAATATAAAAAAGAATTCTATAGACTCTTTCTTTCTTTTTTTGTGCTCAGAGCATGTCTGAGCATTTTAAACTTTGAACATGGACAAAAAAAAATCTGCCATAAAAGAATAAGAAGTTATTTGATAAAGAGGATAAGGATGTTTCTTGAGTAATCATGAACTTACCAGGCCACCAAAAGCTGATAGTCAGGGAGTTGACAAGTTTTATTGTCAGGATTCACAATCATGGGGTTCAGAATAAGATGAGCATTCACTGTCACAACAGGTCTGGCTCTGGGGGACAGAAATAAGGTTCACTGCATACAGAAAGAGCACATTAGTACCTAAGTTGAAGTAGAGAAAACACTAAACTGAGATGGCCACAAAGAGGCCAGATACACAGGCTTACTTGGGAGAACATATTATAATGAACTTTTTTTTTTTTTTTTTTTTTTTTTTTTTTTTTTTGTGTGTGTCAGAGACTCTGATACCTCCTATTGAGATTTCTGACAGTTCTTCAGGAAAAAAAATCACAGGGTAATACATCACTGAAACAGTATCCTACAGTTAACCAATAGATGTGTCCCAGGACGAAGGCATACCAAACACATTTCATCACAGAGGCTTTTCACAAAGGGACAGAGTCTGCCTTTTGGGGCTTTACAGAAGCCTTTTGGCCATCTGGCAGATTTGTTTAGTACTGTCTCCATTAACAGTGACATATTCAGACTAGCTATCTCTGCTTACGTTTCTTAAAAAAAAAATAAACACAATGTGGTAAAAGAAGAAGTTGATGTAGAGTATCAACAATGAAGTAAATTCTGACATTTCTTGAGGAAATCGACTTTGTAAATCAGGAATACTCATCAGTAAATTCTGCTGAGTACATGAATATATAGTTGTGGTGATGGGAACCATCCCTCTGAAGCTGTAATTAAGTAATGAGATAACCTATAACTGTGTGCAATTTAGAAGACAAATGAAAACAAGTAAGGGTCCAAATTCTGTTTTTTTTAAGACAAGAATACTATTTTACAGTAACTTACATAATTCTGGCTAAGCCAGCTTATTACAAAATTACTTTCCTGCTATTTTAATACACATCAGAGCTTTTATGATTATTTCTCTATATTACTACATCAAGACATTAAAAAATATTATTATTCTCTTCATTTTTGTGCTACAGGTAAAGCCTTTTTTTTTCTAGGGAATTTCAGTTAACAATATTCTATTTCACCTAAGTGACAAGTTGCATATTTGATATGCTCTGGCCAGGAAATGGCCTCCAGCTATTCACTTTCTTAAACTGAATAGATTTTGTTGTTAACAAAAATACACAGTGGATCTAACTCTCCTTTTCACATCCTGGGCAGTTATTCTGCAAAGTGACGCATTACGAAGTATTTGCATGATTCTTTCACATGGAAGTAGGAAAATCAGGTCTATTCACTGCACCAACAGTGGTAGCAGAACTGAACTAACATTCCTGTTTTACAAAATTCTTATGCTTTCAGAAACATTCAGTTGAGAAGTACAACATGCCTTCTGTCAATCAGGTGCTGTTGGGAATGCAGACAAGAAGAGAGACAGGAATCAAGAAACATGACTACGTCATTGTAGCAATGGATGTTGACTATTTAAATGTGAAGAATTGTCAGCATGGCTGGACTAAGAGCAGTAACAGATTTTTGCTTATGTACTGGGTAGTTCTAAATCATAACTCTAATTAAAAAAGTACATTTGGTGAAACTCCACAGTCATCAACAACTTTTTGTTTGGTGAAATGGGATCTGAGCTGAGGCTAAAAGTAGCAGTCTTTATTTTTCAATAAATAGTTAACATACACAATCTCTGAAGGATCAGTCACTTTAAAATTTCTTACTAGCACCATTGCCCCAGGAAAGAAATTAATTTTCAATTCTATGCTTTTTAAAAATTAAGTGAAGAGTCAAGCATTCCAGAATCTTCTTGAACTAAGACTTAAGCATGGAAATTTTCATTGAGAATTACAAGTTTTGAGCATGGGAAAAAAGCATTTGTTTCTCACCGGATGTTTCATTTATCATCTCTAATGATCATCTTTTACACATTGCAACAGGGAAACAAAGGAATGTGAATTTTTTTAATTTTCAGGTCTTCCACAAAAGCTGTTAAATGTAAAATCCATTTTATTTACCACATACCTGTAAACAACTGCTTTTCCAGCTCCAAATGCACCCACAATTAAATCTAGAAAAAAAACCACAAAACTTCAGAAGAGTTATATAGAAATCTCTCACACATTTTTTTCCAGCCTAAATTAGATTATTTACATTAAAAATGCAGTAACATGAAACAAATATGACAATTCTTTTCTAAGCAATTTTTTTTTTCAAAAGGGTACCTGAACGAAAACATTTCACATTGTCAGAACTGGCCTCATAAATGTCTCACCTGTATCCAGTAAGTGCCACTCTATTTTACTCAAGGCCATCCATGTCACAATCTCACTTCTCTCCAACTTGTATCAAAGGGGAAAAAGGATGCCATTAATGCCTTTGCATTTTATTCCAAATCATTAATTGCCCCAAAAGATGCAAAACAATTCTGTGTCACTTTCATATGAGTCATGTTGAAAATTTATGGTGTTCCTTCCTGACAATCCTTCCTGTCCTGGTTGTGCTTTAAGTAATTTGTACATTAATTTAAGCATTACATCTCTGTGCACATACAGACAATGCAAGGTCAGAGGATGGGTGTTAGCAGAGCTTCTGCCATTGCCAGCATTGCAGCAGCATGTGCTAAGGCTTACAACAATTACCCATCTAAAGCTGTCTTTTCCCCCCACAAATCACCATTTCAAACAAATGGAGCCAACAACACAAGTGCTACACTGGATCTTGGGCACTTCTTTGTTAGTGGTCATCGGCCTGGGTTTGGGAATCTACAGGACCAAATACGTTCTCCTTTTGCCTCAAGCCCCATGCAGGGCTCCCATCCAGCCTGGTTTGCTGGACCCACTGAGGCCTGCTGGAAAAAAACGGGAGCCAAGCAGTCACTAAAAAAGACCAACTTTCCTGCTGCCTCTGGCTTTGGAAAGAGCTTTGTTTCATTTTCAAAGCCCCCAATGTCCATCTGGACATGCCTTTCACTCTGCTGTTGTTATTATAGAATTTGATTGACACGTGTCCAGTTCCGTAGACTAAACGTGGCAGTGGTACTGACTGGTAACTGAAATTGATTTAAATAAGTTATTTAAGCCAGTACTTGGGGCTGTAAAAAAACCCTTACTTGCTGCTTTTATAGTCTGAGCACTGGTTTGCAAAAGAAACCCTGAAGTCGTCAAGCACGATGGAAATACAAGGCTCTGATATTAATTAACTGGATGGGTTTGATCCAGGATTGGCAGTGTGTTTTCCAGTGCTCGTTTGTCTTTGAGATGGTCGGGATTTCACAAGTTTAAACAAGTACTTCACATGGGCAACAGCCAGTCCTACACTGTATTCCACTGAAAAATGTCCTAATAGGAGAAAGCATGGACAGTTTATGGGTCTGATCCTCTTTTTGTACAACATTTACATTTTTCTAGTTTCATTGCCCTTAGAGAAATATGCTTCAGGGTCCGGAACACTTTAAATTACTTTAAATAGCAGAAGATGAGTGTTGTTTTTATCTCCTTTTTGGGACATTTATGAGTCCTTTTCATCAGTAGCTCTTTTAGACAATTTGCACACAGTACCAAAATCTAGAAATGTTTAAATAAACAACTAATTGAGACAAAGCCATCATCATAAAGGTTACACCATGTACAAGGCAGAACTTTTCCTGGAACCTCCCTGATAGCACCACCCACAGTAATCCTGCAAAAGAGATTTAATANCTTTGTTTGTTTGGGTTTTTTGGTTTGGTTTGGTTTGGTTTGGTTTTTTTTAAGGCAAAAGAAACATTATGTTACTAACAGAAAACGAAAGACAAGAAGGAAGGGATTTCTGTTCTGCTGTTCCCAGTTGGGTACTCTTTATGAATTCTGCAACAGACTTGACTTATAGTATGCACTGTTTCATACCAGACTTGATAACTCAAAAGGTTTCAGGGCTCTGTTATGGCAGAGAAAAAAGAGGTAGACATCTAAGATTTATCCAGACTGGTCTTTGGATGATTTCATAATCTGATTTTTCACTAAAAAATTATCAAATCCTAGGATATGCTGTGTTGGAAGGAACTCATTAGGATCAAGTCCAACTCTTGGGCCTGCGCAGGACACCCCAAGAATCCCATCATATGCCCGAGATCATTTTCAAAATGCTCCTTCTTGAACACAGTCAAGCTTGGTGCTGTGACCACTGCCATGGGGAGCCTGTTCCAGTGCCCAACCACCCTCTGGGTGAAAAACCTTTTCCTGATACCTAACTTAACCTTCCACTGACTCAGCTTCAGGCTATTTCTTCATGTTCTGTCACTGGTCACCAAAGAGAAGAGTGCCCCTCCCCTTCCCTTCACAAGGAAGTTGTAACTGCAATGAGGTCTCCTCCAGGATGAACAGAACAGGTGACCTCAGCTGTTCCTCATATGGCTTCCCCTCAAGGCCCTTCACTATCTTCACTTCCATCTTCTGGACACTCTCTAACAGCTTCATATCTTTCCTATATTGTGGTACCCAAAACTGCACACAATATCCAAGATGAGGCCACCCCAGTGCAGGGCAGAGCGGGACAATCCTCTCCCTCGCCCGGCTGGTGATGCTTTGCCTGATGCCCCCCAGGACAGGGTTGGTCCCCCTGGCTGCCAGGGCACTGCCGACTCATGTTCAACTTGCCATCCACCAGGACCCCCAGATCCTTTTCCACAGTGCTGCTTTCCAGACTCTCATTCCCCAGTCTGTACAAACACCCAGACTGCCCCATCGCAAGTGCAGAATTCAGTACCTGCCCTTGTTAAATTTCATACAGTTGGTGATTGCCCATCTCTCTCATTTGTCCACATCTCTCTGCAGGGCCTCTCTCTCCTCGAGGGAGTCCACAGCTCCTCCCAGTTCTGTGTTGTTGGCAAACTTCCTTAGTATTATTTCAAGTCCTGCATCCAGGTTGTTAATGAAGATGTTGAACTGGGTGAGGATGGGTCCCTGTGGAGCCCCACTAGTGCCCTGACACTAGCCTTGTTCACCATAACTCTTTGCGCCTGACCTGTGAGCCACTTGCTTACCCATCACATCACACGGTTATTCAGCTGTGTGGGGGACATTTTGTCCAGAAGGATACTGTGAGAGACAGTGTTGAAAGCTTTACTGAAATCCAAAATGATTACATTTACTGGCTTTCCCAGATCAGCTAGGTGAGTTACTCTATCATAGAAGGAAATTAGGTTCAACTGGCAGGACCTTGCTCTCATGAGATCAATGACTGTGTTATCTTCCAGGTGTTTTTCAATACTTCCCAGAATAATCTTTTCCATGATTTTACTGGGCACTGAAGTAAGATTGACATGCTTGTAGTTTCCTGAATCCTCCTTTGTGGGGGGGTCCCAGCTGGACTGGGGTCTTTGTAAAACAGTTGGAATTGAAGAAGGAACTATATTACTGCAGTCAGGTGTCGAGCTTGGAACAGGAAGATGGAGACACAGAATGGGTTTCCTGTATAAAGTGCTGAGTCATAGTTGTTTAACATGCACACTAACAATGTCCAATTGAGAATTATTTATGTTACTAAAGGCCAGTGGGTCACTGACATGTATAAGTGATAAAATGTATATAAATCGCAGCCTTCTGTTCAATAAAGGATTCTGTTTTGGAAGAAACTTTGTTGTGTGACCAACTCCAACTGCGACACTCCTTCTTCCCCTTCCGGAAAATTGGGACAATGTTCTCCAGCTACCAGTCAGCTGGGACCTCGCAGAACATGCAAGACCACTCAAAAATCATCAAAAGATGATGTTTTGTGATGACATCAGCTAGCTCTGAGAATTCTGGCATGAATCATATTAACCTCCGTAGATTTGTAGGGATCCAGATGAAGAAGCAGAACCTGCACAATTTCAGGGTTGACTGGGAGTTGATCATTCTTTCAGTCATGGTCTTCCAGCTCAGGGCACTAAGATCCCCTTGATCCATGATTTGTGTTGAAGACAGAGGCAAAGAAAGTGTTAAGCACCTCTGCCTTGTATCTGTCCCTGTTTGTGACATGACCATCCTTACACTAGAACAGGAAGACGTTATTTCTACACTGCCTGTTGCCATCAATATATTTGAAAAAACTCTTTTTATTGACCCCAACATTTCTGGCAGCTTCAACTCCAGTTGAGCTTTGGTCACATGAATTTTCTCCCTATAGTGGTAAGCAGCATTTCTGTATTCTTCCCATGTCCCAAGACTTTGCTTCCACTGGCCATACACCTTCCTTTTTTTTGTATTATTTTCATATAATTTCCAAATAGTAATGCCCAAATAAAACACTCTAATTCTTCATGGGCAAAGGCAGAGCTTGAGCACATGACTTGAATTAGCTTAATAAAAGATAGCCTGTTAGAATTTGAAGGTGAAAAGAGTCTGTCAGATCTAATTAGTCTCACTAGTGCAAATTAACTCAATTTCAGTGTCTACAGTGGTGCAGACTTAGGTCCCCTCTATCTCGGCATCCACTCTTCAGTACTGAAGAGGCTTTTCTACACCTGCTTAATGGCTAAATCCTGGTTTGTTTGGAACAAAGTCCAGCCTCCTTGAAGACAGAGGGTGATAGTCCAGAGGAGCAATGATAGGCCCCAGACACCAAAAGACTGGCTTTACATGAGTAGTTTATCTGTATTGCCAGATTTGGAGACAAAAAAAAAAAAAAAAAAAAAAAAAAAAAAAAAAAAAAAAAAGAGAACTCAAAAAAAAACACACAACAAAA
>VXAU01001060.1:695192-723754 GCA_013399695.1 Formicarius rufipectus | reverse complement strand
CCTTCAATCATAGCACCACCACAAAGGCCTTATTTGAGCACACTTTAAAGCCAGCCAGGACCATGCTCATCTTACTCTCCTTTGGAAGCTCTTATTTTACCCTGATGTGTCCTTTATTCTCTGCCCTAAGCCACACTTACTCTTGATCCAAAGAGCTTGAAGGGGTGAAACAACTCAGTAGAGAAAGTGGAATTAAGAATGAATATGCAAACAATTAAACATATTTATACTCAGCAGTGACATTTACTGGAAGATACATTAGGGATTTTTGTTTGTTTCTACTTGTTCCGTTACAGAGCAGCAGTTTTATTCTTCTTTCTTTCGTGGTTTTGTGGGGTGCAACTCCTGTATCTATCACTGGAAAATAACATTTTTGATGTTGATACAAATGCATGAGATTAGATTACACATTCAATCATAGCACTTGTATAAGCAGAAATCTTTAATTTGTTGTTTTCTGCAGAAGAAATGTTACTAATCATTTCTATGAAAAAATGCATGAGATGCCTAACTTATCTGAAGTTTGGCAACTTTCCCCTTCTAAAAATAGAGAGAAGTTGTCATTATTAATACTTGTTAATGCTGTGCATGCAACGTCACTGATGCAAAGGTCACAAGCTGAAAAACAAGGGTTTAACAAGAAATTACACAGAAAAAAACTTGTTTAAAAAACCCAGCTTAACCCCTTACAACCCTTCCAAACAGAGCCTTAAGAAAAGCATATGAAAACCTTTAATCCTTTGCATTAGTGAGAGTTTTTTTCAAGCTCAGGTTAAAACAAAGGAGAAGCATCAGAATCACAAAATCTTCACCTCTTTTTTTCTAATATTTCATGTTTTCAGGATAATGAGGGACCTCATTGGTTTAGGTAAATGACCACTTTGCCTATGTCATCTCTTTGAGAAAATTCTTTATCAGCTGCTCTCCTTCAGAGAAGCCAAGATCTGCAAGGAGGGACTGGTGGCAGCAGCTCTGCACTTCTGCCTCCTTGCTGTTGTGGAATAAATGAGCCGTGGGGTCACAATCACACTGCAAAAACTAAGAAAACAAACATGGAGTGATTCCAGAGGAATTTTTAACTTCCATTTCAATAGAGCTTACAGGTTGTATGCATTAAAGTCCCAACTGGTAGAGTTCACAGAGCTTAATCCTGAAACAAGTGTCTTTGGCATGTACTTATCTGATGTCAAGAGGCACTGCACGAAGTTGAAGAATCCCAATTTCAATTCATATTGATGCTTATTTCAAATTTTACTTTGCTCTGAAGAGAAGGGCTGCAAGATGATGTCTGGTGCATCAATTTTCTGACATAAAATTACCATAAAAAGTTAAGAAGATGGCAATGAAAGGCACACTGGGTTTGTAAGCTGGTCTGTTTACCTGTACCTTCTACCATGTGCCTGTGCCAGACCTGAAACACCACGTGATAAAGGACAGAAACTTGCCATGATGTTCACTAAGTCTTCAACCAAGTAGAAAGATTGACATAGTCCTCCTTCCTGTCTCAACAAGCATATTCATTTATTAACTTAAGAAAATTCTTTGATCTCCTGGTATTTTTAAAGGACACCTCCGTTCCCTGTGAGAGATGCCGTTTCAGCAAGTCTGAGCAGGGAGGAACATGTGTTGTGCTCAGCTCCCCACATTTGGCTCTAGTCTGTCCAGCAATCCTAAGAGAAATTGTCAAGCCATGGTATCTTGACAGTGGCCAAGGAGAACAACCAGTGAAGGACTACATAACTGGTACACACCTCACCTGTGAGAAATTCCAAAATGAAACCACAGCTGAGTCACCTCCTCACTGCAACTCTATCAGGACAGGCAGGAAAATGTTAGCTTTGGAGACATTGAATGATTTGCTGACAGCTTTAAACATAACTTCATGTAGTTTCCAGTCTAATTGCACAGCATAGAAAGGGACTGGAAAACTATTAGGACTCTGAGTACAGGTGCTAATGGAAATTTTGTAGAAGTGGGTGAGGAAACTGCCTAGCTGAAAACCCTGTTAAAAAAATCTTTGTTAGTCTTTTTGCTTTCTATTTTCTGCAGCAGGTCAGGTGCCAAAAAGCCCATGATCATATTTCTATTTGTTTCCAAGGACTTCAGCATGCATTACAACACCAAATCTCAGTAGGGAAGGTCCAGAATAAAATTTCCTTTAAATGGTCATCATTTCAGGCTTGACCATAGTAAAAGACACAGGAGTGTCCAGTTTAACCAGCTTTACTCAAGAATTTTAATTAAATACCATAAACAGCCACTACCCAAAACAGAGTCACTTTCTTCCAACCCTACCATTCTCAACTGCCTCTATCCTTTTCTGTTTTTCAACCATTTCAGGACTGTTAAGGATAACACAAAAGGCTAATTCATATCAGTGCTTCCCCCTTTTTTCTGAATGAGTTCCTTTCATAATACAAATCATTATTCATTATAATACAAACAAATCCCAAAGAGGACAGTTAATGTCTTATCACTTCAGTAAAACACTATTTACTGGAATCAATGGCTTTACTCCTATGTTCTACTGGGCACAATACTGTGATTTCATTAAATATCTTGAAAATTCTAGAAATTCTAGAAAAATCTAGAATTCTAGAAAAGCATACTTATAAATTACACAGATAATAATTTGCCATAAAATGAACATACTCGTAGGCAATTCTTGGATTCTTTTTAATTTTTCATTGATTATTCATGTGAAAACATAATTAACTGGTAGAAGCGCTTCAGCTTTTCTGCATTTGCTGGCAGAACCCAAGCTGTTGTTCTGGCTTCCCTACACTACAGTCCTCTCTTGGCAGAGGAGATGCAGCTTCTCATTGATTTAATTTGTTTGTCTTCCACAAATCTCCTGGACCAACTTCATAATTTAATCATTACTAGATTCCAATTGGTGATATTGTTGGCACAATACCTATTGTTCACAAAAAAAAAAATTATAAATCTGAGAACTCTTGACTCTATGAGAGAAATTTGAGGATTTTCTTCATGCTGTTTGAGTTAATGTACTCAGCAGATGGAGCTCTTAAATACTCCTATTTTAATAAGATTAGACTGGATTACTGAAGGTCTGAGGAAATTTTGTCTGATGATCACACTTCTTTCCTTCTTACATTGTTTCTAGAGTAATCTGTTTACATTAGCTACATGATATTCTTAAGCTAGTAATTGAGTCCAAAATAACAAGGCATGAAGATGCCTTTATACATTTCCCTGTGCTGACAAAGGTTTGACTAAAAAGAACAATCAAAAGAAGAGGCCGACAGCTGTGTTTGTACTAAAGCAGGATACCTTGAAGATGAAAATTCAATGGCACTGACTCCAGAACGACTCTCTAAATTAGTAAGACCTTCACAAGCATCTAAACAGGCAGGGAGCAGAAACAATAGAGAATAATTTATTTGAGCAAATAACTAATAAACTAATCAACAGTCTTTGAACAGTGAATTTATCCAGAGCACTGATCTGAATCCACCCACACTGTTAAAAGAAATTGAACAAATCATCCTGGTTCACAAACACGTTTAAAGAAACCACAGTCTGTGGGAGAATATGCGACAAGAAGAAAGTAAGTTTTTCATTATAAACTATTTGTTGAGCTATGATCAGCCATCAAGTGACTGAACATATGCTGAAATGTGCGGGTGGAAACCTTACAGCCTCCAAATGCCTGAGTCCTGCACAGATAGATGAACCAGCTGGAAGTGCGGCACCATCACCTAGATAATCACAGACTCCAAGCACTCAGTGGGGACTGGCTTTGAATAGATGCCCAGAAGCCAAAAGAAACAAATTTCTTTCCCATTAAAGAGACTTATGGATTTCTTTTGTTCCTATGAAAACTGAACTATGCTAATAGAAAAAGACAAATAAAATAAACTACAATTCAAAAAGCCTGCCTTTTCTTCATTCCCTGCTCCAGGCCTTGATGATAGACAAAAAGCTCAGGATGGAGCAAAGGGGTACTAAAACTCCCAGATTTACAGGACAGCAGAAGCTGTCTTGAAAATTACCATGAAAATTATGTGGCTCAGATGTCCCAGCATGGAAGAGAGCCAAGAAGATTGTGCTGATCCAGGGATTTCAGAATATCTTTACACAAGTCTTAAAGAGCTGCTGTCCCAGAGAATCACATGGTTATATATAAAGGGTGTTATGGGCCTCACCAGTATGATCTCAGACACAGCAAAACACTGCTTTGCCATATCCTAACCTCACGACTGAAAACAGCAGCACAGAATCTCACAGAGAATTCCAGCTACCATTGTATTTGCAGTTAACTGATGGAAAAAGCCCATCTTTTACACTTTTTTGCTCCATTCACCTCCTTTAATTCTTTAATCCAATTTATGTTTTTTTACATGACTGTCAATCCAAAGTAATGGCATTAAGTTAGTATTTACTGCAGAAGCAGAAGTGAGATCAGATCCTCTCTTTTGAACATGACCTTAGAACATGAGCTGTCAGAAAACAATGAAATGGATCGTCTGTTGAAAGATGTTACAATTATGTCATTGTTAGTAAATTAGTGGCAGAGAACATGCCTGTGTGCCCCACCTCCACTGTCTGCAGTGGTGTTATTAGAACGGCCTGAATGCAGTTTGCCCTTGCCAATTATTAGCGTCCAAAAGTCAGCACGCAGCAACCCTGTTTTGGCAAAAAAGTGAGTTTGATAGTATGGACAAGGAGTGTTCAGTGACACTTTGGAACTAATGACAGCATATTTCATGTACTAGTGTAGATGTAGCTTAAGAGGATTAATTGGTCTTATCCTTGAAAAAGGAATGGGTATACAATGTATATTGAAGAAACACTGAGTATCTCAGGTTAAGTGTGGTACTAAGCTTGTCAGGGTCCTGCTTGAAAGACTGGGAAAGCTGCACATTTTTTGCTCCCCTGAATAGTCACATCAAAAAACTCAGCTGGCTTGACACAATCTATCTGATTGATACACTTAATCCGTTTCCTCTTACTACTCTTACCCAATTACAAAGCTCAGGCAGGTTCTGCCTCTTACACGACTACAGAGATAGAAGCATCCATCCATTCATTACCACCATCACCACTGTTTGCCATTGCAATCCTACTAGGAAGAGCGCTGTATTTGAGGCTGAAGGTGATGCACACCAGCACACAGAGTGCAGCTGCATGTCTTTAGGGTGACACAGATGTTAGGATGATCAGCACAGTCTTCTGGCTCTGCTGCTTCCCAGGGTTGAAAGCATACCACTACCTTCAAGACTGCAAACCAGAGACTACTGTATTATCACCTCTGTCTGTGTCAATGAACAGTTCTGGGCACGTAACATCTGGAGTGTCTGTAAGTATAACAAAATTTACAGAAATCCTTCCCTGGAAAGCTTTGGGCACGTAAACTAAAGGTTGTGCTTAGTAACAAAAACTCAGTGTTCTCTGTTTGAAGGTTAAAAAAATCTCCATATTTTCACAATGCTGAGAGTAGAGGTCTGTTACTGTTACAGTGATAGCATCTGTGCCAGGACAGCTGAAGACAGATGGTCATTACACTGATAGGAGTGTTAAGGAGAAGGAAGAGCAGCTCTGTCTGCATCCTGACCCTATCAGAGAAAGTTCCATTTTCAGGTACGATGTTGAGCAGGTAGTCATTCATCTGTCTGTATCCTGTGCTTTGTGTAGTGAGTGGTTACACAAGTGAAATTAAAATAAAATCATGAGTTTGAGCACTGTGTTGGTACGGTCCATATTTTTGTATTGTTAGTCCAGATTCAGCTGTGATTTTAGTGTGTGCAAGCTAGTACTCTCCAAGACATTAGCCAGGAAAGGTCTGGGGAATAGCCTGGGCCAAAGACTTTTCCCAAAAGGCAGGTTGGGTATGGCCCTCCTGTTCCAGTGGACAGGAGGATTTAATCTGATAAAAGTGAGCTGTGCTGTGCCATGCCATGTAGCCTCAAGGACAGACCACAGTTCCTGGCTCATTTTGTTTTTTTTTTTTTTTTTTTTTTAACAAACATAATCATTGTTACCAAGGAAAAATATTTGGGACTATTGTTTTGTCAAGTACTAATTCTGACTTCCTTCTCAATAGGGAAGACACATGTTGGTTAAGTTTGAAACTCAGGTCAATGGTAAAATCTTCATCTGGATAAGTCACACACTACTAACAGCTCTTTACACATGAAAAAGAGGCAGCAGTAGTGGCAAGACTGAACCTCATCTGGTACAGCAGGACTGGTGTGCCATTTTTCATTGCACAAGGAACAATTAAATAAATTAAGGTTCCTTTCATGGGACTGGTAAAACACATGGCTAAGGGAGGGAATACGGCAGAAGTCTGTAAAATAACAGCGTACTAAAGAACTGTATATTGTTTCTTCAGCATAACAACTAGTGCACGTCCACAGAAACTGTCCAACGGAACATTCAAGACTGGAATGGGACACAATGAAAAGAATTCTTTCTTTTCAGAAGCTCAGCAAGGTGCAGGGTCCCTTGATACGTGTGCCAAGGGTTTACATGAGTTCTACAACTGATGGGTCAAATTCACGGAAGAAAAAATCTGTCAAGGGCTATAGAATTTGGAGATGCCACCTTTGACTCAGAGCTGCTCTGCTTCTCTGGTTGGTTAATGCTGGTTGAATATTCTGGGAAATATCACAACTGTACATTTACCTGGATAGCTGTTGTTGGCCACTGCTGAAAACATGCCGTGGTGCTAGACAGACCTTCCATCTGTATCAGTATGGCTGTATTGTATTCTTCCCTGCCTGCTCTGCTACTCCACCATTAAACCTGCCTGTGATCTCCTTTCTCCTAGATTTATTATACAACTGGGCTCATGGGGGACAACAGATTCTTCCCCTGCTTTTCCTATATAAGGCCAGGAAGTAGGAGCGGGACTCTCTTCCTTTGCTGACCAGGAGTTGCAGGAAAATGAGGGAGGAGAAGCCACTTCATCTAAAAGAAAATTGGGAGATTTGAACACTGGTGTGTATTAGGGAGTCTTCATCTGCTCCCTATTTCCTCCTCTGTTCCTGAGCTTATACTGGCATTTAGATAAAGATATCACTTCCTGAACCAAATGGCTGCTCTTCTCCAGAAGGCTAATTCAGCCTGAATTGAACTCTCAAGCCAAGAAGGGCTTTAACCTTTGTCCAATGGGAGAAAAATGTGACTGATCTACTCTCACTTTTTAGGAACTGTATTCCCCAACTTGTAATCAAAGAGCACTGGTTTGTGGGCTCACTACAGTGATCCCAGGAAGAACCTTAGCGGTCTGATAAGAAGACATACAAACAGGTAGTATCTTCTGGCCTCCAGGTCAGTGTCTTGGTTCAAAAACATGAATATATGGTCTAATATAAAGAAGGTCTGAACCTCTAAAAGCTTTGAAAATACTACACAATGCATTAAAAAAGGAATTGAAGAGTAACTCCCATATCTCAGCCTCCCACTTAGCAGGCATACGCTTGACTCATGAACAATATTAGGCATAAGTGCTTGAGTAAATTATAAAAGCACAGTTACACAAATCAGTCTAGAACACTTGAACCATAGCCATGGAAGAGCTAATTGCTTGGAGAATCTCAGCTTAGACAGTGGTAGTATGTGCAGCCAGACAATACAGCTGGTTCTCATTTCTCAATCCATAGAAATTGAACTTCTGAGAGTGATGTGTCAGGATAATTTGGCTTGATTGCATTTTTCTTTTTAAAAAATTTTTGCTTTTAGAATATATATATTAAAAGCTATAATTAAAAAATCTGTGATATTTTTTCCCTAATCTTTCACAACTCTCTTTGAACCACAGGTTCAAACAGTAGTTTGGGAAGCATAGAATTAGAGGCCAGTTTTATAGACCTTCTATAGACAGCAAGACTCAGTTTCTCTAAAATAAAACTTCCTTCCTACTCCTTCCAACTTCAGTATCTCACTTCCTCCTTGCACTAGGGCTGCCCTTCAGCATTTCCGTCAGGAGGTGAAGAAGAAAAGCTCTTTGACACAAGAAGGATTACTTATTTCATTGCCTAGTGTGTTTGTCCTGTGCTCGCATTTCCCCATATTACCTTCTTCCCTCCCACCCCCCTTTTTCCCATAGGAAGGTATTCAATTTTTGTACTAGTACTGTGCCATGTTTGTGCTATTTTTACAGCTCTGTTTTGGTGCTTTGAGACTCTGTGAATTAAGTAAGAGGTGGCTGACTAATAGTGAGGGCTTTTTAATTCTTATTTTATGAAAGATTCTCACCAATACTCTAGAATGCTCATCTAGATAATCAACAGAGCTTGTTACAGTATATGCAGGGGGGGTGTGGTTTTTTTCGCTTTGGTGGGTTGTTTGGTTTTTCTTAGTTTGTTTTTTTGTTTGTTTTTTTGGGTATTTTGGTGGGGTTTTTTGTTTGTTTGTTTGTTTTCTGTTTGGGAGTTTTGTTTGGGCATTTTTGTTTGTTTGTTTGGGGGTGGTGGGCTTGTTTGTTTTCTTAGAATGTGTAATTCATGTAATAAAACCAAACCATCTAACACATAGTTAGCTGATACCACATTGTGAAATTCTGGAAGCAGAATGTATAGTGGAGCCAACAATGACAAGCAGAGTAATTTCAAGAAATCTCACAACTACAGCCATTCCTCAGTACACATTTAGAAAGACCAAGACTTAAACTTTTCACAAGTTAGCTGAAAAGATTTCCCATATAAATTATGCTTATACACTAGTGAGCTTTCTACTCTTCTTTCCCCATTATATGAGTCAAAGATTCTCTATCTTCTCTCTATCTTTTCAATCTTAGAAATGCCAGGAATTCAATATCCTGTTTTCTTTGGTTTTGCTGGGGGGGCCTAGTGGGTGCTTGAGGAGATGCTTAAACACTGAAACTTTAATAAAGAGCTCTGTTGTCCAAAAGAACCTCATTAGTCATGGACAATGAAAGACTATTAATAGCAACATCAACAATATGCAAACAAAAAGTCAAAACAGTGTTTAAAAGCCCTTTCTTCTCTCAAATGCTAAAAATCCTTTTACTTCAGTCTTGTGATAGCTTCACTTTATTACTCTGTGGTCAGCTTTTCTGTTTTTAAAACTGTGATTTCTACTGTAAACATCCCTTTGAGAAATTCCCTTTCACTTTTGGAAAGACACCTCTTTCAAGGTTTTTACAATCCATCACAAAAAGGTAAAAGGGATCCCATTTTTGTCCCTTTGAAAAAAGACAATTTTCAGTTTTGAAATAAAACAACTTTTAAGAACTCTAGCCTTGAAATAACCCAGGCTAACAAAAGTGATTTCATAGTAAGACAGAGAGGTACAGAGTATTAACATTTTACTGTGGATGAACCTTTCGAAATAAAAAAATATGACGTTTTACCGCACATCCTTGCAAAGGCTTCTGAATTGTGATGAAAAGAAACAGAACAGATCTGCTTCCAGAGGAGAGTAAATACAAGCACACTTAAACTCCTTAGGTGCTACGGAGAATTTTCTTTAAAAAATAAATTCTTCCCTGTGAAACTTAACTAATGTTACAAACTACATAAATGTGAATGTATGTCAGGTAAATCAATAAGGAAGAATCAAAGCTAATCTAAAATGGAAGACTCTATGTAGCAAAATGAAAACAGAGATGGAAAGGCCCAAACAAAATATTTACCTTTAAGCAATCTGCATTCTCTCTTCTTTATGGTAATGCAATCCAAGCCATTAACTACAGAAAGCTCAGTGTCCCTTCAGACAGCAAAAAATGACTTAGCAACACAACCAGGTCAACCCCTTCTTTTACAATGCAACGTGTTTTTAATTAAGAAAGAATGCCAGGATGAAGGAGACCTTGCAAGTTCAATAAGCTGAGAGCATTCAGTTTTTGGAAGGGGGGGGAAAGGGTTAAGCTTTTTATTGTAAACTTCACATGTTATATGTTAATACAACTATTTAAGCCCTTTCTTGACTTTCTGATCATGTCTTCTGACAGGAAAGGGAGTATTTGTTTTTGTCTGATTTTAACTCTCAGGAAAGCAAACCAGAACTGTCCAAAAATGTCTACTCTTTATTCTGACCTCTGCCTTCCAAAAGGAGCAGTTTAGGTATGATGTATTTTCCAGAGAACGGAAGTATGAAATTCCCTTTCTAATGGAAAAGTCTTACCTGGGTAATCATTCTTGTCTACATCTGAGTCTCCTCTTAGAGTGAAGCCAAATCCCGAAGGCATGGACTGTGAGGCCCAGGCTCCATTGAGAACCTGGGAAGGGTTAGTGTTTAACCCATTACTGTATCCATTGTAAATGAGCACCTTCCCTCTTCTGTCTTCTCCAGCAAATGGTGCACCAATAGCAACGTCTGCAGTGCAAAAAAAAATCAAGAATAAAAAGAATGGGCACAATTAAATTTTCATTAAATTTGGAAAAGGAAAAAGCAGGAAAAACTCTGCTTTTAAACAAATGCAACATTTTAACTGAATAATTAAATGTAATTACAGTCAGAAACCAAAAAATAATATTGTTATTCAAATGAACATGCTAACACTTAGTAAAAAATAGCCCTGCAGTCAACATGACTACCCTCTTATTGGAAAACTTTTCATGATTTTTTTCATTATTTTTTCATGATTCTCAGTTTCTTTCGTATTAGTGTTAATTCTCATGACTTTCAAAGGTCATTACATGTTAAAAAGCCTTTTTCAGCCACTGCACAGACATGTGATATTCACTGTTAGCCATTTTTAATTACAATGTTGTACAGAGATATACCACGCTACATAAAAATTACCATTATATCCATCTTGATTGAGATCTCCAAGGTGTGTGATTGCACTGCCAAATCTGCCAAAAACTTCAGTGCCTGTCAGAATTTGTGCATCTCGAAAGAGGAATGCACTTTCTTGCAGGTACAGATAAACTTGCCCAACTTCTTTAGGGTTGCTCTCAAATTCTCGTTCCATAAAGAGAGGGGCACCAACTAAGATATCATCTAAACTGAAACAGTCAAACAAAAAACAGTGTCACTGAAAGACTGAGTACAAACAGCACACTTTAGGCATTTGCTAAACACGAAGCTGATAATTATCATAGATATTATTTATTATATTAATTATCATATGATAATTATCATTATCATAACTGAGGTAAGAAGGCACTTCTGGAGTTCTGGTCCAAAAACTTGGTAAAAACATGGTCGCTTAGGGAAGGCTGCCTACTGCTATGGCCACACCAGTTTTGAATGTCTCCATGGATGAAGATTCCACAACCTCTCTGGGAAACATTTTCCAGTGTTTGATCACCATCATAGCAAAACCACTTCTTTCTAGTCTTAAACAGGATTTCCTGCACTTCGATTTAAGCTCACAATTGACAGTGAAAATGTACACTTTACAGCTGACGATCCTGAGGTCAGAAATTTAACTAATGTGGAATCTGTGTTACTAGAACAAATTCTGTAGATCTATTCTGATAACAGTGCTACTGAGAGACAAATCTTAGCAAAAAATCTAGGTTTTACAACTTATACACCAGTAAGTGAATAACAGAAAAAAATCCCTGCCACTTACAGCAGACTTTTGAGTACATTAAACACAATAAGAGCATCAATTAATAGAGAATGCCTCATCCTAACTAAAATATAAACTGGGAAACAAAGCCATAGTTTTATTTCTGAAAACACTTCTGTTCAGTATTAGGCCCGTGAGTAGTTGCAGTGCTCAGATAATTTGCTGTATTGGGTTTTAAAGAGAAAGGACATAATCAAATCACAAAAATATGATGCTTAGAGGGAAAAGACCAGAAAATTTCTGTCTATTTTGCTGCTCCAAGAAGAATCTGTGAAAGAACTGATACTAATCAAAGGTTATTTTGCCTATTGTTGTTCTAAACAGGCATGTCTCAAAACATGTTACCAACATTTATTGAGTGGGAAAACATGATCTTCTAATAAACAGCAAAGAATAAAATCAAGTGAGACTGACAGACAAATAACAAGTATTTTAATGGATTATTCTGAGATATGAAATGATAGTATCAAACTGCTGAAGGTTGCTCAAACTAATAAAATAATTACTGCTCTATTCAGTGGACACTGATCATCAGTACTATTTGATACCAGACCTTTTCATTTGAAAAAACATACTCTCTTGGTGTAATGTGAAATTTTGTTCAAACTTTGTAAAATTCAGAAAACCTTCTACTCTGAATTCATCATATTCCCAAAGGCTTTATCTATTAGTAAACCAATTTAGTAAAACTGCACTACACTGTTTTTCCCAATCCTGGAAGAAAAAATAAATCTGTATGATTTAGTACTAGATTAGTTACTACTTTACCATAGAAATATACTATGATTCTAAGATACCTGCCATACAATTTAGCATAGACTATCTCATATAGAAGCCTTTTAATCACATTGTAGAACATACACATTTTAGAAGTTGTGACAAAGTACTTCTAGATGTGTTATTTTTTAATTAAATTTTATAGTATGTTTCCATAAAGGAAACTATATTTCAAAATGTCAGGTCACTTTGGTATGGTTGCTCTACTTCTTATGTTAGATTTTACCCTATGGCATTAATAATTGAAAAAGGAAAGAAGCCGATGCTGACTTGACATTTGTAGCGGGAATTTTCCTCTCACACTAAACATCAAAAGTCCTCCTCTACTAATGGAAGATGCTTGTGCTCGGGATGAAATATCAGCTGAAATGATTGCCATGAAACAACAGCAACAACAAAAATTAATCATAAAAGTTATTTTTAAAATAAGTTATTTTACATATGCCATGAACTAAAATCATTACACAGCAGCACTACCATCAATTGCTATTTTATTAAATCGCAGATATTCCCAGAAAATTGGGACCCTATGGAGTTATGTGTTGAATAAACCGTAAAGTAACAGATGAGCTTGGCTCCCATCAATATTCTACAAATGACTGATTGTAAGACTAAGGAAAGATTTTTTTAGAGGTGATAAGGAACCAAATTGAGTCAGGAAGCTCACAGTATACTGATGTAAAATAGATACTCAGATCACTTTAAAACTATACTCCATAGAGCAATATCCAGAGTGCCTAAGATGGTGAAAAGAGAGAGGCAAACTGTCTATCATGGCCTAGAATTCTCTAAACAGAAGCCTAACCCAGAACACAAGATTCACCATCTGAGACAGAAAAGAAGCTGACAGGAGCTGGAACTTGTTGCACAGGAAGCAGAGCATCTCAGTTAGAAGTGCACAGTGCTGGGATATTTTTCTAGGAAAGTTTCTACTTTGCCAAAATAAATGATAGTGACTATAAAAAATGTATGAATAGTCCAGGGAGCAGGAGCCAGAACCCAGTAGCTAAAAGGCTCATCATCTGATGTACTGAGGGAAAGATGGAAGGAAAGCAGTCGTCTAATACACTGACCTATTTCTAAACTGGTTACGGGCAGCAGAGCTACAAGGAACACCCTCAGCACTTGGTTTGCCTTCCCTCCGTGTCTTTGCATGTACCACCCCCACCAAGTCCTTCATTTACTCACTCTCTTGATTTTTCCCTTCGCTGCCAGTGCTGAGCTCTGTAGGGCAAGGCAAGCTGCTTCAGCAAGTCCTCTGCAAGAAGGAATTCTCCCTCAGGCAATTCTAGGGGTTTGGGCTTAGAGTTTGCTATTTTTGTGCTGTCACAGAATAGAAGGGTTTGTCAGCTACCCAACATTCTCTAATCTTTATTTCCTTATTTCTGGTTCCTCTTCAAGTGGAAAAAATAAGCAAGCAATTGCTGCTTACCTGACTTTATAGTCAGTTTTGCCTCCTAGCTTATACAGTTTAATTATTTAGACAAAAAACATTAAAAGGGATGTGAGGTGTGTGTGTACTTGTTGAGTTCTAAGTACCTACATGATTACCATTATGTATTTTTGTTGGTTAAAGAGGATATTTCAATTGATCTTTTAAATTGTATGAGTTCATGTTTACAAAATTGAGTTCTGAGCCAAATTCAGGTTGATGTGATTCCTTTTAAAAAGTGTAAGAGCAAAGCAAAAACAAAAGTCCCTGGAAATAATATTAAACCACAAAGTGCAGCTCAGTCTGCAGAGGTATTTTGAACTGGTTCATTAGATTTATTTAATGACTGCACTAAGATGTTACAGTTAACATAAATTATATGTTAATTTTTGTTCCAGCACAGAATGGTAACCAGCCAGTACAACTTCCCTTCTGATAAGAAAAAAACCCAACACTTTAAAAAGCACAAAGCTGACCACCTGCTGAGACTGTATGCCATTCCTTTGTATCCTGCCAAGTAATAAAAAGCAGGACTATGGGAAATGTCAAGAGGTCAAAGTATAACTATGGAAAGCTTTGATTTAGGCCAAATAAAAAAAAAAACAGTAAACAGTTTATTTCACTATTTTTATTGGACTGTTTCAGCCTAAATTGATAAGTGCTCTCTTTTTAACTCTTTACTCAGAATGTTGCTTGTAAGCTGGTGGCAAAGTTTGATCTTTTAAGTTTCATTGTGGATTTCTCATTATTAGCAGCAGGTAACTAAACAGTAGTTCAAACAGTATCCTCAATTTCCCCATTCTACTTGCAATCCTGATGTGGTACAGACAAAACAGCAGAAGTCACCCTGGTATACCTGCAGAATTGCTGGAGCAGAAGGTCTACAGAGCTTTTTCTCCTAGGATGAGCCTAATCTTTGAGCCACATGTTCAGTCTTATTACAGCAAAGCACCATTTTTATTAATCTTTTCAGCAAATAATTAGGTTTCTCATACTGATAAGGCCATCACTACCTCCTTATGTTTGGCTGCAAAAAGCCTAAGTGAATTTGAAGTGGCAATTTCCCTTCTGCTTTTTTTCTCCCTTTTACTCTGCAGATAAATATTTCTATTGACTATATGTGCAAACCAGCAAAGACAGACTACATATCTAATCAGACATGTTTATCAAGTAGAGCTTTTTGTGTTTTGTTTTCTGTGGGATGTTTGGATCTCAGGACGAGTCATTAGATTTCTTTTAAGATATAGACTGGGAGACCACACAGATCTAAACAGCAGCTTGATTACATTATTGACATAAACTGTGGTTTTAGAGGTACACAGAAAATATGAGACCTGCCAAGTAACCCTACGGTTAACAGGAAATAACCTGCACAGGAAAGAGTTTGGTTCAGTGAGAAGTTAAATAGCAAGTTCCCTGAAAGTCTAATGAGTGTCTATTGCAACTTAGATTAATGTTTCTTTACCCTTTCACATTCATAATACATTACTAGGACTAAATTAATCCTGACTCTCTGTATACAATCATAAAAATACAGATTTTCAAAAGCTGTGATACTATAAAAAATTTTGATCTCAGAAACTTGGAAAGATTTTAGTACTATGAAGCCTCTACTGAAACTGTTGAAGCTTCAGGGGTTTTTTGTCGTTGTTTTGGTTTGTAACTGCAGTAACGTTTTACCATGTTACTTTTCTCGTTTCTTGTACCCCTCACTCTTTAGGGTCACTAGTCACTGATGAGAAGCATGATTTATCCCAGAAAAATGCGTTAATGCTCTATATTTAAGCACTTATTAAGAAACGATCACAAGAAAAAAAAAATGAGGCAGGCACACCTGAGACACTTCACAATAGGCAAGAGTGTGCCACATCTTTAAATACAGTCCTGGCTCACCTTTGTGCAGATTCCAAGGCTCTGAGCTTCAGGGATCTGTATCTCCTAGCTAGAAAGCTAGTATCAATATTACCTTACTAAATTTCTATTCTTGTAAAATATTTAATCCAACTTTACAGGAGTTGAAAGTTAGCAAGCGTATTGTTCAACAGGGCCTGAATTCAAGTGCCTCAGGCGTGACCCTGCGAGCTGAGCAGCATTCTCCCTCAGACATGCAGAATGCCTGCCAGAACACCTATGGGGCACAGATACTTGTTGGTCCTTGGGATGATAAAAATGGAGGTCAACCAGCAGCGCTGGAACGAGGAGCTGATGATATTGCAATGCTTTTAAAACTGAGAAGTGAAGCTATGGATGGCTCCCACATGAGAAAACCTACCCACTTTTGAGAATGGGAGAATGCACTTTTGACTTCCACCTGTCTTTTCCCAGTGGTAGCTAGAGCTGTTTATTCACTGTTTTTCTACTTGGACCTGTTTCCTAAGACTTCGGACATTCCTGCTCTGACACACTGCTTTGAATAAATATCCTAAAGATAAATTCACCGAAACACGGCCTGCAAATACTCGTGACGCTGTGATTACACAAAAATAAGCCCATGTGAACAATTAAAATTAGAAAAGCAGAGAAGCCAAGAAAAGCATTTTGCGGAATGAAGTACCTGAAAATTTACATTTATTACTAAATATCAGGCATTGCTTCTATGACTGTTCAGTGGAGCTGAATATATTTGGTAACCTACCCATCATTGTTAACATCAGATACTGCAACTGTGTACCCAAAATAAGACGCCATCTGGAAATAAAAAACAACAGATAGGCTTTCGTATCAGAGATCACTTAAAAAATTTTTTTACTGATAATCCTCTTTGTTTTCATAGTCATTAATAACAAAATTTATTTGATATATTCTTGAAACTACGTTAATGAAACTATATCCTCTAGAGATACAATACTTGATCACAGAGTTGCATGACATTACCTGTTCACCAGTGAAGTTCTGGATAAAGGTCAAATCTGAAGAATTAATAATTGAGACCTGGCAACAGAAAAATATGGAAAGTCTCAAACACACATGGAGATGCTACAGCATGACATTATTGCAAACCAATTTGACATAATGAAGGATGATCAGAGTGGCCAGGAAGAAACAATTATTTTCTGTCTCAACACAGTTTCCCTGTATGATCTTGAATAAGATTTTATGAACTTGAAACATAAAGAAATATATGCATACATGTATAAGTATATATACATACACACCTTTCTTCTGAAAAATTTTAAGAACAAGTTCCAGAAATACAAGGAATTTTGGGTCCACAAAACTAGAGAACGTGTCTGTGGCTGGGATCTCTTTTCCCAGCCAGGTTAGTAGTGAAACTTTTTTTTTCCATGAGGTAAAAGCTGTACCCACAAATGTATATTGCTTTCTCCCTTCACTTCTAACTTCCTATCATGATTGTTTGCATCTGGTGTTCCGTGTATATACTTACAGCACTGAAAGTAAACACTGAGTATGAATACTCTGAACTTGGACTTCTTTCCACTGCAGACACAGCATTGCATATGAAGTAAACTGATCTATGGGTAAGCTTAGGTCTGGCAACACCTGATGGGTACAGGGATACTAGTCTTACTTAGAGCAGGCTTCTAATTGCCTCCTGAAAACAGACTTTGGGAGATACCAAGTGCTTACCATTCAACACCTAAAACAGTAAGGCATTTCAACCCAGCTAGGTAAGCTTAAGGATGAAAGTCAGTGGCAGTTTTCTCTGATTTGAAAGTTTTGTATCAAAGAGACAGAAAATATAATGTAGTTTTTAACCTTCCAAATAGTCTAACTGCCTTCTTACTATAAAAAGGATAAAATGAGGGACCAGTACATACATAGCCAAAGTTCTGTGCTCCCCTCGGGACTCCAGCAACCAATTCTGAAAGGATAAATGATCAACAGTGAACTGGCTATGCTGTATGAGTGGTGCATGCAACATTCATCCCCTGCCACTTAAACCTTCCTTGATAAATATATATAGATAAAAATGTATTTCAAACTCCTTAGGATTTTGATTTGTGATCTGTATCAGATCTGTAGATCACTTCAAGACAACTAATTCATAAGACTAACATTCATTCAGTGCATCTGCTTCCATAAACTGTCACACCTTGACTTCTGAATACACTCATCCTTAGAAGTCTTTCTGCCCAGCATTACTTAGCATAGCACAGTATAATAAAACTCTTGGCACAACTCAGCTTTCTGCCTGACAGCTGTAGATTTCTGGAACCAGAATTAGTTATGGCATCACATACTAGAGTACAGAAACTAAATAAAAACGTCCTTTCAAATACTTCTTTTTGGCTGCAAAACAATTTGTCTCATCCATTATTTCACTTGATGGCATGGAAGTGTTTGTCAGATTTTGCACAGGCTATCTAAAAGCATTACAAGGAAATTTGTGGCACTGGAGGAATCCATTGAACAAGATTATGAAACACTGGACCTAGCTGCCTTCTAGGAGTAATTCTGCTCAGTGGGGAAATCTTAAAAAACTAGTAGAAAAAAATGGGTAAAAAAATAAAAGGAAAAAGCAGAGTCACAGTCTGTAGCCTTACTGCCTGTACATTCCCTCACTGGGATACCCACATCAGAAGACAGCAACAGGAACTTCAGAGTCCCTCAGACACCTGCCTGTGCTAACCTACTGCATGTCCCTGTGATTGAATGTGCTTATCAAGGGGAAATGGAAGTAATAAAGAAACACTGACCAGGACATGGGTTCATTTGTTGAAATGTACTATGTCTACTGGCTTTGTGAGTCTGAACCACCTAGCTGTTCAGTCCTTCAAGAAATACTTAAGAAATTCATTAAGGAAAACTTTCTGACTGCCAGTCTTACATAAGAAACATAGTTCTTCAGGTATGAGACACCAGGGATCACAGATATTTTCAGCTAACTATATGTTTTGAAATCCTTTACAATTTCAGAACATCTGCAAATAGCTATATCATGAGCAAATTTCTATTTATAAATTATTATTTTTAATATACTTTACCAAACAGACAGCTGTGACAGGAGCTTTTCTTCTACACTGGGTACAACTTGCAGAGACACAGAAAAATACTGTTCAATTTCTAAAACACCTCCAAAACTTACTTTGCAACTTAAAAAATAGACCATGTTCAGCTTGTTTTTAGTTATCCTGCCACAACACTTTGTGCTATCAGTTCAGCTCAGCCGACTGGCTAAATTAAATGAGCCTGGATGGCTCCACCTACAATATTGTCACAGTTCTAACTCCTGAACACACACATGAGCAAGATAACATCAGATTCAGAATTTTGTGTTACTTACATTCATTTCTGTTATGCTACACTGTCTGAGGAAATATTTGCCTCTGAGAATACTGAGCACAGATAGCTAAATTCTCACCAGTGTTTCAAATGTATAATAATATTTAATAATGATGTATAATGTATGTTCCTGAGTAGAGACCTAAAACCAAGGAATTTAATAGGTGCATGGCCATATGGTTGTCATTCAACTATATAGCATCCTACCTTGTTCAGAATCACCAGTAAATTCCCCAGCAGCCACTGAGTATCCTGTTTAAAGATAAATTACCAAAAAAATACTTGATAAACAATTTCTTTCAAAAAATATGCAAGGCCAATCAGATTTGTCTGTTTGACTGATCACTGGAATGCAAATTTTCTATCATTAGGATACTAAAACTCTGTGGAAAAAAAGGAAAATTTTTTATCATATTATTATGACTAAATTAATGGTAGGTCTGAACATATAATAAATTGATCCCTCTTCTCCAAAAATGAGCTTCTAAATAATTAATAAATTACTTAATAATATAAAAGACCAGAAGGTACTGTGGTGCTTTTCCCTAACATCTATGGACAAAATTTAGGTCTTCATTGCTGTACTGTAATGTGTGAGTGTCCCAGTTGAGCTTTATATGGAAGACAAGTTTTAAAAGGTACAGGTTAAGCACCTCCTGGAGCTTCAGTAAATCGGTGACATAGCTGCTATTGTCACAATAAAGACTTTTGAATTGAATCAGGGAGCATAATTTCAAATCTATGGGCAGGGGTGAAAAGATGTATCTTTGCCATCCAATTCCATTGACTCTTTTCTATAACTATGTGAAGAAAAACCTGCCTTACAGACCAAGACATGAGAATATTATGAAAATTCTTAGAGATCAGTACTAATAAAAGGTAGATAAGAAGCCTTTTTTCTATTTGTTACTTATCTCTAAACTGACTTTTGTTATTGCTTACTCCAACTGTATCTTTCAAATATCAGTGAGAATAAATTGGATATTTGTGCAGTACTATACAAAATAACGCAGAATTGAGTTTTCATTTATCTACTAAAAATTGAAATAGTTCTTAATTATTTAAATTCAATCCATCATCTTGTAATGAAAAAAATACATAAATGAGAAAATTTTGTATTTCTGCTTAATTATTTAAGATCAAATAATAAGAACTCTAATGAGCCACTTAAGATTTCAACCCTCAGACCCTGTTGCTGTGCATAACTTTAAGAATGTTAATAATCTCACTGAAGTAACCAGCAAACCACTGACCTGCTGCTGTGCTCAATGCAAAACATGTTCAAATCCTCTCACAATTGAGCCAGCAGTAATTTAGGGCTTGTTTCCATATTTATATGACTCATGCTTTTAGAACATATTGCTAACTTATACAGAGCTCAGCTTACCCATGTAATTGTCATCATACGAGGGTGGTGCCACTCCTGTTTGCTTCTCTCGTGCCAGTTTCCTCAGAATATCCTTGAAGGAATAATTTGCAATGATGTCGGCAATACTTGCAGTGATTACCTGACCTGGATTCAAACAGCTTCATAAATGAAAGGGACATAAAAGAGAGCCAGATTCTACAACACAGAGCTTGCAGAACATCAGAACAGAGCTGAAGGGATAATACAGCATGGATACAAACAGTAGATACTTTCTCTCAATCCTTCTCCCTTATTACCCTGGCAGTCTCAAGAGCACACATAAATCAATACAGCAAGGTACTGGATCTCTATTGAACCATCACCAAAACATCTCCAGACCCATTACAATGTGCAGTTTCAAAGTAAAGTCACAGCACTGTAAAAATGTAGGAGACCAATGGAATCCATTTCTCAGTGGAGAATTCAGAGCTATGAATTTCCTACCATCACAACTAACTAGATCTTCCCCCTTTAAAGACAATGCAAAAACACACATCAAAGAGGCTGACAATGGGCAAGTTGGTAGGTAGAGGCTGGGAATCAGCTATATCATACATGTCAAAACAGGTTAAAACAAAAATAACCTTTTAACCCTTTACCAAAACAATTTCAGGCTTTATCTACATGAGAAACTACATCTTGGAAACTACAGAGATACCACAAATGAACTTCCAATATACAGAGGTAACTATAAAAGGCTGTGCTCAGAATCAAATAGTAACAAAAACTTTAAAAACGAACATTTGCTGTACAATTATGAGCTATTTTTAAATGTGCAGTACATATAGGGGAAAATTCAACTTATTAATTAAATGACAAATATGCTGAAAGAGCAACACAAAAATAGTTATTTGTATTTGTTTCATGTGCTATATAACCTACATCCTGAATTTTCCCTTACTTATTTTTATGCTGAGGTGCTGTTAAGAAATTCTCCTGATTTACATGTATTGAAAATAAGGTCAGGGACTGGTTACCCGAAACTGAAAACACAATGGAAATCTAGAATATTTTCTGCTTCACTTCTTAGATCAAATTATGCAGCCAGATGAACATACCTTGCCAATAAAAACTACCAGGACCTCCTACTATCAGGTCTCCGTTCTACAAAAAGCAGAATTGAATAAAATTACACAACAAAAAACACAGCAAAAGTAAGTATGACTGAGAAAAAAACTATTTAAAAGACCAAAACAGTATTAGAATCACGATAAAGGATAAGAGCCATGTTCAAGGAAAGAATGTAGGTACATGGCTCTATATGAAAATCCACAGTTAAAAAAAAGTTAAGATCACCCTGTGCATCTTCACTTGAATGGAAGCTGCAATTTTTTTATTCCTTATGTAGGATTTTAAAAATTACTGTTTATTTATGATGAAGTTAGCATAAAAGAGGGTCATCACAAATGACAATAATGTTTTATAGAGAAGTATACTTTCATCTGCCCTACAATAAGGTCTTAACCCCTCAGCTCTTAATAATGTAAATAACAATGCAGCTGCAGAACACTGAAAACAACATCAATGTTCACAGTTATGTGAGGCCCTGGTACTCTAATAATGGTACAGAAAATAATAACAGTTACACAGTTTATCCTCTGTCCCACAATATTGTTTCTGGACCCTCCTGGCATTTAAGAACAACTAGTACTTTCCCTTAAGCGCTTTCACTCCCACATAAGAATGTCTTACTCAATGATTACTCTGCCTCCAAAAGCATCATTATACAAGCAGTTTTAACTTTTCAAAATTAGCCAGTGCCTGCCCATTACTTTCTGAAGGTTAAGTCGCTGTGAAGCATTGTAAGCGTGACGGACTGAGACAGAAGCACATGCAATTGTTTGCCTAATTATCTATAAAGATAGACCGAGCAGAGTCAGATTGGAGTATTGCAAAGAGATAAATAGGTGCTGATCAAGTATTTCCTTTAATGAATGAAATCAGAAAGTTTGGAGCTTGAAAAGCAGGAAAGACCTTGCAGCAACTTCACATAAGTTTTCATACGCAACACCATGAGGATAACCTCACAATCACTGAGACAGCACTTGAACACTGGGGATATATGACAATTACATTTGGTCAAAATATTCAGAAGGAGAATCTCACCTTGTAAAAATCTAAACTGAAACCTGCTTGACAAAAGCCTTGTCCTTCAGGATCTGCATTGCCTGCAATTATGAGGGTAGAAGCATTTTACTGATTTCACAGTGCATATGGAAGGTAACATACACACCCCTGGAGCTGTAAGACTGTAAATACAAAACTGTCAAAATACGTGAAAAGATGTATTCTTCATTAGAAGAGGCAGAGCAAATCAAGACCTTCTACAAGACCCTGAACATGCAGTCTCCTGTGAAGATTTTGAAAAATAGGACCTGCAACTTGGGACTTTCTCCTCTCGCTGCCAAGGAAGGACCCTTGCAACAACTTTCAGGGAATAAATTTGAATATGGCTGGAGATAAAAAAGTAAACAACTCAACAAGAAACTGTCATCATGACTAGACTTTGCGAACGAAGATTTGGGAGGGCTTTACCCACACTTGCTTCAAGCGTGCTGATGGCTGATAAGGCCAATGCGAGAACAAGAAACTGTAGAACGTTCATCACAGTCTGATCTGCCATAAATACAAAAACACCTGTATTCTAAGGCATTCTCAGAAAATGTTGATGTAGTGGATGGGTCAGGATGGGTCAATGTACAGAAAACACCAGGTTGTCTATACTATGGCACAGGAAGGGACACGCCCCTCACAAGGGTAAGCCCTTTAACTCATATACGTTTGCTCAGTGCAGACTGAAGTGTAATATAAAGTTGGATGCACATTTGTACAGGCAAAACCAATCTTCCTGCTTTTGACTATGTTTATTTCTAGTTTCCAAATCCTTATGTAATTGTACAAAGTGTGCTAGAATGCATTTTAGTGCGCTGCTTTCTGTGCCAAAGTGCCAAAAGACTGTAGGATTGGGAAACAGAGCAGGAATGGTCACTTCAACACCGTCTTCAAATGACATAAGCCTTTGTTGAAGTCCAGGTGAGACATGAGAAGTATATGATCTTATGATCACTATTTCTGACAGATTCAGCTTCTTCCTGCCCATCCAGGGACAAGAATTAGGTTTTAAAGGAAGATGTAGCACAACTCCCTTTAGCGCTATGCTACAAGAGAAGATGAAAACCAGAGTAACATGCTATCTCATGTTGCTATTGGTGTGGAGATTTCTGGTAAACCATGGAAAGAATTATTGGGCTCAATTATCACACGTCTGTCAGATGTCACAAAAGCCAGCTACAAGACCTGATGTTATCTTTAGATCTCCACAAAAAACAGACCTTTTAATTATGTCTCCTTCTGTAAAATTCCTGTTACTTTCTTGGCAAAATAATCCATGGGAAAGTTGAAGGTGGGAGCACAATCTGCAGCAGAGTAACAGCTAAAAGGTGTGTTTTGAAATTAGCCCAGGTGTACATAGCAAGACTGTTACCTGCAATAGCAGGGTTTCTGTATAAGGGGTAAGATGACAAGGAATTACATTCAGACTCCTTGCGTTATTGCCTGCTGCATGCAATTTGAAGCAGCTACTTATAAGTGAAACTGAACATCACCACAGCTTTGCTGTGAGGCTTTCCACTGGAAGGGATAGGTAAGCCCATCATATTTGCCATCTTGTGCTACCTTTAGAAAAGTAACTGAAAGAAAATTCTCTGATTTGTGACTGTAGGAACTGCCATAGATTCAGCTCAGTCCAAAGACACTGGACACTTCATATCGATTTTAATAATTCTGAGCACTGAGGTAATGAGGATATCATTAATTATCATAAACACTTAGACATAAGATGCTGAACAAGATGAATGACTGCCATGATCTGATGTGTGGTATTTCCCACAGACTCCTGGGTAACTCAACTTAGTTCTAAACATAAAATGCAGTTCTCTCCTACTCCCCAAGAAGCAAGGCCCAGAGATGGCTACTACATCCTCAGAACAGCACCATGTGTAACAGCAGTGCTAATGTGCATGTCTTTCTTACATGCTTAAAGTTCTTCATAAATAAGCTACTGTGGATGATATTGGCATGAATGGTGATATAGACTTGTGTGTTTCTATGCACAGTCTGGTCTTCAAATGGTGATTTTGTGATAAGGGATTTATACTCAGCATAAGTATGAATAATTGGTTTAAAATGCTGTCTGGTTCTTATCTAGAGCTGTCTGCTACATTTTAAAGCCATACAAATTGAAACAATTAGAGTTCATCAACTATAACTGCACACAATTTACTTAATTTCTCCTCTTTCAATTAATTATACAATAAAGTATCCAACTGCAGACATATAATTTAATACTGATTTTTCTTTACACCCTCATTCAATGTATTAACATCACGTTGCAACCTCCATTCAACTAAGACTGCGTGAAGATTGAAAGGGTAAAAATATTGAATGCAGTATCAATTTTTTCAACACAGTATTGTTCATATTAATACTTACTGTTGCGACACGGTGAATATTCTGCATATGCACTGAAGTTCTGAATTGCTACATAGCAGGTGCCAACAGGGTCCTTCTCAGGGCTATCTTTAAGGGTTCTCCAGTGATACAAAGGAGCACAAGCCTATCAAAACAAAAACGATGTCACACATACTTTTCACACACTCATGCATCTGACAAACATAGTTTTTAATAAACTCTGTACAAAGATTGTCTCTGGTATTGTATCATTCATACAGCAATAACCACAAGATGGTGACAGAAGAAAATGCAGGATCACTGCTTCATATAATTTCATTATAACCTGAAAAGCACACTGATTTTTCACATATAGCCCTTGGCTGGTAAAATCTGTTAGCGACTACAAGTCACATTTAAGCATATGTTACAAATATCCTCTAAGCCTTCTTCACAAGTAGTATGTTTGCTCTGTGACTGTTCATTTCACAGGACTTGATCCTGTAGGTTAAGATGCAAATTACATATATGTGGTTTAAGGCAATCCCAGTTCTGTCCTGCTATGTTTTAATAGGCATTGCAGCATAACTTACTTTATTCCTCTTAGCAGAAGGAGATTTATCAGGGTGCTGTGTCATATTGTCTACCATAATCACCAGACTGCTCACCTTCTTATAAACCCCTGATTCAAATCTTTGTAGATATGATACAGCTATAATGCATTCAACAGTGAACATTTTTTTGCTAAGTAAGTTTTGGATGGAGAACTAATATTTAATCTTCTGTTTCACAGTAGTGGTGTTACAAACATGCCAGTGTAAAGATAAAAGACAAACAAGTTGTGTAGAGAAAAGCATCTTTTTTGAGGTAGTCCGGACAAATAGAAAAAAAAAACACAATAAGTAGTCAGGTCTGCAAGTCATGCTTCAGGGGTTCCTGTGCCTTAAAACTTTTAACTTACTGGGAGGGTGAAGACACTGCCTCTCCCTACAACCTTGCCTCTGCAAGATAGAGATAAATCCTTCATTTATATCCTACATTGTCCTACTTCTCCAATGAGAAACCTGTCTGCCTCTGGCAAGGTATCGCTATATTCACATTACTGTATAAGCCTTCAATCTGCAATCGGTTCCAGCTGGATAAATCACTGTGCTACTCAGTGATTGCCACAGAAGTCAGAGCTTCTGGAGCAGTGGTTTAAGGAACATGCCCCTGCCTAGAAAATCTTGCATGTTAAAACCAAGAGTAAAACCAGAGTGCAGCAAAGAGGAGTATGAGTCCTGTAGGGGTGATTTTAGGTACATTTGACATCAAGCAAAATGGATTGAAAAAAGAACTCAATATAGACAATGACCTGATGTACTTTACTATCATATTTGTAGCTTAACAAACTAAATTCCTGACAGCTCGATAAATTTTCTTTTTCTCCCCTTTCAGCCTACGAAGACTAAGAGGCAAAGTTTTCCATCTTTGCTGTCCAAAATTTTGCCTGGAAAGTTTTGACTATAGATCTCCAGAGTCTGAGAAGAGTTACCAGAAGTAAAACAAAGTTTGGTCAGTTCAGACACAGCGCATCAGTCAGTGATGAGGTTTTCTGCTCACTTGATTAAAATTTAGCAAATGGTGATAAAGAAGTACTTTATTTCAATTTGTGAACTGTGTTTTAGTAGACTACATAAAATAAAATATCTTCAGCTATTTTTAAAATGTTTTAGAACTTTTATGTTTACTTAACTCTGCAACAGAATAGGGTGATGTTTTATTCATTACCTGTTTCATGTCAAAATCCTTCTGTAAGGTTAACCACAAGGCATACGATACAAGGGAAGGTATTTCCTTTTGATACTTCCACTCTTCTGACTACTTTTTTAAAGTAATAATTGCAAGTTTTAAGCAAATCCCCAAACAAATTATTGTTTTTTCATTGTAGAAACTAATGACTAAACTAATTATTCTTATCACAATTACTTCCCTGCCATTTTCAATGTAAAATTTTTTCAGTGCAAAAATTTGAAATATAAAATGTCTGCGTATTAAAAGCATCGCCACCATTTTGCTAAGCAGTAAAAAATACTTGCCCACTGCTGAAGGCCTCTATCAATACAGATAAAATGTTCAGTGAAACACAAAAACAGACATGGCCTTTTGACAGCCATTTCGATTTGAAACTTTTTTATAATTACTTTTTTTTACATCTGTTTTACCATGACTGTGACACCACTGTTCAAAAGAATGTAAATGTGACAGAAGAGATCAGTGCTTTCTAAGTGAACTTCAACAGAGGGTCTTGGCTTTCATTACACTTCAACACATTCCAATACATATAATTTCATTACATTCTGTTTTTAACGTTCTAAATGTATCTTCATAATACAAAATACTTTATAGCATAGAGCTACTTGTTGCTCTGTATGTCTAAAATGTCCGTTATCTGTCTTAAAAACATCATCATTCACTTCCATAACAATATGTCATTCTGCTGTTTTCACACAGCAGCAGCATCATCTTCACTTGATCGGTTCAACCTGATTCTATAAGCTGCTTTCATTTTCAGAATTATATACATCATCTGCTTTATAATTCATGAATAATCATAGTTATTTCCATAATAAACACAGAGAGAGCTATTAGATATATACATTTGTGTAAAATAAACATTATCTCCAAATGAATACCAAATGTATAAGGCTTACCACAACTTTTTCTTTATGAGCTTTGACTGTTGCTCCAAACCACTGATTTGTCTTAAACTCAATAGGTTCCCTGGTGCCATTGACTTTAATTTTCCTGTTGTCTGACAAAGAAAGAAGCAGTATGTTGACAGCTTATTTTCAAAAAAGTATTACCCTGTGAGTTACAGACACAGATGAACAGACTAAGGGATATATTACACTGCATCCACTGTCATCATCCAACTAGTATTAGGAGGAAATGAACATTCTAGTATCATTTAAGCTTTATACTGGTCAGTGGAAAACAGCTTAAATTCACATGTGAAAATTCAAAATAATTATACAAACTTTACAAAAACATGCACACAACTGGAATAAGAAAAGATGTGTTTCCCCCTGAAAAAGAAACAAACAAATAAAAAACTAACAAAAAACCCCAACTCCTTTACCTGGAATTTATGATGAAGAATGAAAAAGAATCAACAAAAATAGGTGAAAAGCCCTAAAAAGTTTTCTTAGATGTGTTAGAAACTTTCTATGTAAAAAGCAAGTTCCATAATTAGATTTTGTCAAACAAATCACATTTCTCAGCACGCTTATTCAAAGCCCAGCACTACAGATAGCAAGGGACTTAGTTTTTAACAGAATTACATGTGTACACACTGTCACAAGAGACAGCTTCTTAATGTTTCTTTATATACACTCTTGCAGATGTCAGCATAAGAGAAGCCATCTGGGCAAAGATTCAGGCCAATTATAATGCATTTCAGGTTTTAATAAAAAGCAGNAGGTTTTAATAAAAAGCAGACACCCTTTCCTTTCACCCTCAGTTCTCTGAAGTAAACTGATTTCCCATATGTTCATGAGCTATGCTCTTCCCTTACCAGTCATTCCTAATGAACTTTTCAGTTTATACATAAGCAGGGCATTACTCCTTCCCCCTTGTATCTGCATTGCCTTACGTTTGTTTCTGGTTACTATCAGAAGGGATTTCAGAAGAATCAATCCTTTTTATTCACCCTAAGTGAAAATAAGACCATACACTATCTACCTTGGAATGTATTA
>VXAU01001060.1:624910-694802 GCA_013399695.1 Formicarius rufipectus | reverse complement strand
CTGTGTTGTGCCAATTATAAGAGTTACAATAGATATCCATGCTTAGAGAGAAAAGAGCGATAAATTTCAAGAATTTTTAGATCTTAAAAATTCAAGAAATAAAACTTTAAATTACTCTAAAAATATTAATTTAAAAAATTGCAGTAAGTTAGGCCTAAACATGTGTGGAGTGTGAGACAGCGTATTTGACACATCATATTGTAAGAGCTGCCAGCTTCTACCTAGTTGCTGGCAATACTTCTTTTGATTATTTTTTTTCCAATGAAGTCAGATCCTTTCAAACTTTAAAGGTTTCTTTTTTCTTCTTTTAGTGTTCTAGCATATCTGAGCATGATCAATGTCCACAGATGAGGGAGGTCTTAATCGAAACAAAGGTTTTGAAGATTGAAAAATCAGTCATTACCAGCTTACAGCAGCCAGTGCTACTCTGGCTCTGAGGATACTCATAACAGTATTCTAACTTAAAAGGAGCTTACATTTTCAATCAAAATAACATACTTGTCCACTGGCAAAGTATACCAACATTTGAAAAGAAGTTAAATTTTAAAATTAGGACAACTATTTGCAGGACTTATAAAACCACAGCTGAATTTACCAGTAAATCTGCAGTAACTGTACACACACAGAATCTCACCGTGTCTAGTGGCATATGGTGTAGTAGGAATCCTTTGTAATATGGCATGGGGTCTTCATCACAAAATAATTAGCAAAATACCACAGACAAACAAATTAATAAATAGTTTCCCCCAAGACAGTGTCTTCTGATAGAAATTTTCTAATCACCTTTCTTCAGCAACCTTGCTGGAGTTATGGAGTCACATTCCCGGTTTCTGAGGTTGTGCTTTAAAACATAGTTTAGTCTTTTGTATGTAAAAACCAATCAGTATTTCAGATTGCTGTAAAACAGATATTGCTTTCCCTATAACTTTATCAAAATGAAGCTCTATACACAACTAACTTGTCTGAATACACACAGGCTGCCATTACTGATCCCTGCTGTAATTGCCCACTGCTGAGCTAGACATCCATTTACATCTTAGGACATAATCTAGGCTAGTTCTCCTCCTAAAGCAAACATCTGAGGACATTAGAAGAATCATGACCTAAAATACTTCTTTTCTGTAACCAATTATAGATAACCATGGATGATCAGCTTAGACTAGACTCAGACAAAAACTATTTACTCAGATAAATCACACTCCACTACAAAAAAAATTATCTCTCTTTGGTACCTTCCTCAAAACAGCATTATCTAGGTGTTCCAAAAAGTGGCATGTCTGTATCCTGACAACACCTTTATATGACAGGGAGGTATCTCTCCTTCTGCTATTTATGGGGATCTGAGGCCCACAGACCATGTCTATACTGTATCCTACCCACAGGCTAAACTATATTTCTGTGAGGAGCAAAAACTTAGCTTGAATTCAGGTTGTATTTAAACGTCATCTTCTCTTCTGGAAGAGAATGCCTGGCCCCTTTTAGGATGGAGTCCAGGCTATCTTGTATCACGATACATGACACTAATGTATGGATAGCTAGAACACAAGGCAGCAGCTGGGCTGGGCACACAACGCCTGAGCCTGTCCACAAAGCGGTCCAGGGAGTGCCTGAGTACCAGCTGGACTGCTTCAGAGCCAGTCCAGGATCCGTTCCAGATGGTCAACAGTCTGGATGACTCGCAAATTTGGCTTCAAACACAGCTCTGGAGTCACTCATAATTGTACTGCCTAAGACTGTATCACAGACTAAGGCCCAGACAACCAGGAGTATGCAAAGAGCAGAGAGACTTATAAATGTAGATGCAAGGACATCCTTGAACTGCATTTCAGCAACCCAAAGTACCTTATTTTCTACTGCAGGAACTGTAACTACTATACATGGTAGTTCCCTACCACCCAGCTTCAGAAGCATCTCTGGAGATAGTGAAATATGATTCTTAAACCCAGCATTTCTTCACCCAGTCTTTTAGTCTTGAGGTACCTATGGGCTACCAAAGGAAAAAAAGGGCCCTTAAACTGCCAAAGCAGTTGCTGGACAAGTAGAAAAATTTTACTTCAGACAGTAAAAAGCAAACCCATGTTAAGAACAGTGCAGAGATTCATTCGCAGGAATTAAATCCTGAATCTGGAGCAAGTGTCAATGCAAATCCATCATTTGCACACTTTAGGCTAAATTTGGTGCTTTCTGTGGGGATTGGTCTCCTCTCAGTCACTGTTTATAATATATTATAAACAATTAAATAGGCATGAATCAAATATTACTATTACAAATGTTTCCTTTTTCTACTAATCAAGACCTGCATAAGAAACAGATGTATTTGCAAACACTGGTAGTGGTTTATTATGATTCATTCAGCTCTTGAATACTGTAAATAAAAAATGCATCATATTTTATAATTTGCAAATATTCAAATGAACAAAAGCAAATCAAGGTGGTGATCGGTCAAAGCCTGGATTTGATGATCTTGGAGGTCTTTTCCAATCCAAGTGATTCTGTGAAAATATTTTAATCAAATTTAACACATGAAAACAAATTTTCTAATCAAAGCAGCAAATCTGTCTATGTAATAAACCTGTAATTCTTTCAATTAAGTTCTCACCATTCAGGAACTTTGAAAAGTATTATCTTTACTTGCCCTATGTATATTTGCCTGCATGCACTGGATAAACGCAGATGGCCATTAACCAGGTTCAGTTACATTTTTCCCTCAAATCTGTACCTACATCCAGAATGGCAAATCCATTTCAAATGCCTGTTTTTATACATGTGTGTATGTACCTATGTATTCATACATATAAAAATATAGATACTATAAAATTTAATACATATATTTCCTATATGTCTACATCTATATATATACACAGAGTAGAGGTGAATAATCACTTCAATCTATCCATATTTATATAAAATGGGAATAGAAAAATATAAAACCAACAAACATTTCTATAAATTTATAGAGGTTGTTATAGTTTTAGAATCTGGTGGAATTTTTCTTCCCCCTACCAACAAATTAGGAGTTAATGGCCCTTTCTTTTCCCACGGCTAGATAACAAAGGAGGAGATGGTGGGTGAAGGTGGGTTGCCTAGCGACCTTAACGACTGAGATGGGTGTGGTAAGTGAAGGCACACTTGGTTTTCGGCTGACAGGGGAGGAGGACTGCGGTGAAGGGGAGAGAGATCTCTCCTCTGAGAGAGCCTCTACCCCTGCGGGGTTGCTGTCCTTCCCTTTTCTCCCATTTGCAATCCCCTGGATTTTTGAGTTCCCGGTGCTTCAGAGAGAGAGACAGACAGAGAGAGAGAGCCATTTGCTACCCGGAGTTTTTGCTGCAGGTTTCCTGAGAGAACCGATGGCTGCCATCCAGGGGGCGGCAGGGGGGCCCTGCTCCATCCCCAGCAGCCCAGCCCAGCGCACCATTCCTTCTCCAGCCAAGGACTAGGAGAGAGTTTTGCCCACGGATAGGGTCCCAACTCATCATTCTCTGCGTAGCAGCGCCTCATCCATTCCACACCGCCCATCCCAGAGAGACACGCCAAACCTCTCTACCCCGGGGCCGCCTCGCACTGGCCAAGAAGCGACATCGCCACCTGCTGTCCACAAATGTTACTGTGCCCAACGGGAGCAGAGACTGAGGAGTGTTCAGAGGGGTTACCCACAAATTAGTCATTTAGTTCTGGTTTCTTTGTTTCTCTTGAATAGATATATATATATTGTACTTAAGAACTGTTATCCTTTCTATTATCATATTTTAATTAAATTTTGTTTTAAATTTAAAGGAGGTTTGTCTCCTTCTTTGGTTTCTAGTCCAATAAATGTCTTAATTTCCTCTTAAAGGAAAATTAATTTCCTTCTGATATGGAGACAACACCTGTGTACAGTTTTGAGACATTAGTACAAGACTTAGGTTGAAGGCTGTGGCGTCTCCATCCTTGGGTGGCTTCAGAAGTTCACTGCAAAAGGCTCTGAGCAACCTCATTTAACTTTGAAATCAGATCTGCAGCATCATAAGTGTTGTGGTTTACAGAGGGAAGAAGGAGATGGAAGGTTTTGATCTGGCATACATGCTCCCATATTCTAGAAGTGAGGGAAAAGAGGGAATCTCGTCAACCCTATCAACAGTGATATCTTTTTCATATCACTACAATAAAAGAGTCCAATGATACCACCCATTACAAAGCAAAGGTAACTCAGTAACTTTCACAGGGTCATTGATACTAGACTCACACCAGAGGGACAGAATTCAAATGCAAAGCTGAACACTATGCATGGTCTAGGGAACCAAGCCAAGCAATTGCTTTCAATTAATGCTGAGGGGAAAGAAGGACTCCACAGTGTTTAGAGACAGTAAAGATATGCAAAATGTTTGCATGATGACAACAGTTGCTTCTATTTTTAGATTTATCTGGTTCTGCAAACATCTATTTAATTTCTGGTTTTTACTGTAACTTAGCTGCTATTCATATGAGCTATTTTAATTTGAGAGATCATATCTATAGAGCTTTATTTGGACTTTCATTCCATGAATAAAAAAACAAAACAAAACCACATCAAACCCAATACAATTTTTCCCCCCCTAAGTATAATCTGATCAAAAATAAATTACAACCTCAGGGCTTGAACTAACATAGCCAAAGGTATTTTTTTTCCTTCTTTAGAAAAGGCTGAGATGTACAAAAGAAACTCATGAGGGTCCATTATAAATCAGAATGCCTCAAGTGAACCATGAGGCTACAGATAAGGTCTTACTGGCACAGTGGACTGAAAAGTGTCAACGTTTGAAAGTACAACAAAGTTCTCCCTCAGTAATTTCTCTTGAGATGCAAATTCTTTTTTATAACAGGATTCTAAGTTTTCCCCAGAATCTTACCATCTCCTCAGATGATGACTTTTTCATGTAACTAAATCCCTCGAGTCCCACAATACATCTTTTCCTTATACAGTACCTGGGTTCTGTTACAATCAGCTCAACTGCTAGACAGATTAGCTCATGTTTTTTATCAACTGCACACTTGCCCAGAAGTGATTTACATCCCCCTCCCTTGCTCCTCTTCAGAGGCTATTCAGATTTTTTTCCAGCTGTTTAGAAAAATACAACCTATTTTACTAAAACTGGTAAAGGTAACTGATATTGAAGCCAACACCCCAGTGAGTTCTGCAAACTCAGAACAAGTGGTATCAAAAATTCTGCCTTTGGGAGCTAATTTGAAACATAAGAACTTGATGCACTTTGTTAAGTATTACAACTAAAAGTGACCATTATACTGAGTTTCTGGAATCTGAACTACTAGCTTTTTATCAGATTTTTAAATGCAATAGTGCATTTTAGGGGGTTTTGCTCCTGGCTGCAAGAGGTTTTGAATGGTTCAGAAGTTCCCCAGTTAATCAAGTGTGGAGAGTTTCCTTCATATTGCTCTCCTGCTACCTCTCCTGGTGGCTGAATGGAAGAGCACACAGTTGAAACATTCTACCTCAATGCTAAAGCAGAAAAAGTCATTGTAAACCTCACTTCATACAGGAGAAACTGAAAAGAAGCTAGCTTTGTGTAGGTAAGAGAGGAAAGACAGAACACAAGCCTTTAATATGATGCCAACACTTGTTTCCCGGTCCTCTCATTGAATTTCAGAGTATCACAGCTGTACACTGCAATGCAACCAGAGAGCTTTATGAAACAAGGAAACAAGGGAGAAGAGTCTCTACCCTTCAGTGCATATATCCTGAAGTAAATGGATACTAAAAGCTCTTCCATTATACTTTATCTCAGTTCCCTGCTGCAGTGGAGCAGGTTAAAGCACCAGTTTGCTCTCAGGGGCAGTGCTTTCAGCTTCCTCCCAGAGTCTTGACCCTGGCGCACAGAGCTTTAAAGAACTGCAAACTTGGGACTGCAGAGTCAGTGCTGTATCAACAGCAGGAAACACAGGGAATTCCTGCTAAAGCCCCTTCTTGGCTTGAGGCCATATCATTGGTCAACCCGTATGGGAATGTCTTGTTACATGACTTGCTTATGGATAGGTCAGCTCAAGTCCTACAGCATGTCAAAATTTCATGCTCCTTTCCTCCTCTGCCCCCCGGTCATGTGTCAGGAACTATATTTCATCAATAGGATTAATTATTGATACAAGTAAACCATCTTACTGCTTTGGAAATCTCTGAATTATCTACTATAAAGAACAGAGATAAGTGATTTGAGAAATTAGTGACAATCTGGGTCAAGTACCTGTAGAACAATTTCAATTGGGTGGTATGACTTTTTGAAATGGCTGCAGATACTCCTGCAGCTCTCTTAACTCCAATGAAGCCATCTTCTCAGCAGGGTAGTTCAGCTCACACATATTTTCACAAGTTGCACTCACTGTATGTTCCCTCCTCAACAGCAGAACACAACTTGCATTGAAAGGAGCAGAAATAGAAGACATGAACCCTCATGCTCATACGTAATTTAAGCCAGTGGTTTTCAACCTCTTGGATACAGTCTCTTGATCTTATGTTATAGTGGAAATTTCACAGTTTCTGTGACCTGAAGCAACTTCTCACATCTAACTTCAACCACAGTATATGCAAATCTGCTTTACTTTTACCAATTTTTTAGAAGTCCTCTATTAAACTCTTGGCTGAAAAATATCGATTCATCTGTTTGGTGGTTCACACTGCCCTTTAAGTGTTACATTATACCCTCCCTTGCTTTCTAGTTTCACTCAGTTTTTGTCTGAACCTCATTTAGAATGCTTCCAATTATTCAGCCGTTTTGTTTCTTTTAACTGGCTTTGTGAATCTAACTGAAAGAGCTGATATTATTTGGAGTCAAGAAAAAAGTACTTAAAAATGGAAGATTTGTGTAAAAATGCATCAAAGTGAAATCTTCAAGCTCTGAACAAGCCTCTGAAGTTTTGTTCCACAAAACATTCCCAAAGTTTTATGAGACTTTTAAAGATCTCCTATGAGGTATGAAGCACTAATCTTTAAAATTAAAGCTGCCACAGCTGAATTTCCAGTCTTCTAACAACTGCTGGGTGTTTCTATTTTGGAAGAAAGAATGACCTTGTGGCTAAAGAATGGGAGGAAGAAAACAATCTCAAGTCTGTTACCAGTACCATCACCAAGTTCTTGTATGATCTTTGACACCCAGACTGATTTTTTTTTCTGTTTATTAGAATAAATATTAAAATGGCAATATAAATACAAAATGGGAATAGCAAAATTTCCAAGTGATGATGTAGGCAGAAAGCATAGTGAGTACAAGATGCCTGTACAAGGCAGAGCCATGAACTGAAAACACACCCCATACTTACTAAGGATTAAATCCCACTAGGCATACAATGACTAAAGGCTTCCAAAGAACTGTGTGTGACAGACTATTTGAAATAGTTTCATTCTAGGAGACAGCTCACATGGACTACATGTCTGCTTGGAGGGAAAGTGGAAAACTTGCTCCTGTAAATAGTGGATTTTGGAGAGAAAAAAATGACATGAAATATACATCCATCAACAAAATCAGTCATCTAAGGCATAGTAGAGATGGTCTTTCTGTTGCTGGCAGTGAAGATTAGGGGTTGGCACAAGCTATGCAAACCTTCCCAGAGTCCCTGTCTATGGAGGCAGTTGAACATCACTGGATTGTGAGAAATGACACCTTTACTGCCCTTGAAACTGGAATTAGACAGCCAATGACAACACAGCTAAACCTGTCTAAGCTGCTGTCCCTCCTCCAAGGACCATGTGTTTCTCTCTACACAATGCGCTCACTCTGGCTTAACTTCAGCTGTCTACGAGTCAGGATTCTATCTAGAGGACACAAACAACCATCTGTGGAAGACTAAATGAACCACACTTTGGAGATTTCAAGCTGAATAGTTGTGTTGGAACAGTTGAAAGTCTTACTGATGCACTTACTCATCAGTCTGTTTATGCCTTTATTCAAAACATAGTACCTGCAAAAGAACATCTCTGCCAAGGGTATGGAGCTGTCCTGAGTTTGCCACAGGAGAGTCAGATGCCCTCATAGGTTTAATTACTAGGCTTTCTTTCATTTTTCAAAATGCCACTTCAAAAATGTGACAGAGTTTTCATTTGGTCTTTTTCTATTCAAATCAGAAATTAATTTGTATAGATAATACCTCCCACTTTTGTTACATGAACTATGTAATCATAGATGGAAATGCATTAATATTTCCTCTATTCCCTGGTTTTATTTTAAATATGTACACTCAGGGCATATTACAATAAAAATAACATGTGCATACTCTCAGTGCACATCTCCATTTATATATATTGCTATATGCTGTAGATAGTTTTATATGCCCAAGTAGCCAAACACACATATAGGAACTATCACTTACTCTGTTTTGAAGAATTCCCAGCATGACTGGACAGTCATCCTGAGCAGAGCTCCTAGACACTAACATAGTCATAGGATGTGGGTGATTGGAGCTGGGAGGGGTGAAGAACTGCACTGCTTACTTGCTACATTGAGGTAAGCTCTTCTAATGCAACTGTTGCTCTCAGAAAGAAACCTGAACTGTATTGTGTTTTTATTTCAATAAATCACAAATATTAAAATTAAATATAACCTAAAGAATAGTAACTTTTGCTTAATGGTCAAACCATCAAAATCTGCCTAAATAAAGGAATCGGTTTTAAAGTCTCTGCAAACACTAGGTTTAAATTATTTTCAAGACCTATAAAGAGACAACAGAAAACATAAACAGCCTGAATTGTTTAAAACGTGTGTTCCCTTCAATTAAATAAGAAACATCTGTCTTAGAATTTTGGAAGTGGATATCATCTATTCACATTGTGTCTAAATCGGTTTGCATCTAGCTTCTAATATTCTGAAATAAAATTCCTGCTTTCTAAAAAGAATTAAATAAGCATGCCGCGTGAGGTCCTTAAATCCGAAGAGCTGGAAAACCCCTTGCTGAAAATAACAGCAAACACTAGAAATCCTGTTATTCTCAAGATTCAGAAAAGTGCGAGACATGGGTTTTGGGGCTTTCCCTCTTTGCCTTCTGAACACCCAAAACTGTTTTCAAAAGGATGAATCTGCTACAAACACCTTTCATTAAATTTAAGAGGAGAAAAAAAAATTTAAAAAGAGCAGTTTTTAAGACGAACTACATGCCGATCCCGGAGGTCACACTGCTGTTACTTCTCTGGGGACTCTCAAACCCTCCGCCGCAAGTACACAAGCATTCAGACTCCAGGAGCGGGATTTCCCCGTCTAAGTGCAGATACCCAGATCAAGGTGTGCCAAGGGATGGAAGGGATGGCTGTGGAGCTGAGGGGGCACCGCAGCGCGGCACGGCTGGGACAGCCGCGCACTTACTGGTGTTGTCGAAGGGGATCTGCCTGCAGCGGGCGGCGGGCCAGGCGCAGTAGTACACCGCTCCTCCTTCCACGATGTCCGGCTGCGTGGTGTTGGCTTTGGGAGCTCCCACCAGGACACTGACCCTGCCAAGCACACCGGGAGGTCAGCGGGGCGATGCGGACCGGCGGGCGATGGGCGCTGCCACCCCGCGGCCGGGACGCCGCCGCTTGCCCACAGCCTTCCCGAAGGTGCCTTCCCAAAGCGCCCCCCGGTCCCGGGGGCGGCCGCACTCACGTGCTGGGGTCGGGGATGTAGAAGTCCACCGAGTACCCGAAGTAGCTGCCCGGGGGTCCGCTGTACACCGTCCGCTTCTCCTCGTCCAGGTTGAAGGCCACCAGCGCGGGCGCCCAGAGCAGCGCTGACAGGAGGAGCAGCGGGCGCTGCCGGTGGCGGGGCCGCCCGCGGCTGAGGCGCAGCATCCTCGGCGGTTCCCGCTGGGCGAGCGGAGCGGAGCGGGGCGGAGAAGAAGGGAGCAGACCGGAGCGGCACGGAGCGGCCCCGTGCGGGGCGGTNGGCTCCGGTCCCGCCGCCCGGCCGGGCTCTGCCCGCCGGACACGCTCGTCCCGCGGTGGAGCCGGGACAAACGCCTGGCAAGCGGGACATCCCCGTGGCGCTGCCCTGCAGCCACCGCTGCTGCCTTCACGGGGGACGATGCCGGAGCGTGGGCTGGTGGTGGCGAGTTGAACTTCTCTCGACCTCCAGCATTTTCAAGAATTTAAACTGAAGAGCCTGGAGCTTGAAAATCCCTTTTAGGAAAGTGAAGCTCATTGGGGGGAAAAAAAAAATGCAGACCTTCATCAGATTGTTATGCCCGGCGTGGCTATTATGAAATAAAAACCCTTCTCGCGACAGGAAAGGTCAAAACAACATCCAGTTCAGAGGGAATTAGAAAACAAAGCCCCTCTTGAGTTTCTCCGCGAGTGCTCGCCCGGCTACGCAGAGTTTCCGAAGCTGCAGGACAGCCCAGCACGGCTGCGATCCCGCGGCACAGCTCCCGCAGCAGCAGGTGCCCCTTCCACAGACACAGACAGTGCTACTGCACCGCAGGCGGCGTATTAACGGGACGGTGCTTCTAGAAAGCTCCGCTTGTAACTTCTTCATAAAAACAATTATAAACGACGAGGCTGTATAACTCCTGTCTTGAACTGCTCTGCCCCTGCAAGCCCCACAAGAGTTTTAACTGGTTTTGTCATGAATATATATTAAAAAAACCCCTGACGGCCTGAAATGCTCCCTTCATCTACAAAGCTAAATGGCGCATCACATTCACATCTTGAGAAAACAGCATCATTTGTGTTTTTTCTGGCCAACTCAAAGCTAGGAAGAAAAGGAGAAACATTTTATTTTCCATGTAATCAACTACTGCAAGGAAAAAAAAGAATTGTTTTTCAGCATATAAAACACAGATGTGTCCAAAACAGTATCAGAGAAAGATCAGAGTAGAGAACCCATTTATAAACATGTTACAGTAGAGCGTACCTATGAAGGCAGCTGAGAGTAGTTTTGAGGGTCTGGTTTCTTTACTTTTGTGTTTATTTTATTTTAAGTGCTTTATGGCAAGATTATTCAGATAAGGCTGACATTCCTTCTCACAAAAATAGAACTGTGTGTTTATTTCCAGCATTAACTGTGTGACCCTTTACTGTCCCCACAGGCTTGTAATATGCCTTAATTTTGCTTGCCTGTTATTTATACCAAATTTACTTTTTCCATCAGAATGAAACATCACCATTGACACTGTTTCACTATTTTACACGGAACAAGTATCTCTTAGGGATCTAAGCACAAGTAATACATTCAGATGTACCTCAGTAACTTACTAAAACTTACGCTTGAAAGTCATGCAACCTTAAGGCAATTGAAGAAATTTTGAAGTTGTGTTGCCTTATTCTAATGATAATGACGACTTGTTACTTTTTAGCACGGCAGTCAGTTCCAGGGCTGTCACAAAGTTTCTAGGGCTCAGAGCACTGCTCAGATTGCCCTCAAGACCAGTGGCACTGAGGAGTGAGAAAGGCAGCACATTCTGGTACCATAACCATCTTCTACACATGTACCCAAAACAGAGTTAAAATTCAGTAACAAGCACAACTGGGGACAGGTGAGTGTTCCCACACCTGAAAAGCCAAAGGGGCATAGTTAGATATACATGCTGCCTAACCCGGTTGGTTTAATTTAAAAAGAGGAAAAAGTACTTCAAATCAGCACTAAAACCTGTATGAAGAGCAGGGCAGAACGAAAACATGGAAATGTCTTTCAAGATTCTATTACCTCCAAAGTGTTAACGTACAGTTACACAGCAGTCACCCTGCCCTTACACTTACCTTTTTTTTCCCCCCTCTTCCTTCATATAAAGAAGAGACATGAGTGTAGGATATTCAAAATCAATTCAAAGATATAAAGGCCAGTACGTTTAGTTTTTTTATGATTTGCAGCACGTCCCTAAATAACCTGGACATGTTCTGATCACTGGAAGCTTATTCCACATCTTAATTTCCTCAGACTTTGGAAATGTTTGGACTGGACATTGATCTGCCCTGCTCAGAAGGTACGCAATTGCCCGTTATTGGGAGACTGAAGTCTGGACTGTAGTACACCCGTGGTCTGACACATTAACTGCTTTGAATATTGAATTAAAAAGTCTTAACAGGGTCTAGAACCAGACCTGATGCCAGGATGGAAAGTTTCTATAAGAACATCTAGCTAAGAGCCCAAAAGTCATTATCTACCTTACAAAATAACTGAAAGGCCAGATATGGGACCAAATAATTGTGGAACCAAATTATGTTATGTGCAGTTAGTGAGTTTAATATGTCATTATTATCTTTCCACTCTTAAAAATAGATCAGTCAGATCTACATAAAATTTAGTTGAAGCAAAACTTAAGTATTAGTATTTCATATAAGGTTCTATTATCAGAGCTTTAATGTTATTTATGCCAGTATTTAGTAATGTACCTGCTAGCAGAGGAAGGGAAAATATTTCAAAGAATCATATCAGCTTTTAACAGAAATCTTATCAAAAGTAACACCAATTTTCCCATTAAATCTTATCAAAATATGGCAATACAGAAGCTGAAGTATCCAAATCCTACAGGAAAACTTACTTTTTCTTTCAGTTGTTTCCTAGTTTTGTTTCTGTAGGCCAGAAGCCTTCTCCTGAACTATCACTGGAGCCATTATAGACAGTATTTTGTGTTGATTATCCTGTCTCAAAGCAAGAGGATAAAATGAGGATGTGACCATGCTCTACAAAGGGAATGAGTTCGTGGGATCCGAATTCAGGATGATATGCCAACAAAAGATGTTCAGCATAATGTTTTGAACCTCACCTTTGTGAACACTGTCCAAGCTGAAAATCTTCCCAGAAGTAATTCATATGTGAAAAGCATCAAAGCTAATTTTAGAGAGAGCAGACATCATCTTCTATCAATCACAGCATATAGTCTGTGGAAAAATTTTTCTTTTCAAGAGACCCTTCTTTGCCCTAAACTCATCCTCACAAGGAAGAGCGAATTAAAAAAAAGGCATACAGATGGACTAGATAAACTGAAATAGTCACTGTCTGAAGGATAAAGCCAAGAACTTCAAAAAAGGTATCCAAAACCCAAAATGCCCTGCTAGAATTTAAATGGCTCTGTATAGACTATAACAAGGATATTTGCATTTGGATTTATACTGGCTGCTTAGCTTGAACACTTAAGATCTTAACAAAACAAGTATATATTTATTAGACTTCTGCCTTTCAGTATAACTCACCTGGGCTAATATGAGGCACTGGCAGCAGTCTTTCCATTATTTATTTAGGTAATTTATTCAGACTATCTTGACTGTGAACCTCAGTATACATCGAAGTGGGAATAATTTCTTTTATCATTTAGCCAGCAGTTGACCCCAAGACCCCTTTTTTCCCCTCATCTCTTTGTTATGAAAGTGCAGTTAGAGCAAAAAGACACCAACATGTATCTGAACGATTTTTTGTCTCTATGCGTTTTGAGACGAAAGAACCCAGTCTTCCAGACCGACTCTCCAATACTCTGCTAACTGTACTATATTGCCAGCTGGGACACCAGTTGCCTCCCAGAAGATACTGATTTTTCCTCTAAAATTGAGTCACTGCCATATGTTAAAAATTAAAATCACTCAACCAGAGTATTAATCAATAGGTAATTTCACTGCGTATTTAGTTTGTGTGCTTTCTTAAAATGAGACTATTGATCTGCTCTGGTTAGTTAAAGAATGTATTTAATTCCACAGAATGCTCTGGCTTTATTTATTGACTAAGCCTCAATTGCAAACTGCAATATATATATGCATACACATATATGTAGCACTTGGAGCACATCAAGTTGTGAAAATTATATAGGTTTCTGGTGATTTTTCTTTGAAAACAAATAAAAAGTACCAGACATTAATGTCCCACATATAAGTCTGCTGTTTAAATAAACCACACTCTTTTAAGGGACAAAAGGTGAATTTCCATAAAGGCAGAATCTCTTCCATTTTCCTCATTGTGGAAGAAAGGCCGGAAAGGTTCACTTGGCTGAGGCTCTCACATGAGCTACATTAGGCACTATTAATTAACCTCCGTAGTCCAAAAATAAGGGAAGTAAACCAGAAGCCAGGCCTAACAAGTAGACAGTATGAAGGAAAAAGGATACAGGAGTAAGCGGTTTTATACTACACCATCATCACCTCAATGTCTCTAGAGTACAGCAGAAATTTTAATCCAGAGTAATGCTTATATGTGTATCTCACATTACCGGGGTTTCTATTTTTTTTTAATTTTTTTTATTCTGTGAGACAGAACATAAATTTTATCTGACAGTGGACTAGAAAAAAGGATGTTTATTCTAACATTCAAGCTATGATTCAGTGCAAACTGGTGTAAGATACTCTTGTACAAGCCAAGACAGACAGCAGAATGCAGGAGAAAGAGCAAGAAAAGGGAATTTTCACCTTCAAAGGCATCAGGGGAAGTCTGCCTAAAGACATTCATCTTAAATGTGCAAAACCAGCTAAAGCAAATACCTATGAAGCTTGAGTACTTTTTGAAAAGCAAAGTTTCACACTTGCTAAGCAGATTCTTGTATTATCTATACTTTTGAGTAGCACGACCACTGTTGCATAAGTCCTTTCACATCAGGCCCACACTGCAAAACAGAATACTTGTGTTCAAAGTAAAGTGAGTCCTAAAAAGAATTAAGGAATTTTTCAAGTCATTATCTGCAAAAGAATAATTTTTTTCTGAAAAAGAAATCTGAAAAAAAAAGGTAAGATACTCCATTGTCAGTTTGCAATAAGGAATGGTCATGGTAATTTCAGAAATCAGAAAACTACCTTTGCTGTGTTTTTTTCCCCCCTGAGATGTGTTCACCTTGAAAGCTGACATTCTAAACCTGTGGATCCTTTTCATAATCTCAGAGAAGTAGCAAACAAGTCAAACCAAACTTTAAATATTATATGATTCAAGGAAAAGACTTTATTTTAGGGCTAAGAAGTTGATAATAAATAAAGGAATATAATAATGTAATACCAGATGTTCTCATGCACTTAACACATACAGTAACGCTGGCTTACACTGTTGTTTGGACAAATTAAGAGGTATTTGGCAATATTATAAGTTTGAATAGTTTAAAGATTATAGAACAAGAAATTCTTTCTGCTGTTTTTACATTTCTCTTATATAAATTCAAATAAATATTAATACATCTATTTTTCCTCAGATTTTCTCTTCACTTTTAACATGCCCAATAACTAAGCCACAGTAATATACAACTGCCAAGAAAGAGTATTTAAGAATTATACTTATTCCTAAAAATGTATCATATTTATGTCACATTGTGCAAGCTCTTCAGGTATAATTAGATTTTAGGAAAAACTGCAGAAAATTTAAACTCATTAAAACATATCCAGTGCAAAGGCCAGTCTAAGTCCACATATTATGGTACTGTAATGTAAGTTAATATAATTTAAATAATAAAACATGCCTATATGATTCTGAGAAAGCGGAATATGTTTTATGTTTTAAAGATCTGACATCTAATATGCAGATTCTGCAATATCAGACTTTTTCAAATCTTCATGAGATGGCAAATGGTAAGACTTTATCAGAAGGCTTTTTTTTTAAAATTTTAGGATAACTCACATTAACAGTACTACAGTGGCCAAAAAAGACAAACTATTATAATAGAAATAAATCTGATTAAAAAATTAAATATTCCAATTAACACTGAAAAAGTGTTTGTAATCATTATTTACAATTCATCAATGATACCAGTGTATAACTCCACACAAAGTATACCACTTCCAAGCAAATACCAATTCCTGCATCCCCATTTGAGGATCTGATAGCAGTATGTTGTTTATGGGCAACATATCAGTTTAAAGAAGGGGATCGATCTGTGGTCCAGAGCAGTTCTATATATGGCCATTTGGTCTGCAAGCAGCGTTTCACAGGCGTGTCGTCGGTCTGTAGCATTGGTTCTTCAAAACCCATAACCACTGCTGTGCCTTCTACATACATGACCTGTCAAAATAAACGCAATTATGTCAGCCTTGTTACAAACTATAAGATAGGCGGATCATTTTCACTGGGTTAGGAGGGGATTTGTTAGGGTGTACATTTTTTCTTACTACAAAAATCCTATCTGTGAAGTTTGAGATACCTTTTTTTTAATGAAATGGAAGTATGAAATCAAAAAACCCAATCTTTGAATGCTTCTGCCTATGTTTTGAAGTATGAAACTGCAGGAGTTTCTGCAGGTGTAATTTTAAGGACTTAAGTAAAGCTATTTCAAAGACTTGAGTATATACATTTTCTTGAAGTGTCTTTTTACTTGAAGTAATTTTTGTTCCTTGTATCTATTAATGCCTTACAACTTTTAAACCTAAATCTTACTTCAGGACCTTAGAAGCAGTTGGTATGTCATGTATACCCCTCCTTTCAAGACAGCAGAAAATTAAACAGGTCATTTCTGTCCACCCACTAAGTGGCTCCAAAAAATACTGATTTTTGACGCAAGGCTGTAATACAAAAATATTTCACGAAAAATTACAAATATCTTAATTCAGATGTAGGGTTACTTACAGAACTTGCACTGTGTGTATATGTCTCCATTGTCCTTTACAGTTCAGATCCCCCTTCTGAAAGCTAAGTGTGAGAAGTGCTCTTACCAAAACACAGAGCTTAAGACATGTCATCTGGCCAAGCCATCCAGTATACTAGCTCAAACACTATCAGGAATACAAAGCAGTTCCCAATTCCATATACGTTGGAAAATTATCAAAATAGCAGCTCTGTAAAGTCTGTTTCAAGTTAAGAGTATTTTGCCTGTAACTACATTCAGTTTTGAATAGTAACTGTTATCAGGGCCTAATCGTAAACCTTACCTTTTCGTTATAGTTAGATTGCTTCAGTCCATTGTAATGGTAAACAGTGAATGACTCTGAAATCCTGGAGTCCTAGTAGGAAAAAGACAGTTAATTTCATGTGACACATACAGTGTGCCTTGAGTCTCCTCTCTTTACAACTAGACAGATGCATTCAAGCAGGAAGACTTATGGAAAATGTAAAAAAGTACGCTTTCTTTTAGGTGACAATCCTGAAGATTTTGTTAATTTTACCTTTCTCATCAGAAATAAACAAAGAGATGCCAGTAAACTAAAGGATAATGCCCCCAAGAGCATCTTCGAACTACAACTTCAGAATTGACCAGGGAGAAGCTGTCCTGATTTTAATGTCAGACACCTTATGCAGTAGTCACGTGTATTTATGACTGTTTGGATGCCATGAAGTTTCTTGCTAAGGACTAGATCCAATCTTTGGCCCTCTATCTGAGAGCTAAAGAGCAATTTACACTCATGCCTGCGTAAGTAAACTAACTTTGAAGACTCCAGTTCAGTCGAGGCCTAACAGCAAATGTACTCAGGTTTTGATCAAATGCTTTAGTCCTAAAAGGACTAAAAAGCTTTGGATTTCACTGAATCAGGAAACACAAATCAGGTGTAGTACCATCTCTTTTATGCCTACTGTACTGAGCTCCAAAGAAAAGCTCATCCCTTTTTAAAGCACATGGAAATAAAGGGTGGAATGAGAATAAATCTGCCCAGGTTACAGTACATCCACCAGATTACAAAAAGCACTCACTCATTTTTCTACTCTTGAATGATTCACAGTCTGTGTATGGGTATCTCACAGCAAACCGTATTATTCAATAGACAGAGGGTGGCAAGAGGAAGGTGAGTGGTAACTCTGCTTACAGAAGTTACTTCACAGAGGTAAGTAAAATTAAACTTTGCTGGGAAGGAAAGAGGACACTTACTCTTTTCCCCGAGGAAGTTATGCTCACCCTGAAGGAAATGTTTTGGGTTTGGTTTTTGTTGTTGTTTATTTCCAGTTCCTCTCCCATGGTTATCAAGAATTTTGTGCTGCTATTGTTTAAAAAAAAAATAAAAATACTACTTTCCAGGTGACTGCCCTAAGCAGTAAAGAGTCAGGTTTGCTCTTTCAGGCTGAATAGCTTTGAATAAATTTCTTCTAGGCCAGCAGCTTTAAGATGGAACGCTGAGATACCTTCCTGCTTTTGTAATGAAGTTTAGTACTTTCAAGAAGAGTAAGAATATGGGGTTGAATATTCTTAACCAAGAAGGAATTGAATCTGTACCTCCAGAGCCCTAGCTACATGTTCAAATATTGTATACATGGGAACATAATTCCAACCATCACTGTTATCTGCTACTTACTAATAAAGACATTAATCTTCATTTCTGCAGAATTTCACTTTCAGAAAGAACTCTAGACAAGTTTTCAATATGGGTAAGGGTTACTGCTACTCGATCCACAGATTGGACAACACATCTGTTACAGTGTTTTAGGAGTGGGTGGAATTTTCCTTTCCCCTACCAATGAATGAGGAGCTAATGGCCCTTATTTTTCCCCACTGCAGATATCAAAAGAGTAGATTATGAGTGAAGGGGGGTTACCTAGCAACATTTCATCACTGGGATGGGTATGGTGAACGGTAAGGGGCACTTGGTTTTTGGCTTGCTGGGGGGGGGCAAGAAGAGGAGGACTGCTGGGGACAGAGGGAGAGGGACAAGGCTCAGGGAACCTTTGCCCTATGGGTTTGCTAGCCAGGGCCTTTTGCGTCGGGCTTCCTGAGAGGTCCAGCAGCTGCCAGCATGGGCACGAGGAGCCCCTGCAGCACTGGCAGCTGCCAGCTCAGAGCACCATCCCTCCTCCAGCCACAGACTAAGAGAGAGTTTTTGCCCACAGAAGGAGATCCCAGCTCTTTCCCTCTCTACGCAGTGCCTTCCAGTGACTCCGCTCCAAGCCCTCTCCACCCACCCCCAGGGGGCAGCTCAGCACCGGCCAAGCAGCAACATCGCCACCTACTGTCCATAAATATTGCTGTGCCCAAGGGGAGCAGAGACTGCAGGGGGTTCAAGTGGGCATTATCCCACAGATTGGTCGTTTAGTTCTGGTTGCTTTGTTTCTCTTGACTGGATATATATAGATATATTGTAGTTAAGAGCTGTTATCCTTCCCATTATCACATCTTAATTAAATTTTGTTTGAATTTAAAGCAGGATTGTCTCCTTCTTTGGTTCCTAGTCCAACAAATTTCCCAATTTCCTCTAAACTAAAACATCTGTGCCCTCAGTATTTACTAATGGAAACTGGCAGGTTCCTGGCTGAAACACACTGACTGTTCAAACTGGACCCTTAAGGCAGTAGAACTTCCCCTATCTTGTACTGGAACCAGCAAAGGTTTAACAGCACAGGCCAAAACTCGGGGGACTCACATGAAGCAGGAGATTAGCACTTGACACACAGACACCGACTTAGGGGCTCCAGCTTTACAACAGGTAAAGAATTGCACCACCAACTTTCTAGATAGTGGACAGTTTAGGCACAATTATGAGGATGTGCTTTGCCTTTCTGAACTTCATTCTAGGCATCTGGGGCCAAAAATTAAGCAGTGGAGTCTTCCAGATTTGCAAGTGTAATGTAATTTTAAGAATTATATTCAATTGTACATACATTTCCACTTCTGGACAAACAAACAAAAGGAACAAAAAACAGCTGGCAAATTTACAATGCAGATACCATTCTAAAAGTTCAGAGAAAATGAACATGAACTCCTTCTCCTTCCTCTGGATGATGGATAACCTCTTAATGATATACTCAGTCCCTACCATCTTCTGCAGTGCAGTTCTAGTGCCTTCTGAATGATCTGACTGTTTTACAATACAGAATGCTACACACAAAAAGTGCTGCACAACCCTCAAAAAAAGAGTTGCTGAAGGCATTTAAAATATTAGTTTCACATTTCCTTGGCTGTAAAAATTAAGACACATGTCATGACATGTTAGGCTACAATGCCTCCAAAGAAGTATTCCTCTGATCAGCCAGTCTTTCTGTCCCCAGGGAAACCTCCTCTCTTCTGCCAATAAGAGCATTTGCCATGGAACAAGCCTCCATATACCTCCAAAGAGAGCTCTTATCTCGACCAGCTCCCTGTTCTGATTTACCACATACCTGTACAAAGAAGCTCCTTGTGGAAGAAGGGAGCCAGCGTTAAGGGCAGGAAAATGTGATCCAGAACAAAGAGGAATAATAGAATCATACAGGATGTTGAGTTAGAAGGGACCCAGCAGGATCATAGATTCCAACTCCTGGCCCTGTGCGGGACACCCCAAGAGTCATGCCATGTGCCTGACAGCATTGTCCAAATGTTTCTTGAACACAAGTCAGGCTTGGTGCTGTAACCACTGCCCTAGGGAGTCTGATCCAGTGCTCAGCCACCCTCTATGACAGCAATGCTAGGTTAACACACGCCTCTCAGTGGTAGTGCTGTCTTAATGAATATATGGAACAGACTGAGCTGGAAAGTAACCCTGGCAGATGCTGACTTTCACATATGCTTAAACACAAGTCTATCATGACTTTTTGTTAAACTGTCAAAAACTACAGAGACATAAAAATAGTAACAAATATGTTTGCAACCTTTTTCCATTTGCTAGCAACATTTTTAATACTGATAATGAGAATTGCAGCCATTTATTCTCAGAAAAACCAAATTCAGATGAACTTTCTGAGTAGGGAACCAGTTCAATTCCATATGTAAAATGGCTATGTATTTCCTGAAGATAAATTTAGATCTTGTTGCTATAACAGAGTTTACTTCCAGTGTAAAGCTGACAAAATCATGGCCACATTACACTAAAAAGAAGTCAACCATTTGTTGTGTAATACAGAAGTTATTTGCTGGTCAGTTGTGCCAAATGAACAGAATACTTATCTTTTGATATTGATGAAAGTGTTTAATGAATCTCAAAGAGAAAGAGAATAGGAAATGCTCTTCAGTGATACAGCTATATTGATTACCTGCTCAGGGAAGAATTCTTGCAGAAAGGGACCCAGGAGTATGATGCCCAGTCCTTCTGGGTCTAATTTGGTCTTCATCAGGTTTACACTAAGACAAAAGCATTGAATATAAAAGTATGAGTAAGACACTTTTATTCTTGCATGACTAAGTTATGCTCCGTTACCACAGTACTGACTGCCAAGTATAGCAATGCTATTCTATTTTTAATTGTAAGCGACAACTGCACCAGAATGGCATGCAAGTTGCCAAAACATGGTTATTTTTAAATAAAATTAATCTGTTATTTTAAATTAAATAAGTGATAATTCTGAAGGACCACCATATTTGGTAAAATAATTCGAAACTCATATAATCTAAAACCAGATTTACAGCCCAAAAGGCATTTTGCTGTCTTGTAAGCATTCTTTAAAGATACAAAAAACAGTTAGCTTTCAAATACAGCTCTCTAACTGCCAAACAACCTGTTTTTAAACAGAGATTTGAAAAACTCCCAAGATTTTCTAAGTACACTGAAATAAATTCAGATTTAATGGATAAATTTCTTATTTACATTGCATGCTTGATATCAAAGAAGCCAGAACCAACAAACCATGGAAATATTAACAATAATAATCTGCAAGCCTTACTGCATGACTGTGGTGTAACTTCAGGTCCATGCAAATGAATGTCAATTATAACTCTGTATTTCTATTTAAGTAATATATTTCAACAGGTATGAAATCACATCTCTGTGCATCTACCCAGCCTTCTGCCCAAGTTATAAGTTGTACCATACACAAGAACATCCTCACTGGGTCAAACCAATAGAGCACCTTGCCCAGTATCCTGTTTCTGAGCCTGGTCACTAATGGATGCTTACGACAGAGTACAAGAGGGCAATCATAAATCCTTAGTATACTCTCCCCATTTCCAGCAGTCTGCTGCTGCTCAGACATCTTCAGTGACAGGAGTATCTAAAACACAAATATACCTATTTTTCTTTCCATGCATGTGCCTAATTGGCTTTGAACACATATATACTTCTGGCACTTACTAAACTCCACTCAAAAAATTCAAATTAAACTGTAGGTTATGGGAATAAGCATCTGCTCTGTTTGGAACCTGTCACCTGATAATTCATTTGACTACACCTACTTTTTGTACTGTGTGAAGCAAGTAACAATTATTCCCTATTAAATGGCCAGTGGCTATCTTTTCCAAGTCAAACAGTCCTAAAACCTACTTCTTCCTTGTACTAATGGCATACTGTACCTTCAATGAGCCTTGTTGCCCTCCTGATACTTTACTACAGTATTCTTTGTTTAAGATGGGAGTGAAATGTCAGGCATTACACAATGGCATAATTCCTAGAAATCCCACTCCGTATGTCTATCACTATCAGTTTAAGATCTGTTTCCTGACCAGTAATATCTAGTTTAGAGACCAGCAATGTGTATGTGAAATCAGGATTGTTTTATCCCCTGAGCAACCAATCTACCTTTACTGTATTGAGACTTCTCTGTTACCATACCTTCCAGTAACTTCTACTGCTCTTACATACTTTTTTTTTTTTAACACCATGAGCACATTTGTATCAGCAGCAAAGTATCATACAAATCCCTACTGTCATATTCTCACTGGTGCCATAACAAACTTCACAAACCTAATAAAAATTGCAGTAAAATTCCTCTGATGATCTCCATCCACTATGAAGAAGTGACATTTTTTCCTCTGATCAATACTTTATCTACAAAAAAACCCCTTCCTTCCCTATGCCATGTATACAAAAGAAACATTTACATGTGAATTTTCCCCAGACTGGCCTTCAAGTCTTTTTCTAGGCATTATTCACCTATTCACATTATTCATATTTCTAGGCATTTGTCACCTTCTCAATCTGATACTGTTTGGTATCAGCACATTTCACAGTGGCACATAACCTAAATCAGGTCAGCAATTTCATACTGATGTTTTCAGGATTTTGGTTTGTTTACTTATCAGCATCTTAATTACTCTGACTACCCATAATAAGGCCTAAGTGTGGAAACAGCTCCCTAGCATCAACCCAGTAAATATGAAGAACTCACTACACTTGTCTAACTTGAATACTTTTAAACATTGGGAGTCATCTAATCAGAACTACAGACTTCTTGCAAGTCTCCTGGTTCTGATCAGTTCATATTGTTAGTTTTTGTTTTATAGCTTTCCAGATTAGTCTTCAGAAGATTTTTAACTCTGCTTTATGTGTTTACATTTAACATTTTATAAATCCAGATTCTTCCCTGTTTTTTTCATGTAGGCAGTACATTTTCCTTCCAGAAGGCACTCTCTTAGCTTCTCAGATATTCCTCTTTTACCACCTAGGCCTCTAACCACCCTGGGTGTCTTTTGCTGGGGCTGCAGTCAGAAGGTATAATCTCTTAGACTTTTTTGATTCTTGAATTGGAAGCATTGTATCCTTTAAGCTACCACTTTTGTGTCTTAATTTTTCAGTAATTTCTTTTCTTGGTCCTAGCATAGCACTAGTAGTAAATGATTTGGCTTCTTTTCGTTTCTCCCTCAATAGACACAGAATAAATTATGCAAATCTTAAGAGAGTGGCTTTGTTAAGATCCTTTGAAGAGGAATTTTATAATCCATAAAACTGAATGTGATATCCTATAAACTATGCTAATTTATTATCTTAAAAAAATCATTACTCAAATGAAACTGCAAATGAGTATTTTCAAGATACTGGACTTCAATCCTTCTATTCCTCATTCTCACTGCTTTCAAAGTACAAAATTTTAGATGTTTCCGTGGCTGAAACCTGCCCAAATTCTTGAAGTGCTGTAACAGTTGTAAAAACATTTGTGTTTGTAAACAGAACCATAGCACACAATTTTGAAAATTCACTTAAAATTATGTATTAAAATGAAAGCAAGCTATATACTCACTGATGAAATACAAGACCTGTTCAAAAATACAGCGTCATACTAAGTTTTTAAGTGTGGTCAGTGCACAAAATTCAATTCATTAGGCAGGAGAGAATATTTAATAAATCTTGACTATGATCTGTTTCAGCTGAGCCTTTTTCATTCAGGAAATTGCTGAGGCAGTTCAATGTTACTGGAATTACAACAGAGCTACCAAACATGTGTTTGCACCTCAGTGTCCTCAGTTCAAGGCCTGGCTCCTGAACCAAAGAGGTTATGAATTGTTGGGGTGATGACACTGATGGTCTTTGTACTCTTACAGCCGAGAAGTGTGTGGGGACAAAAGCCTCCACTACTGGTCGAACAGAGAGGCGGGATAAAAAGTCTTAAACAAACTAAATACAGATTGACAGATGTACTGATAGCAGTGCTCTAAAGAGCATCAAATGAATTTTAGAAATGCACACGCAAAATGAGACAGCTGGATTCTCAGATTATTTACTGAAAGATTACACTAAAAGATTAGAAAATTTTAATAAAATCACATGCAATGGCATTCAGTACTGGCTAATCGACCTTGATAATTCACATCTGCTCTACAGAGTTTTCCTCTCTATAGTTCTAAACTCTAAGCGAGTCTGACCATTATACATCTGAGATTCTGAGAAGCTTAAAACCTTGAATTTGACCTTGAAAAGTAAATAGTGTACTTAGAGGCAAGGACTTTAATTTTACTTTAAAACAAAAAAAAAAGCAGAAAAGGCTGTATAGATTTGAAATGTGTGATTTATACTTGTGTTCCACATTAAACAGACAGGATAGGACTAGAACAGAGCAGGTTCTTGAGACAGTAATATGAGACAATATATTTGAGAGGAGATGAGTCAAGACTGTATATTTCATGGCTTGATCATGGCTTTTCAATATAGCCGTATCCATATCAAGTATCAATATGCTGACTGGTTCTTCCGACGTTAATTTACGTTTGATGTGCTATGCACAATAAAATAGGACAGGTCTATGCCACAAATGCTCTGAAAGCCAAACAGCCAAGTGGAAAAAATCCTAAAAGTTGCAAGAGGTTTGTTGAAGATTTATTGAGACAGCTGAACAAAAAGGAAAAAAGAAAGTTTCAGACCTATTAAACTCTTTCCCTCCCTTATAAAAAAAAAACAAAACAACAAAAAACCCCCCAAAACTTCTGCACATTTCATCACTTATAATCATAATATGAATATGAGTCTTTTCTCTCATAGTTTCTTTCAGTTTAGCTTCATGGTATCTCTTCATTTCAATTCTACCCTCCAGAGAGCAGCTCAGTAAACTTCATCATACGTTAATATTTGAAAGGACAGAAAATGGAATCAATCACATTTCATTATAATCAAGATGGCTAAGTAAACTTGCAGTCTCCACAGTTGTTCTGCAGAACCAACAAAACTAGACCAATAATGTTTACAAAAGGGAGGAAGCATCTTCTGGAGCAGTAAAAAAGTTCAAGTACATAGGTCTTTCTGGGTCTAGCATTCAGTGGCAAAACTGAATAGTAAGTTTTGACACTAAAGGTTAACTGTTGTCACTTATTATTAGTCCTGTCTGTCCACATTAGATCTAAAATAAGTTACCTTTTTCATTTGAGAGTTTTAACTCTAATCCTAGGAATCAATGTGCCATTTCTGGAAACACTACAAGGTCCTGAGTGCTGGTAGAAAAAAATGTGCAACTGAAGCAGTTTCAGCTTCAAACTGTAGAGAGACCCAGTGGAAATAAAACGCAAATCTGACTCTGACTAGCTTAATTGTTTGACTCTTCTGTCATAAAATTTCACCCTCCATTAACATACAGAAATATATTCACGACTGTCCTCTCAACATACAGTGATGCAGTAAGTCTGAAGGATTTTTTTTTTGGCTTCTAATTATCACCACCAAAGTTAAAAAGATCTTAATTTTAATTCCTTCCATTTTATTTAAGGCTGACTTAAGCACTTCTGTGTCCAGACTGCTATTTGGAAGAAAAAAGTCCAAACTAGGAAAAAAAACTCCTAACCCACAATTATAATAGATACATGGCTAACGGAATCCAGAAAAAAAGCCCTAAATTATAATTAATGTGGTTAATTGATATTTCTGTGTATTTACATTTAAATTTTATTATACTTACTATTCAGGATCTGAAACAAGGTCCAGAGCCTTCATTACATCTTCTAGCAGAGTGTCAGGTATAAAACCATTATCTGAAGAAACAGCAAAGGTTCTCGTGAGGAAAAGAAACAAAATATTTTCCAGGAGTACAAATTTCACTCAAAAATACTACGTATTACATTTACGTCTGTAGAATTTGCAAGCAAACGGTGGGGTTCTAGTAAGAATGAAGTTTTCAAACACTTCTCACCCACTTTATTTGACCCAATACACTGCAATACAGAAACTGTAGGCTTATTATTCATACTTAGAAGCTTAATACTAGCTAAGAATTCAATCTCTGTATTAGTAATCTCCATCTCAGGATAAAAACAGTACACTTTTTCCCTTTTGGTAAGTCAAAACAGTACATGAATGTTATACTCTGTTTTCCAAAATATAAGAAAATTTTCTGTGCATGCTATATACATTCAAGAACAAAATCTCATGAAGAATGAGTCACATCACATCAACTGTTTTATGCAAAGTTAATAAAGGAGAAATCAAATTATATTTAACTTCATTTTTTTTATTTTTACAAAGAACACTACAAGGTTAAAAAAATATGTATGTTTTAAAACTGTAATTCCTACTGTACAACTTCCCATACTTAAGAATTCCCAGAGAATTTCCTCATAGTATCATGGAATAGTTTGGGTTGGAAGGGACCTTAAAGATCATTTAGTTCCAACTCCCCAGCCATGGGTAGGACCACATTCCACTAGACTAGGGTGCTCAGTGTTACTTATAGGCTGACTACTGTATTGGACATTTCTTAAATACTAGGCATTTCATTCCTCCCTTAATGTTTCCATTAAAATTCTTATTTCAGAAAAAAGTACAGCCCTTACCCTCAGGGTCATATGTCTGGAAAACCCTTCTAGCTTGTTCTGAAGGTGCTTCAGGAGCAACAAGGGCCATATCCTATGGGATGGGGGGAGGAAAGAAGAAAACTTTCAGAATATTCTTAAAGATACAGATCACTAAGAAGGTTTTTAGCCATGTTACACCTGGTTGGAACCTAAATTAATAAAAATTTAAATAAAACAGAAGAAAAATTAAAGTAATTGGGCAATTTTACTGATAGTGACATAAAATGATCAAGAAATACGCTAAGGATTATTTCACTAACTTCTAGACAATTTTTATGCAAGTCTTTCCAAGCAGATGATGTGGCACAAAAGCTAACTGGAAACTACAGTTCCAGTCATCCTATACTTGGGAGCTTCAAGTGAGAGAGTATACAGAAGAAATTAATCTGGGAGGAGCTCCTTCATCCTGCTAATCTCTCCTGAAGAGAAAAAACTTGAAAATTCCTTGCTTTGCATACTGGAAATAAAAACATTAGATTTTTATATTAATTCAGTACCATAAAAATGCAATTTTACAGATCCATAAATATGATTTACTTGGAACAAAATCACTATTTAATGAAAAATTTTCCAGTGATTTTATGAGGAATAACTAGAACATTTACAGAAAGCCAATACTTTAACAGTGTATCTTCATGTTTATGTATGTTCTAAACTTCTTTAAAGTACTTTTAGATAAAAAGACAATAATAGCCGAACCCAATTAGTTTCATGAACTATTGTATGAAGTTGTACAGTTGTCAACCACATATCTTGTCATAATGGGTAACACCCACGTGATTATAAGGTACATACATAGCACTGTCTACTCTTCTATATGGGTCTGAAGCTTGGGTCACCTACAACCACCACCTACGACTCCCTGAACGCTTCCACCAGCGCTGCCTCCATACAATCCTAAACATCCACTGGTCTGACTACACGACTAATCTGTCTGTTCTGGAACAGGCAGAGGTCACCAGTATCGAGGCCATGCTGCTGAGAATGCAGCTGTGCTGGGTAGGGCACGTCTCCCGGATGGATGATCACTGCCTCCCTGAGACTGTGCTCTATGGTGAACTCGCTACTGGATGCTGCAAGAGAGGAGCCCCGAAGAGGAGATACAAGAACTGCCTGAAACAACCTTGGCCATATTGACCACCATCAGTGGTCCACTCTGGCCTCCAACTGGGAGAAGTGGAGACACACAATCTATAACACTGCTGTCTCCTTTGAAACCGCATGCAGAATCAGCCTGGAGGAGAAAAGACAATGCAGAAAGAACCATGCCCTGATAGTACCACCTATGGAGACTTTCTGCTGTGCCTTTTGCAACCGGACTTGCCTATCTCGCATTGGCCTTATCAGCCATCAGCGTGCTTGCAGCAAGCGTGGGTGGAGCTCTCCCAAATCTTCATTCGCGAAGCGTAGCATGACAACACAGCACTGTAAAACTGCATATGTGACCAACTCTTAAATAATTTGGAGTACCAAACACACTAAGCAGGAGTTGATTACAATAAACTAATGCAAATCACTCTCAGTTTAAAATTGATGTCATAGCACATAGAGCATATTAACAATGAAATGGTCAGTGATTTCAAGATTTAGGATTTAACTCTAAAGAAGGACTATTTTAATGGTAGGTTCTTACTAATGAATTAGCAGCTCACAAAGTCAGTGTAACAAAGGAGAACTCTCAAAATTTCCAATAGCATGGTAGGATATAACCCAATGTAACTTTCAACTGCACATACAATTTAAATGTAAACTATGTATTTGTACTTGGATTTATGAGTACTCTTCTCTCCATACAATCTCATCATCATCTAAGAATAAAGATTCTAATTTGCCTTGTCCACCCTCCCTGCTAATTATCTAGTTAATGTAGTAGTTCCCATAGTTTCATGTGATGCAATATGGATTTTAAAGTGTCTTGCAACTAGCAACACTTTTTTCTTTTCATAGTTCCACTGCAAATAACAAATATTTCTGTTGGCATTTTAATTTTGCAGGTCCTTAGTTCATGTATGTGTACACAGGAAGAACTTAAGAGATGAAGTCACTGAAGGCATTACTCAATTCACTGTCTTCCAACTGAACTACTAAATATGGCAAAGCTGTCAAATTATTACATATTAACACTTCTTACTCATTAGATTTGATTTACTGATTTTCTAAGAAACTCATTTCAGAAGGAAACTTCGAAAAGTTACCTGCCTTGGAGAGATGACTAAAAAACCCAATCCTCTTATCTGCAAAATAATTCTAACTTTTCACTGAGACTGCTGTCTTATAAAAAGTGAAAAATACAATATTCTACTCCTTTGTATACAAATCACATATAACCTCTAACTCAGCATGTCATTCATTCCCACTATCCAAAAACCTCTGAAAGTTCAATTCATCCATATATTTGTATGTAGGGAGAAAAAAGCCAAAACCATGGTGCCTTCATGTAGTAACACTGAAAATGTGACAAACATCTAACAAAAACATACTTCAGCTGCCCAAGCTGATATTTCACCATATGTGCCAAAACATATTCCCCAGCCCAGCTTTATGAATTGTATTTTGATGTAACCCATGCATTGAAAGTTCCATACAATGGAACCCTATGAACAGTTAATTACAATAATTATTTCCAATACTAAGTACAATATGTCCCAAAAATCATGTTTCACTCATTGGCTCTTGTGATATACAAACAAGTTATTTTGTATTACTTTGAAAAGTTATTCTCATCAGTAGGACCAGTTATTTTAAGATCACATGTTTACCCTCAGAGGCAAAAAGTATTCTTCGTAAGTTTTAATAAAAACATACCAGTTGTTTTCATTCTACAAATCAAAAGCAGAACATAATGGCTAAGCCACACAAAAATCTGGGCTATGAATTTTTACAAAGATTGTACCCTGAAAGACATGTTGCCCTGGAAAATAAACTCTCTCATAGTGACTGTTTTACAGTTCTACACTGCCACTGTTGAGTTATACGTGGAAGAATTACGCATTGTAGTACTAACTTTCTCCTTAAAAATTTGTCTAGACACAATACAGAAATCCTATTTATCAGCTTTTTAACTTCATACAATTTGATCACATCTGGAGGACCAATGTTTACTTAATCCACGCTTGTACAACAGAAAAAGTGGGTATTTTTCAATGGTATAATCAGTGGTTTTCAAGGCACCAACTTTTCCAAGATGGTTTCCCAAGAAAACAAGGTTGATGGGATGTCTGAAACTGATTTCCATCTCTCCAGCTGACTTCTGAACCCACTGCCCCATTTCAATTTTATACAGGAAATTGAGTCTTATAAGTGGTTGCTGAAAGTGGACACCAGGCAGGGCATCTCACTGTGGAGCTGGTACAAAAAAAAAAAAAAATTTAATTCTGTAAGTCAGTAAGGTTCCTTTGGAGATTATCTTTTGAAAGAGGAAGGGCACTTCACACAGTCCTACTGATGTACTGTGCAACTGTATAATTATAATTTGCATGCACAGGTCTTTCACATATGACCAGAATGCATTTCAAACCGGATAATGCTCTGAAATAATAATGTGAAGTTTCTGTTTCCTTTGTGGCTGCAATGTAAGTATCCTGGAGGATAAAGAGAGTTTCTTCTTAAAAAAGTGAGATCAGGCTACCAAAGGCAGAAAAGATGAAATGCTCTTTACAGCCTGAGACAGAACAACCCATTTAACTGAGAGAGAAGAGGCCTGGATACAGTTTAATTTAGAGGCAAGGAGCAGAAGTGCCACATGTATCACCAGACACACAATGAGGTTATGTGTCCAAACGGTGTCAGAGACTTGCTAAGAAGTGAACCAAAGAGTAAAACTTAACATAGACTGGTATCGGTTCACAAGTGGGAGTCTTGCTGTGATATAAGATCTATTTGTTGATTCTCATTAAGATGCAGAAGATTGAATATAACTTGGGCATTGCTTAAAATTAAATAATAGTTCTTTTCGTAGGTCTTCCTATGAGATAATTATCAAATCAAGGAAAGGAGAGTCCTTAAGACCGGATATGGGAGGGCTGTTATTACCATCATACAAAAAAACGAACAGGTATGGAAAGGCCACAGATCTTGTTTCCTCTTAGGCACCACTGAATAGGTATTGAGATTTCTAAGATATGAAGTTACTGGTTCTAAAAACAGTTGGCAACATTCTACTGTTAATCTAGGCAGACTATTGTGAAGGGTCAGTCTGGAAAGGGACGGAGTCAGAGAATTATGCCATGGCAAAAAAGCAAGTCAAATCCTTGAGCCCCAACCTGCAAAGTCCATGTGATGTTACTTCACATACATGTAATTTGAAGCAGTACAAGTCTGGCTCTGAACAGAGAGATGGCCAACAAAGATGAGTTCAAAACTCCCATTTGTGTTCAGGGACATCATCCACAGCCATAGTTTGGACAGGTCACAGCCCAAGGTTGTAGCAGTGATGGCAGTATCCTGTTCTGACTGCTTACAGTGATTTTCTTGTGCTGGCCAGTGGAATATGAGATTACTTATCTTCTAAGAGAGAAGGCATTGCATAATGCCAAACAACTGGAACATACCCAAAGAATACTTTAAGGAGTATTCTTCCCCCTTGAGAGCTGTATATGGAGGAACTGAAGAAAAGGTCCTTGACTTATCTTTTGCTACACAAGAACTCTGGAGCCATAAGTACTACCACTTCAGAATGGCACATGTCAAATATCATATACTGTATCCTCCTCAGCCTTGAAGAATGGCTATGAGTTTATGTGGGATTCAGAAAAAGCCAAAAGAAAATAATTTCTCTGAACAAGAGAGGAAAAAGGCACACAAGGAATTATGCTACCCCCAGAGTAGTACAGGTCCTACCAGGGGTCAGAAAATAAAATGCAGGCCTTGCAATTCAAACCAAGAAAAGACGGCACAGTTTATCTGAAAGTGTTCATCAAGGGATAGAACTGGTGGTGGAGGAGAAACATTCATGGTAAGCAGTTTGTTGCAACGAAGTGGTTAAAAGGATACAAACTGTCACCAGCGGCATGCTGTCTTGTAGGAGGGAAAGGACTGCACTTATTCTACAGTACCTGCACTACCTTTCTGAGAACAGAAGGGATATCTCAACAGGGCAGAATGAAAAAGTACATCTGGACTACTTCGTCAAATCCTTTTTCACTTTCACCCATACTACCCAGACAGACATAAGAGCCTATTCAATCCGAGAGTGGGGTGAGCCTGAGGAAGAAAAGTAAACACAAGACAAAGAGCAAAAATTAATAACAGGAATCTTAATACCCTGTCAGCCTACCCGTCTAGAAATCTGAGCTTTTAACATACACTCAAGTAAGTTACAGAAACCACAATGTATCTTTCATTCCTGTGGGAGAAGATGGTTTACTGACACAGCAAACAAAAAAAGCCACAGCACTGCAGTTTTTAAAAACCAAAGAGAAACTCAAAGCACACTGAACACATGTTTAACAGTTACATTGCCACAGATAGTGGTGGTTTAATTTAAAACTTGTTGACCCATTAAAAAAATAAGAGCTTCTTCAACATGTTCTTGCTTTGATGGACAGCCTACAAGACATTATTGTAAACCAATAAAGATTAGGTATATAGCCTTTTTCTTATAAGAGTTACTAATTTGTTTTGCTCATCAATACAAAATGAGGTCTGCTTTGAATGTGAAAATACATTACAGGAATTACAGACCAGGAGTCAGCAAATTTGAGTTTACTGGAATTCTTATCTAACTACTAAATTAGATACTACCCTCTAGTCACAAGTTTAATCCAAAAGTAACGTTTTTCCAAACAGTTGTTGACGAAGAGGAATCAAGCTGGAAGTGGGGACATCCCATGCTTTACAACTTCCCAAACCTTCACAATGTAATTTGCTCAAGATTAACTTTAGCTTCTATTATCATGCTACCTTTATTCCATGTAAAAAATGAGTACTTGTATTATATACTATTTCTATATCTAGTATTATTTCAGCATATAGACATGAGCTGATTGCTATACAACCCGTGGTGAGCATTAACATGCTAGTTCTATTTGGCAATTACAAATAAGGATGTGGGAAATGAACAAGTATGTCAGGAATATTTGATAGCAAAGTTTAGAGTCAGTTAAGATGTACTGCAGAAATTCAGATCTTCCTAAGTACAGTTCTCACAGTACTAAAGGCTGCACTTAATGTTGGAAACCACCTTAGAGTGTTCAGTTTCCCATTTAAACCACATAGTTCTCTTTTGAGATGACAAAACCCTTCTGGTTTGCTTTAATCCAGAATGATGAAATGTTTTTGAAAATATACCAGATTATTTTATAACTCAAATATTACAAAAGTGTTTCTAAAGAACAATTATTAGTCTGGTTAATTATTCTAACAGTAATATTTTATGTCTTTACATGTGAAATGTATGAGCTTTATGAAGCAATGAAGAAAACAATACAATAATAATGCCATGTAATTCACTGAAATCTAGAACTGGTAAGCAGTATTTAGGAAGTCATATGTACGTGTGTTGATACATATATGGAGAAAAGACTAAATATTCACAAACATCACAGTTTCACATTATAAAAAATCACCATCTTTTAGTTTCATATTTGAATATGGTATTTCACGTAGTCAATTCCAACAGTAGCAGAATAGAGCAATTAGCTTCTATAAAAACCAGTATCATTCTTTAAAATAATACAAAAAATTGTGGGTTTTTTTCATTACAGCTGTATTATACAATAAAGCCCATTTCACTTCACACCAATTACAAGCTTTCTCAACTACACATAGGCAGTGACTGAGCTTTTTTTCTAAGTACATCTGCACTGTTCCAGCATTTCCATACCTAAGTGTCTTTAAGTTCTTTAAGTCTTTGACTGACAACTTTGACACCTTTCTGTAATACAAAGTAGCTATTTTTAAAGTACATATGTAAACGTATAAGCATATAAAGATACCCTAAGCAATCAACTGGTAGCGAATGATGGCACTGGACTTCCTACAATACAAATTCCAAAGAGAAAACAGATTTCATACCCTTCTTATGTAAAACAAACCAACAATGGAAACAACGCACTTAAATATTGAAATGAGGTTACTACAGTTTCAAACCAAACAAATACATTACTCCAATGTGATTTCTAATGTTACAGAAGTGGAGAAGATAGAAAATTAAGGCAATATCACTAGTTGGCTTCATCTTTGCTAGGAAGCGTTCAAAACTTCTTCACCATAGACAATCCTTTCCCCCCCACCTTTTTTTTCCTTTTTTTTCCCCAGCCACGTTTAGACTTTCAATTCGTTAATTCACATTATCAAACTCTTATCAAAAGAGGTCAAAGATGTTTTTCTGTACACAAAAATGCTGCTAATGGCATGAAAAGAGTCAATAAATGGATGAAAAACTTATCTTTCAATACTTCTTAAAAAGGGGCTAGAAACTGATTACTAGAAGTGTACTGGTAAAGGAGTAAATCAGATGCTGCACAGGGAATCACACTAATGTTCCCAGGGTTCAATAGCTCTCATATGCATTAAAGTTGTGTGGTTCAGACATCAGCTACAATACAAACTGATTCAGTGCTCTGCTGTTCATAAAATGACCTAAAGTCTCCTGACACAGATTTTGTATACAAGTTCAGTCTTACCATGTTACACATTAATTAGGCAGTTAATGAGTTTGCAAAGAAGCAGAACTTGGCATAAAGTTTCAGAACAGAACTACAACAGTTACTATTTTAAAGTGCATTTTTATTATTGAGGCATATGTTATGTTGGTAGTCTCATTTAATGTTTCTATTTCCCTGCATCTATCCCAGTAGGGTTTGAGAACATGGGAAAAAAAGCAGGCTGAACAGAGAATAAAAAAATATTCAGGCTCCACTTCCAAGGATACATGGTACCCTGCTCAAAAAGAACATCTGGTCTTCAGACATTCTGGAGACAAAATATGCAGAGAGAGAGAAAATGGCCACAAAATAATTTCCCTGTTGTTTAGCCCAAGAACACTTAAAAATATCTTTAACAGGCAATCAATAACTATATTTAAAACTCAATTTTCTAAGTTCTGTAATAGATTAATGCTTTTAAGACACCTTTCTTTTTCAGGAGGCAAAATTGTAAGGGGTAGAAAGAATCTTGAGGAATCAATCTAGAATATGTATTTACAACATGCATGCATAGATTAACAGCCATTCACAGAGATTAACTGTCTCAAAAAGAAGTCATGACAGGCAGATAATCAGTTCATATGCTGAAACTGCTGTCCCAATTCTTTTTTAATGAAAATGGCTAAGACAGTATTCCAAACATCTGGTAATAAAAATCTGTAGTTACTAGGCTGCAATTAAAAGATAAGAAAAAATAAAAAAGAAGACGGCTTGTAGAGCAAAGAATGGATGGTGTGAGCTTGGCACTATGAAACTTTATGATTTCTACCTATTACATCATCTAACGGTACACAGAATATTCATTCCACTTGGGTATAAAGTCTCCTCATTGTGATACTACAAGCATATTAAATTCCATAATTTGGAAGCCAGTGGTTTAGGTTTTAGGACTCTCATGAAACATTCTATGTGGAAATGACTCAATAAAATTTGTCTTTTAAATTTTAATTTCTGTAACGATTCCATGAGATAACCCTGACTACAAATACATTGTTTCCCTAAATTGGTTTATTTACTGACCTGCACTGGTTTACAAACTTTGACAATCATGCATACATACCCTTGCTAAAAAAAAAAAAAGAAAGGAAACTAAACTCAGCTTTTTTCTCCTCTCCATGTGTTGATGTTCCATCTTAGGACTAGAACAGCATCTTTTACCTCTGCCTTATCTCCTTCATAAATACACCATCATGCCAAAGTCTTATATGAACCCTTGACCATACCAATGCAATCACAGAATTTCTGGAATGTTCTACTGCATGAAACTAACATCCTTCTTTCCATTCTTCACTACATGTCAGATTAACTACTAACCTAATTTCTTCTTCCCAAGAAGAATAGTGTACTATTCAATGACTTGTAAACTAGCAGGAAATGAAAGTGCACTAAATTTATCAAAGTCAAAAGTTTTGGCCTAAGACTTTAGGGGGTCTTCAAGCAATCAATGAGGACTTTATGCCTCTCCCCTCCATCTACTAATACTGAACAAACTACAAATTGGTTAGGGTGTAATAATACCTGCTCCACTATCCAGAGGGCTCAAATAAAAAGAACAGTATCATTACTATGGGGAAATTTGAGAAGTATCTAAATTTATGCAGAAAGCTACAATGTAAAATAATTTTGAACACTAAAAAGCCAAGGCATAAACATTCAAATGAGAAAAGAGCTTATGAGGAGCTTTATTTTTCAGGCCAAGATATACTGTCAACCAACCATTAAGTCATTCACAAGCTGGAAACTAACTGGAAGGATTCCAAGTTGTGCTGTATGATATCCAGTAACAATGACCCACAGAAAGAAGGTGTCTGTAAATCAATTACACATAGATATATCTATAAACAATATCTTATTTCAGAACATTACCAGCACACTGCAATACCTACAAACATAACATGTGCTAAATGCAGAATCAAGTGGTAAATGTTAATGCATTAAGTGAGGCGGATATGCTTGGTGGCCAGAAGGGAAAAAAAAAGTAACACAACATACAGGAACACAATATATTTCAAAAGGTGTGTTTAAGGAAACTCCAGGTGAGTTCCCGATGGACTGCTGTATCCTACTGCCTTGCTATCTGAGCAATAGCATGAACAGTACTTTGCCATTTTATATAACTGAAAATAAAACAATTGCAGCAGAATTAAGTGGGACTTGTACCTGGAAAGGCTAGGGCACTTGACTAGTGGAAGAAGCAAATGATGGAGGAAAAAGCCATCACTATTTTGGTTTTCACTTGATTCAGAATGACAACATTTATTATGCAATATTTCTTTAAATATCAATTTGTTCGATACTTAGATACTACAGTATTATTTAAAACTCTATCGATTTATTAATTGTATTTTAACAATGAGCGAGTATGTCTTTCCTCCAAATTTCAAAAACATAGTATCTACCCGTTATGTGATGACTCAGGCCCAATGTCTTCGCTATTGTATCAAATATAGCTGGAACCAACATTGATTTCACACCTAAAAGGGATACAGAATGATACAAGTTCTCAGCCTTTGTTTCTATGTAGTAGAGTTTACTTCATGCAGTGACTTATAATTTATAAAATTGCATTTGGCAATTTCTTTGATGTACTTATTATTTGCAAGCCACTTTGCATATGCTACCAAAAAGAATGAAACAATTAAAATGTGTTTCTTTAAAAATCAGTCTTTCACTTGATAGGCAGACATGCATGCAAACTCGATGTTGTTTATACCCTCCTCCCAGAAACATGAGGCTGCATTTCCTTCTAGATGTTAGTAAGTGCTCCTATGGGATAGGATCCAATCAGTTTGGATATGAAAGTCACACATTCCAACATGAGGAAAAGGAAAAAGTACTCCTCAGGACAGTGCTGCCTATGAACAGACAGTAAATGACCCACCATTTGTAGACTGTTCTGTGTACTTTTCATAACAGGTGTTTTACACACTCACCACTAGAACCTTTTTCAGATACACTGAAAACAGATCCAGCTAGTGTTCAGAAATAATGTATCCATCAAGTTATTGTCAAAATATTGTCTCATGGAGATTACTGCACAAAAGTGTTTTTTACTTACTCAAATTACTTACTCAAAAGTGTTCCCACACAATCTTTACAAATCAGACAGAAGTTTGTTTTTTAACCAACTGAAATGCAGACTTGGCAAGCAGAAAGTCGACAGAGCACACACTTGGAACAGAACTAGAAAGCTGGAAAAGTGAATTGACAGATGACCTCTAGAATCACTTTTTGTCCCAACTGTATTTAAAATGGGCTTGAAATGATTAAGGAGACAGTCTCCTAAAAATGTTTAATGTGATATTCACGGTCATTACTTAGGCATATTTTCTTTGTAAGTTTTCCAATTCAGGAGTGCTCCTACAATGTATTAAACTGAGAGCTTAACAGTTTGTGGGTAATTCTTTAATTTTTCATTTCTGGATCTAGAAAAGCTTCTCCTATTGCACTGGCTTTCTATCATTTCTTCTTTCATTTCAAAGGGTACTTTATTCAACAAGTGGTAGAGTTTAAAGTTTAATTTTTATAATATAAATTTTGGTGGATCAGAAGTTCTTATTAGAACTACTCTTTGGACTCCATTTTACAAGTGTTCACCCAGGCTTTGGAAACTGCATGCCCTGAGTCAGTACAATGGTGGGCTTTCATCTACCTAAGCACAAAACAGTATCAAAATGTGTAACATTTCAGGATAAATTCTTTTCATTGACACAAAAATTGGAACAACTCAAACACACGAAAAATGGTATCCAAACAGCCCTTCATGCTCAGCTACTTCATATATAAAAAATGAACCTCCCTCTGAAAGAAAATAGATGGATGAGAAGTTTTTTTTCCTAAAAGGAAGTAATCTGCTTATTTGCTATTGGGCATATACATTTCATGGTTTGTATCAGCAAACTATGAAAAATGCTCTTAAATGATCATTGTGAAAGCTGTATATAATGGGATGAATATTAAATTTTTTCTAAAACTTTCGAGAACACATAGGTAAGACTAAATACCTGAAATTAGTCAGACATTTGGGGTAAACACAGCAAGTAACATTCGTCTAGGATGGTAAATCCCAAATAATTGGTTAGATTAACATGCAGAGTCTTGTGTCTCTCAGTTTAATTATCTCTACACTACAATTTCTGTCTGTAACAACAAACAATGCAAAATCTCATGACTGAGTTACCTCTTTATAATCTGAGCAGGAAGTCCTCATAATTGCTACTTGTTACAGGATGCACAGCACTTCTGACAAGAGCAATACAACCATTACGGGACCCGGAACTAATTCCTAAATGTTCTCACTTCACAGTTTTGTCACAAATTGTCAAAATATCTACCACTGCCCAAAGAGTCATTTCTCCACTGTTCAAAGGCACCAACTTCTTTACCCAGCCTTAGGAACTGGAAGATCACCAGCATGTTCTTTAATACTTTTCACATGCAATTTTCTCAACATCTGTGGGTATTTTATTGTACTCCAATCCTGATAAATGTCAATCACTTGATTTTAAATTCCATGGTTATGATTTGCTCTTCCGAGCTCAATGCTTTTCACCATTATACAAGGCTAAAACCCAAATAAAATCTGTACAGCTAGATCTCCACTTCAAGGTCTGTTTATAAGTCTGTGACTCATATCACACTCCATCCTGCTAGTAATACCTGAAACATCCAAACAATCCTGCCAACTAGAGTTGGCAACTCCAACTAGAGTCCTGCCTGACTCTGGAAGAAAGAGTGACCAACAATCCTAAAACTCAAAAAATCTAGGTCAGGTCCATGAAAAATATTGAAAACTTTATTATGGCCTCTTCACTCTCTGATTTAGGATGTAATAATGTCATAATCACAGTATTTCCAGCATTAGAATAGTCTTTGGCCTTTGTAATATCTATTGTTGAATTTCTTATGACACAATGATCTATGAGCCCTAACCTCGTTGCTCTGCAGAACAGCCCCACCTGCCTACCAGAGACTTCCCACTCAAACTTTGTTATCCTCTGCATATCTCTGATCTTCTTGAAATCCAGAGTTCACCAAGACACTCTGTAGGCCTGAGAGGATGTCAGGGAGGTGACAAAACCAGAATTAATTCTTTAACTCATGGACTGGAGATGGCATACCTGGGTCCTCACCGTTTTCATCTTTGGCAAACTTTGTGCAAGACACAAAAATGAACATGTTCTGTAGAAAGCTGGTATAGCCACTCAGAGGAGCTTTGCTTTCTCCAATATTTAAAAGTTCTTTTAGTAAAGCTGAAGTACAGACCATCAAAAACTAAAAGCATACAGGGAGATGTGATTTTTCCTAGAAGCTATCAGAGTTGCCTGCTCATTCAAACAACGTGGGAAACAGGAAAATAAAAGGAAACAAATATTTCTCCTTAGCAAAGACAAAAATTCTATGATGGCTAAAATTTACCATGAAAGACATCTCCATTTTAAACCAAAAACCACATTCCTAATTAAAATAAATAGAAATACAGAGACTTCATATGAAATGACAATGCTCAGATTTGTTATCTTCAGCAAAAATAAAGCCACGACAACTTTCGGTAAATTGGTATGATGAACTGGCTTCATTAGAAACAAATATGCCATCACACACTGTTGCATCACATATAGTCTCATCTCTTTTACTACAATGAAAAGTTTATACAAAATCTAGAAGTTACGTGCTAAATGCTAGTGTGAAAATCATATGAATGAAAAAAGCACAGGTTCCCCCATAGAACACTTCCCAAACAAATCAATAAATTGTCCAGAAGTGTGGGAATGGATTTCCCATATACAACCTGGAAAGAGTCCTGCCAGAGATGGACAGAAGAAAGTCATCCAGAGAATGTGGATACCTTGAACTGATGTTTTAATATTGCTTAAAATGTGTGTTTACCCTTTTCCATGTGTCCCCCTCCGGAATCCATATCTTCCCTTTCCCAGAATCCATTTGTACCACTTCCCCGAAACCATGTGCTTCCCAGAGATCCTTTGCGACCCCTCCTCATGGAACAGAGGGGTGTGACCCACCTTGCTACCTGAGACCTTTCCCCGCCTATATGTTAATCCCCTCACCCCTGTTGGCCCAAAGCCACACAATACCTTTTCCCCCATTGGAGAATCTGAACCCCCTCCAAGGGACTATAAAAAGTCCCTGCTTCCTGAATAAACGCTCTCTCTCTGCTTGCACCCTCTCCAAGCTGCTGTGGTGTGTTTGTCCTTTGCCCAGGGCTCAAGCACCACACAGCTGGGGGGGAACCAGGGGAGAGCACCCCCTCCTCTCCTAGCTACATGGACTAAAAGTCTAACCTAGGAGACTAATATCATACCACTGCGGCCGTCCCACCACCCAACACTCCAACGAGGCTCAACACCCACATATATCCAAACCCGGACAGAAGTGGCTGTCTGTAGAAAGGACCACATGTCTGTAGTAGGAATGAACCCATCGCAATTGGAGTAGACCCAAAAAGAGCAGATTAAGGTTTCACAGCTGAGCTCTGTGATTTCGCACAGCTGGAATAGGGTAGATACCTTTCAGAAGTATTTTATTCGTAGGTGCCTCCTGCCAACTATGAGACCTCAAAGCTGGCCTTTCTGCTAGGAAACTCACTTGCAAAAAGAAAGCTTCATGAACTACTATGTTATTCAGAACAACTTAAATTCATTTAGCAATATCATCTACACTATGAAGCTTAAACCAACCAATAGAGTAACTTCAATTCTCTTTGGGAGCCCACAGTTCTCAAGGGAAACACTCTCCTTCAATATTCATTTTAAAAAGGGATCTCTTCTTGCAGGAAGGAGCTCTTAAATTAACAGCCAATAGAAATATTTGAATATTCACTGCTGATTTAGTCAGGTGAGAGCTACTGTCAAGAACAATGCAGCACCTGCCTCCCTGCTCTTAATCAGCACACAGAAGATAAAAACCCTACTTTAGCCCAGAAATTATTTCTGCATTTGGCTCACATATCTATATAATTTCCATTAAATGTCCAGACTGACCCAATTAGAACCACTTTTACTCCCAAAAACTAAAGACTCTGAATCCACAGGCCCTGTAATCACTTCCTGGAGTGGAGTCTTCAAAATGTGACTTTAATTTCTTCTCTCATGAGGATATACTTTTTCAAAATTTGATTACCTGCATTCACTAGTCATGGGAGTAAAAAACAAAACGAAGTATGTAGATATTTTTCACTACCTTCCCAAAGTAGAAGAGGTCCTAAGTTAAAGGATACAGATAAGTTACTTTTGTTGAGAACAGAGTTGTTATCACATACTAATAATGGCTGAATTTTTACATGTATATATTGTTTTCTTTCATGACCACTGAATCTCTGTTGGTGTTTTGAGCTTAAATGCAGTACTAAATAACACTCTCACTTAGCCCAGTTGTGGTAAACACCACTGACCCAAATTTAGGTTCTCCTATAGCAGCGTATTTGCTGAGGTGCCCTTCAGTGAAACTCCGATAAAAAAGATTAAGAGAAGTGAATGTTCTTTCCTCTGAGAGACAATACTATCAAGGATGCAGAAGAAAGGCCCTGAGAATATGTAGAATAGGTTACAATTATCAAAGTTAGAAAAATAAAAAAATGTAATCCAAACCCAGTATGGTTCCAACAGAGCAAAAGAGGGACATTTTCCTTGAAAAGCAGTAATTTCCAACTTTTTAAAATGTCTCAGCCAGGAGGTTTCTCTGCTTCTCAGATTCTTCAAGTCTAGAAAAAGCTACAATGTCACAACTGAAACAAACTAAAGGGATTTTTTTTAAATTTACAACAGCTGAAGTGTCCCCACAGACAGTTTCAACCACCAGACATTCATTCCATGCTGTCCTTTGCTTTTGATGAGTCTGAATTCAAACTTCAGACCACGTGTATTTGCATGTGAGTAGACAGTATTTAGAGTGCAGCTGTGTGTTCTTCCTACTGTTTGCACTGGAACATTTTCTTATTATATTCTGAATGACTTTTCAACCTGTTGGTTTTCTTTTTTGTAGTGTCTGACCCCACTTTGACATTTCTAAAAGTCCGGAACAGTCTCAGTTTGACATAACTTCCTATGTTATATCATAAAAATAATTAAGAACTGCACATACAGCATTTCACCCAGAACATCACAGCCTTATTTAGAGCTGCCCCACTTCTCACTTCTTTTCCCTACAATAAAACAGACAAAAAATTTAAAAAAAAGACTGTAATATTAAAGCTGATTTTTAGAGGACATTTACAATACCATATATTTGCCTTCCTACTCTGTTTCAGCATGTCAGATGAAAGCTTCCTTGTCTGCTTTTGCTGGACTAAGGCCATTTGAAAGTTTTCCTATACACTGAAAGGAAGGGATGGCAGAGAGGCAGAAATGACGGCTGCTTTGATTTAGTTCCCTATGAAGAATCTACATACTCACTTTTTCAGGGAAAATCTACCTTGTTGCAAATGCAGAGTCCATGATCACAACAAGTAATAGCCATGCCTACTTTTTCAGAAGATGTTAAATCGGACTGCTGAGAATTTAAGAAACTTTCTGACCTTATACACTCTCAGTTGTAATTGAAAGAAAGAAAATAGGATGGTACTAATTACAGTTCCTTGTTAGGATTTGTCCTCCCTCCCAGCTATTCACACAAGTTTTTCCAGCTCTATTATGACATACATAAGTATTAGAGTTCTGAAGAATATTTAGGTAATACAGATGTTCGCACATCCTTTCTGACTTCATTACATACTCATCTGCAGAATAAGATGTAGTACTTTTGCCTGAGACAGTCTACTTTAGAAACAATATATGGAAGATGTGAGGTTCCATTTCAGATGAAGACCATGCAGACACAATAAACCTTACTCTTTTAGTAATGAGAGAAACTGCTGACCCACTGCAGACTTCTGTTAAAACCAGAACATGACTCAACTGTCTCCATTTAAGGCTATTTCATTCCACAGCAGTTACAAGAGAACTTAAGCCAAATAACATACTTTAATTTTTTTTATTTTCACTTTAAGCTGTAAGTGTGACCTTCAGACCATTGCTGCATTTTGCTCACTCACTACAATCCACTGAAAATACAGAAAGTTTTAGAACAGCAGCTATTTACAGATTTATTTATTTTAGAAAGTATGACTGAAAAACATTTCTCACAGTCATAGCTACAGAATAAAGGTCTACATTTAGAGTAGTGCAAATATATTCTGGTAGACAGCAATAGATGCCTACAGTATTTAAATCAAAACGTTCCAAGATAGAAAAGTAAGGTTTATTGTTAATTTCACAGACAGGAGAACAATGTTTATAATTCAGACTGTAAATAATCTGAGAGAAACATCTGAGTATTAAAGAACAGTAGCCAGCTTTCTTTAAGTAGGGTACTACGCAGAATTTGAGTAAAACCTTTTGATTGCTAAACCTCCATGCTCAAGAAAAGTCCCTGGGATAGCAATGAAGATTATCCCGTTCCCTAATTTTTCCATGCTACTTGTCCATAGTGACACCAGACTAGGAAGATTGCTGTTTCTACATTTCAAGACCAAATTACTCAGCTAATAACAAGTGACTACTATTCTGCTTAATAATTGCTTAACATTCTTCTATTTAAACATAAGGGTTTAGGCTCCTGTAAAACATTTGCAGTTTGAAAGAATTATAGCATATTTGTATTTTTTTGACTTAATCTGTACTGATTTTGGCTCCACAGTTCATTTTTCCATTCTGAAAATTTCCTTCTCATGTAATCAAACTCACCATCAATCTAGAAGCTGCATCTTCAGTATCAAACACCATCTACAGACACTACTTTAACAATTTGCTGACTAACCATTGGCAACGAATTCAAGTTTCTTCCTGCAGTTTTTGGCATGTAGTTTCAATTGATACAATAATAGATTGTCAACATGATTCGTATTTCCACTGTAGTTGCCATCTCTGCTTCACCTGAAATGCTCAACAACTGCTATTTTAGAAAGGGTGAGGTCAGACACACAAATTCAAGGACTCAGGTATTTATACATCTTCAGCTCCTGCATTGTTTAATAATAACAAAAAAAAAAGAAAAGATTCTTTACCAAGACCATATCAATATCTTATTTTGCTTTTTAGTTCCTAAGATATTAACCACAAGCTGAAATTTTCCACAGCCTGAGTGGAGTTTAGTGAAGAAAGGAGAGCCCAGTAAGAGATAACCAGATATCGACACAAAGTTACTTTAAATGCAGCAAAGAGCTCTTAATATCCAATAAGAAAGAGCATTAAAAATGGATTTCTACCTGGAAATGGTCTCCACAGACACTAAACATTAGATGTAATAACATTTGACACAAGCAAACTAGACTTGCATAACAGCAAGATTACACCTATTTGCATCAGACTGCTGTCTATACAAGGTACTGACTTTGGTGGTGTAATTCAGAAAAACAGTGAATAAAACTCCAAAATTGAAATAAAAAGGCTTTACTAGGAAAGACTCCTTGAGAAGAGAGCAAAGCAGAAAACAAGCATTCAAAGGAGAATAAACATTTTTCTGTTTTCATGGAGTAGGGAAGAAAGTAGGTACCAGACACTAGGGATTCAAAATTCACAATACATATTAAATATGCAACATTGGCTAATTAATGTAAAGGATTTTTTAAATTTAAGTTTAATATGAAGTTTTTAATTTAAGATAATAAATAGTACTACACAGAAACTTCCAATGTATTGTAGGGGGCTTGTGTTTTTTAATAAGTAAAATCTTTGCATTTGTGTTGCCTTTTTAAATATTAGGCCAAAGTTTTACTTAAAGAAATTCAAGAGCTCAAGAATTTACAGCTTTATCTTTGTCATGTTTTAGTATCTATTTTCAAAATTTATACCTAAAATATTCACTTCTAAGATATAACATACAGGGATGCTAATTCCTAATAAGTACTAATAAATATACCAGTAAGTACCATTTGAAGTTTCAATAAAATTTTTAATCAGAAACAAATGTTCTATAAAAATAAAATGTAAGGAAAACAAGTTGCAATCATCCACTTCAGAAACAGAATTTATATTCTTGGAAAATTTGGTCTAAGATTTTAAACAGAGCTCCTCTCAAAAGCATTTTATATGTCTCACAGATTATAGCACATACTGTAATAACCAGAATTACTGTAACAGCCCTGATATATATTTTTAATCTAGAAAAACCAACTACTGTTATAGATTAAAAATTATTACAGTACTGTCAAGAAAATTAAACCACTAAAGGCATCTACAATAACTACTTCCTTTTTATATTTCTCCTGGACTGTAGTAATATAAGACAGCATTTATCCCAAGCATGGTGTTTTAAAGTATACCCTATCCCTAGTTCAATAAATTAAGCTAAAACTGAAAGACTTCACAGAAGTTTATGAGGTATCGCTAAACTTAAGTGAACAACTCTACCTTCAAGGGAAGGCTTAATTAAAAGGTTTGGTGACTATTTTTACATTAAAGCAATATGAAACTCACGTGGTAGCAAGATCTGTACTTTGAATTTATGTAGTGTTTATTTGCCTGAGGTTACCAAAAACCACATCTAACATACCTTGGCAAAGAAGACTGTGAGGTGTGTTTCACTGCCAAGTATCCAAATGGGAAATTTTGGAGACTTCAAATAGGAGCCAACCTAAAAAGATACAACAAAATGTGAAACACAAAGCAAAACTAGAAAACTCACCTACAAGTTACTGAGAATTCAGTTAGTGGAGTCACAACTGCTCTGAAAACTAATATAAAATGTTCAATAAAATGACATAACTGTGTAAAATACTTAGGTTGTAATTTTGATCACTGATTCCTGTTTGACTTGGAAAATAACATAGCTGAGGATAATAAGACATCAATAAGACTATGGTACCAATGATATCCTTTACTTCAACCTTGGGGACATGCTCCAAACACTGCACACAACTACTCCTATGCTTAACAATACTATAATCAGATGCTAAAAGAGGTAGAAGTCCACTTGACTTATTAGCTGGTTTTGGATTAATCAATTCAGAATTGACATTTATTTAACAAATTAAGGGACTGCTAGTTCCAGTCAATATACCAATGTTCTGCCAACTACATTAACCTCTTTAACTCTGAGCTAAGCTAAAGGAATTCAATAGAGCTTAACAAGAAAGCAAAGAACAAACAAAAAGTCTTTTGAAATAGAAGCGTATTAATCCTGTTTCAAAAGCAGTCTTTGTAAAACAGTGAGGACCTGTGACTCCACAGAGGAGCCATGCTGGAGTAGTTCATGAAGAACTGCAGCCAGTGGGAAGGATTCACATTGTATAAGTTTGAAGAGAACTATCTCCCATGGGTGGGACCCCACGCTGGAGCAGGAGAAGCAAAGATTTCCCTGCAGATCATGGTGAAACAGGCTGTTCCCTGTAGCCCATGGAGGACTATGATGTGGACTTTACTACTGCTAGACTACAGCAGGAGCCCCTTGTTGCAGCCTGTCTGGGAACAAGGAGTGGAGTTCATTGCAGTATTAAACTCTATAGGCTGGCCCAAAGGGACCAGGGGCATAGATTCAAATGGATACACCTTTAAATTGTTGTAAGCTGTGATTTGAGTTGTATGTTACAGGGACTAATACAACAGGAACCACATGAACCAAAGGAGAAGCCTTACAAGCAGCTGCAGTGCAGCAGTGACCTGACCTGAGCTGGCTTTACTGCCCAGTAACTCCATGCAGCACTCCATCTCTCCTGTTCCATGTAACCACCACAACAGATGGAGTCCCAAGTTATGGACTATATTAACTCAAAGGACATTTAACAGGAGTGGTCCATAGGCTAAGGGAATGACATCTGTGTATGACATCAAAGGGTAGGAAGGAAGGTGGTGGTTAATGAGGTTATATTGAATAGTGTGGGAACTGAGCATGATGGTATGGACTAAAGGTTTGGAATGGGACAGAGCTGATTTTCTTCACAGTGGTTAGTTTTGGATTTGTGCTGAACAGAGAGTTGATAATATAGAGATTTTTTTTTTATTGCTGAATAGGGTTTACACAGAGCCAAGGCCATTTCTGCTGTATGTACTGCCATGCCAGCATGGAAGGTGAGGGTGCATGGGTGGCTGGGAGGAGACACAGCTGGGACAAGTGACCCAAAATGACCCCAAAGGGATATTCCAGATCATACAACATCACACTCAGTTTATAGAGTGGAAGGGAAGAAAGAGGAAGAGGGAATGTTTCACATGATGACATTTGTCTTCCTGAGTAACCATCATGTAAGACACAACTGCTCTCCTGAGGATGGTTGAACACCTGCTTGCTCAGACAAGCACTAAAGGAATTCCTTGTTTTGCTTTGCCTACTAAACCGACTATCTCAATCTATGAGTTTCCTGACTTTCACCCTTCCAATTCTCTCCCACTGATGGAGGAGTAAGTTGGGTGCATGGTGCTTGGCTGCTGACTGGAGTTAAACCACAACAGTAAAGAACAAAATTTCTCAAAGAAGAACCTGAAATCAGGAAATTCTGTGTCACAACAGGAAGAAACTGTATAGACTAGGGTGCCCATCAGTTACTTTCAGATGTTCAGAGATGAATACATTCACAACAACAAGCCACTTCACGACTTCACAGTTTTATAAACATCTACACAATTTGCTTTAAGAGTTATTTTAGTAAAAACATAAACTTCTAAGTAGCTATAACAAATTAGTGCAATAAAGTTCAAATTTAAATAGCGTCAAACAACATGTACTCAGTAAGATACACTGAACAATTTTATCATGTATCTGTCTTATTACATTAGTCTCAATGTGAACATAATTTAAAAGCTCTTTAAGATCTCCAATTGTACATATAAAGCTTTCAGCAATACAGTTAAAAAACCCACAACATCCTGACAGAAAATTTTTCAATTACGTAGAAAACAGATTACCTTACAGTATCTCAGGGATTCCATCAACGTCAAAAAGCCTACTGTTGCCTGTTTGTGTATGCCAAGAAGTTCTATTAAAACAAAACAGTTATTCAAGCAAAATCTGCAAATCCTATTTTAACCCACTTTTTTTACTTTTAAAATTGGTCAAGTAGTAAAAACTTTAAATCCTGCAGTTTTAATAACAATGGCAAATCATCAGCGGATTAACGAATATAAAGGTTTAGTAGCTTCCCCCTCTATAAAGTAAGACAATAAGAGCCAAACCCATGGTTTTAAAAGGTTACTGTTGAGAGCCTCTTTCCAAAAACTGTTGCAATTAGTAGGAGATGAAGTATTTCCAATTTACACCACAATTAAGCAGCTATCTGGAAGAAGAAAAAAATCCCATATATATGCACATGTGTACTTTTATTTCTCCCCACTCCCCGTTTTTTTTCCTTAAAGATTCCTTGGCCATATTTATTTAATAATTTCACATTCTGAATAATAAAACAAAATTTTGCAAATAATAGTTTTGTCAGTAGGAGAACTACTCTGACTTTTTGTACTGACTTCCATTTAATGTATCATAGAGCTTTCAAACACACAGCTGTCAGGAATAGCTCAAATATTTATGTGCTACTGATTGAAACAGCACATACAGAGCCTTATTTGAAGTTCTCTAATAAAGAATGAGAAAGTACTTCAAAATTCAAGCTTCGAAACTAATTATAAGGATCTGGAAAAATCTCTGGGCATACATATACATCATCTGAACAGTTCCAAGTACGGACTGCTTAGAACAGCTCTGCTAGGTCCTCAAACATTGCTTAAAAACGAGCAACACATACCTGGAAACATACACCATGATCAATTTAACAAAATCTGGATTTCCTTTTTTTCTAGTGAACACTGACTTTGAAAGTTCCACCTAAAACACTTAGTCTCAACTATATTTTTAACACTGATCATTCACGCACAACGGCGTAAAATGATCTGTGGGCTAAAGCCTCAGGACCATACCAAGTGAAAGAAAATATCCTAAATGTAGAAAATTTCTAGAATTGCAACAACTATGCATTTCATTGTGACTCACAGCACCAGCCATGGTATGCCATGCTCCCTTCACCAATTTCAAGCTTACCAAATTTTGCAATAGTGATGAACAGCTATTAATGGTTTAAATTTTCCCTCTACTGTCAAGTGAAAAAAAAACATTCATTCAACTCTGAAAAAAATCAAAAAAACTTATAAATACAAGCTTGTTCACTACCTTTGAAGCTTGAAAGTAAACCCCTTCCTTACAATGTCAGCTGTACATATTAAAAGGTTCTTGGGGTGCAGAATTCTTTGAACTGAAATTGTGCTTTCAAGGATTATCTTCAAATTTGCTTGGAACTAAAACATTCAGGGGTGCATAAAAAATATTTTGCATAAGTCCACTATCTCAGTGATTTATAGCTATATTGTTATAAATTGCCATATACTGAGGCAATTCATTCTTTCTTTGAACTGAGGACAAGAGAGCTACAGCCCAATTAAAAAAAATAGTAAAGGATCCTTCAAACTAGGGAACAGCTACATACAGAAATAGTACATTTTTATGTGCAATGAAAGGAAACAGATGGCAAAAGTAAGCAATAGTATATTAAACAAATAATTTTACACATCACATGTATTTCTTAAAAATTATTAACAAAAATGTATGTAAAGTTCAGTCTGCTAAACAAAGGCTTCAGAATTAGGAGCCAATCCTTGGAACAGAACAGCAAAGTCACATATAAATAGTAATTACTATTCAGAAAATAATTCAAAAAAAATTTATGATTCTATATTATCAAGTACTTTGCTCCCCTGACAAATAACTAGATGAGAACTCTGACTGATAATGAGAGAGATGGGATTCTGGATACAACAGTCACCACAGCACGTGAATATCCCAAATAGCTAGTAGTCAAGCTCTACTGATTGTGCACCTGGAAAATACTTCAGCCTATAGACACTGCAGACAAGCACTAACCTTCAGAATTAGCCAACAGAGAAGACAAAGCCGAAAGAAAAAAGTCACTTTTGGATGACTTATGAGGAAACAAAGGGAGATAAGCTGCCCTCAATCAAAGTTCATCCTGTGAATATCCTCACCTCATAAAGGGAAAAGACCTCTGGAAGAGATACGATAACCCCAAAGATCATCTAAGAAAACTAATATGTATGCATCTTGTAAGAAGATTAGTTTCTCTTTTTTGGAAAAGCATTTTGCAAAGTACTCAACTGTTTAAACAGATGTAAAACCAGAGCCTTAAAGAAAATAAAAAAGTCAGACCCAAACTAAGGCTTGTTTGAGATGTGAGGATTCTGGTACCAACCGCACCGGCACATCGCCATCCAGTGGCGATACCGAACACCACAAGCCCCCGGCACTGCTCGGGAAAAGCAGCTCCAGAATTATCTGTATTCATAGGAAATTGATACACTTCAAGGAAGAATGACAATCCTGAAAAAAGGCGAAAAAAATCGACCTCTCCATGTCTTCCCACTGTGGACAACTGTGGCAAGAGAAGTGCCTAGAATAAAAAGAAAGGCTTAAAGGAGAATATATAGATAGTAAAAAAGAGGGAATATTTCACTGTTATTTTTACCACTGGTAGCCAAGAACAATTCCAGCTAATAACTCCTACAATATGCAGTACTGTAAGAGTCAGAGCTCTGGGTACAATCTGCAAACTACCTGGTAATTCCTCAAGTTTGCAATTCAGTATGTTGCCACTGCTAAAATTACTGACAGTACCTTTAAAATGATTTAGAAACAATTTTAATGATCTACTTATTAATTAAAAACCGCTTATCTAAACAGTTGAACAAGGAGTGACTTCAGACAACCTCTGAACAAGTCATCAAACAAACTCAGTCTCTGCTTTTTTCACACCTGCAATCCTTCTAGATGAGAAACTCACAGCACTGGCCTAAAAGAAGCTGAAAGTTACAGACAAAGAGAAACAAAACACAAAAGAAATGATGAAAGAAGAAAAGATGACAAAAAGGATTGTAAGATGTATCCAAAATTCAGTCTTGCCTAAGAAGTTGTGGACAGTACCGGCCGTTCCCTCTTTATTACAGACTACACAGATCACTTTTTAACAGATATGATTACAGACTTAAGACAGTGAATAAGCTGTTTATAATTATCCCAAGGGCTTGAAGAAAATGGAAAGCTCCCAATAGTAAAGTCCAATTACTTGACTGGTGAAGAACTATCGAGACACACAATATCAAATCCTTAAGAAGTACTAAAGATCATTTTCTGCTCTCTGATACCCCCAGAAAGAGACAAATGTTTCTATGGGAGTTGTGAGTCTGGAATTTTAGGGCAGAATTGACTGAGAACCTAAATATGGAATATTACTGTGCGCAGAAGGAGCTCACCATTCTCAGAAAAGAAGAAATTTCCAACTTGGATAACTGAGGAATAAGGCCTACCAGAAATATAATCTAAAAGACAAACAAAGGAATTAACTCATAGATTTCACAAACAATTTACTGAATTGCAAAAGAGCAAATTATCCCAATGTAAAGCTGCAAGGACAATTCAGACTGATAAATCATAATCTAACTATCAAAAAAGAAAATTAAAAATACTGAAGAGAACACACAGATAAAACCTGGAAAGTTAATCACAGGAAATTTCAGTTAGAAATAGGGAGTATAAATGACAACAATATTTGACACATGCAAAATGAATCAAGATAGGAATTCAGTGCTAAAACACAAAATGAGACAAAGAAAATAAAAGTATTGAAAGTCATTTTTGCTTTGAATAACAGAAAGATACATGATGCTGTATACTCAAGATCAGTAATGATGAGATAATGCTGTCAGCCATAAAAAAGAACAAAATTGGCTATAAAACTGTAAATAAGACAGGTCTGTTCAAGTTAGCAGACCTTAATTAAATTCATTATATAATACTCAAATAGCTAGACAAAGTCTCTGATGTATAATGATTAACTTATGTATCAAATGCATAGAAGTTGTCAGAAGACTAGAAAATGGAAAACTGGGTCCTTACCCATTGCAAACACAACACAAAAGGCTAGAGGAAAAACCCAGGAGAAAGGACGATATTAACCTCCAGAAGACTAGTAATCAATTTGCATGTAGTAGGAAGGACAAAAAAAAAGCCACTCTTGGCTCAATAATATACTCCAACAATCCACTCTGAATGCCTTGATAAGAAGTCTACAAAGTAATGTTAGATACAATACCCAAATGACATTCTATATGTCTGAAAATGCAGGCTGTAGGGAATCAATCAAATTCAAGTCTAAAATGTCTCAAAGGAGATTACACTACTCGTTCATTGTCAAACCGGAGCATTTCACTTCAGGTCATCTCAGTTCAAGTCAGTATTTTCAGTGACGACTTAGATGATGGAAAATCACTGTAAAAACATTCTGATGAACCTGAGATGGACTTCTTAGCAGGGAGTGTGAAGATGCAAACATTTCCACATTTCCAGTTGTTCCTGCTTTCAAATGATCTCTTTGTAAGATGAAATGCGAAAAATCATCTTTGTGAGCCTCCACTGAACTCACTCCATGATGTTCCCATCTTTCCTGTACTGGACAGCCCAGAACTGGGCAAATACTCCAGAGGGTGTTCCATAATCCCCAGATAGAGGGAAAGAACCATGACTACCCTCGAACTGCTATCTTGGGCCTGGGTGAATTTCACGAAGTTCCTGTCAGCCCATTTCTCTAAGTCTGATGTGGCTGCTCTGAATAGCGGTTCTGTCCCCAGTATACTGGCCAACCTTCCCAACTTTCAGACACTGCACTCCATTCCATCATCAAGGTTGTCAAGTGCCTTGTAATTTTGGCTTGTAACTGACAATCCCGTATTCCCGGATCCTAACATCGTAATTTTGTACAAGGATGTTTTATTGCCATGCGACGTCTGCTTAAATCAAAGGGCAGTAAACAAAGAGACTACCAAAACAGAAACAGAGCCTATTCTAAATCTGTAGGTCAGTGTCTCATTGTATATAAAAATTATGAACAAGCATAAACTAGAATCAACTTACTCATTCCTGAACATTCTCTGTCCCCATCCCACACATTAGAAACGGCATGTCCCGTCAACAGGAGGTTAATCAAACTTTGGCTATAAAACAGAAGGAAATTATATAAGAAATTAAAAGGTACGTATAATTTATTTCTGAAAATCTGTTTATGTCTAGCAAACGAAAAAATTACTGCATTATCCAGCTAAGCATTTTTTTAACTATTTTCCATTAACAAGCATGCATTTGTAATTCAGCAACACTAATTATCATCTCCATTTTTCTATAAACTTCATATAATGATGTGACCCTGAATTTGAGAATTATTCCTCTGAAAATTTAGTAATAACAGAAATGTTTCCTCAGAACTGATGCACTAAATGGAATTAGCAGTGAAAAAGGCACACGCTTTTCAGTGTGGCTTTTAGTTAAAGTTATAACTATGTGTCACTGTGTCAGTGATTTCCTAAAAGAATGATCAGTTACAAAAAGATAAAAAATTATCCCACTGAACTATGTGAAGTGGTACCAACCTTCTTTTGCAGCTTACCTTCCATGACCATAAACAGGATCTATCAATGGCTCAGTTGCATCTTCAATTTCATTTTTTATGTTTTCAATACCCTGCAGAAAAATTACAAATATTTTTGCTATCTTAAGGAACAAATTAAAATATTTATACAATAACAAAATGCAACAGCCAAACATTAGGAAGGAGGCTGATGTTCTTAGAAGAATTGGTAACTAAATGGACTGCTTTCTCCTGGTATATATTTAAGGAAGGATGTTTCCAAAACATGCAATTCTGCCACATCAGAAAATGAAAACAAAACAATCAAAATCCAAACCTCAAAGGTCCGAGCTTTTCAAGTTTTTAGGCTGGAAATGTAGTGCAATATGGACGAAGGTAACATTCACACACTGATCCAGATGTGACTTAGTTTATCAGTTTATTGGTCACCTTGTACAGAAAAAGGATTACAGTAAGATTTCCTCTTAAAGAAATAAAAAACATCAAAAAAATCCACAAACCTTTGTCAATATTACAGAATACAGAAAGAGCAATACTCCAAATCTGTTTGTCCATGCTGAATATTGATCCCAAAGTGCATCCTTAAGTTCAGGGAAGCTTTTGAATGCTCGTTTGCTAAAGACAAAAAATACAACCAACAAAAAAACAGCAAAAAGAAGAATGTATTTAGATGAAACACTAGAATATTGTCACAGTACACAAATAAGAACTACTAATATTTCATATGAAAATATCCAAGTAAGAGTAGATCTGGTGTTATATACAGAATGACAGAGCAGCTCTTCTGGAGTTACTGTAACTGCCATAGAGTCATCAGTATTTACCCATCAGAAGAGGATAAACAATTTTGGAGCAATATGTAAAAATCAGTACAGTTTTTATATGCAAACACTAACCATGAAGATACATTCATTTGTGAAAGAGCCAAGTGGCTTGAACCAGTAATTCTACAAAACATTCTTACTGAAATTGCAAATAGACTCCATGTCACCAAAATAACATTTGCATTATCTGTTCTGAAAGACATTCAGCCTATAAACAGTGGAGGAAAAAACCCTTCTACTTCACCAACCAAAATTATTTTCCAAGCTTTTGAAGAAATTATTGCATTTCCCATGAGAATATGCCTTTTTTTCGACTCTGGCTTTGGAAAGAGCAAACTGTTTATAACCACAAGTGGTACAGTAACATTTAGGACACTATCTGATTGTGTAATATGGTGGCTGTCTGGACAACAAGGTAACACCATGTGACCACATGTTTAAAAAGAACAAAAGTAAAGTAAAAACAGAGGAAAGGAAGAGATCCATCAAGATTCCAGTGAAGCAATACACTTTCTACTTCTTGGGAGTTTTAGAGCTAAATACTGCTTTGCAGAACACAGACATTAGTTTTTATCAATTTGAACTAGATGATGCTTATCTTACACAGACTTAGGTATAATATTTTCTTTTTGATTTCTTGCACACTGTAAGTTCTGTTTACAAAAGAAACAAACATCTTCAAAAATATATCCACAGATAGGTTTACTCTGGCTAATATTTGATATTTCTGAAGTACCTTTCTGTGTCAGAGTACACATGGCAAACACGGTACACAAGGCAAAGCCAGTTCTGAAATCCATTGCTCAGCTTGCTGTAAAAGCAAATACCAGAGCATTGATTTCCAGTTAGAAATACAGAAAAATTAAGTGGGTACCACAAGTCCAAAGTTTGAGGGAGTAAGTAGAAGGGAGGGAGAGCACAGGAAATTTTTGTTTCAGTAAGGCTACAAAAATTTTACACTCTCCTCTTTCTCCTTCCCTTATATGATGATGGGTATAAAAAATAAATTATAATTACTACTGATATGATAAGCAGTGGCAATTTCAGTTCCAGTTAGCAACATTTTTCATCTGAAGTGTTTTTTGGAAGTATGTTGCTCTTTATTTCCTCTTTGGCATTTATTTGTATACTGTTTACAATTGTCCACTGTGAAAATAAAAGGCTGTTTCCTTTGAAGATAAACGCACTAGAACTGTGAGCTCTGCATTTACACCTCAAAAAGAAAATAGTGCTTAAAGTATGAAACAAAATTCAATCTTGTACATCAAACATTTTTATAAATGTCTCTTAAGACATTTCAAATCAGGAAGACCACTAGGTGATTTTTTTTGTGTACATATATCACAAATAGGTCATACAGAAACACCTAATAAATACAGAGGATTAACACCTTTACCTTAAATGCAAATCTTGATTAGCTGTGTTCATATACACAAGCTATCTGACCAATTTTGCACATTACATTGCTCCAGTTTTATTTTTAAGCCAAATGCTTATGGCTCAAAATAATATTCCATTTAAAAAGGGCAAAATGCAAAGAAAAACCACCAAAACCCCCAAACCAAAACTTGGAATCCAAGTTTAACCTGATGTTTAAAACACTAAGTTCCTCAACATACCCCTTTCAGGCCTGTGAGTATTAGAGTAACTTCAAAATACTGTATTTTAAATGTTCCAACATATTACTTACTGAATTAATGCATGAAATCGCTCAAAGCCAAGCTCTTCGACAGCCAAGGCAGCTATACACAAGAGACACTTTTCAGCACTACACATGGCAAAAAAATGACACAAGATACACACAGCAAGCTAGTATACTTTCAAGCTCTAATTATATTTTTAATCCTCCTTGGACATTTAAATTTCACTGATTAGTATAAACTAATTTACCGCAACATTAAGATTCCACCATACAAATTAGCAAGAACATTTCTATTTGGACTAATCAATTTATTAAAAGCACAAAGCCACTGGAGTGTGCAGCCTTGGAAGTATTTGTCAAATACTATGCTGTTGATTTTGTACAAAATAATGGCTGTTACCAAGCATATGCATACTAAGATAAAACCTTTCAAGTCAACAAGAAGTATTTCTTCCTAAAAAAGCAAGCATGATTATTTGGATCATTTTATCAGTGTAGGTAAGCTGTATTTTTTCTTCAAACAAACATTCTGTTACTGAAATTCAGTTCCTCTTTTCCCTTTAGTTATTATTTATTACAAATGAATAGCATTATTCTATACAGTGTTACACATTCTGTTCTTAAATAAATTCCCACTGATTTCTTTCAATAATAAACAGCCTTTCAAAATAAGTGTTGAGTCCAAGCCAGAAAAAAAATACAGCATTAGTGTCTTCCCAAGTTCAACACAGGCTTTATACCTCTCTTTTACCTTTTCTTTACCTTTCTGCTAATAGAACACCACTCAAAACAGACATCTGCTTTCTTGGAGAGGCCACTTAATGCTGAATATTTAAACAATGTCTGATCATCTAGCTACTGAATTTGCATACAATTCAGTTAAGACATGAGGCCATTAGGGCTAATACTACTGACAAATTCTTCCCACAAGAAATCCAGAAAGGGCTTTAATGCCCATTCTGATTGTATTTTGAAAGAAGTACTTGATTTGCCTATATATAAATACAACTAATTCTCCAGCAACAGAATACTTTCATTTTCTACTTCAGAAATATGTCAGCAGCAGTCTTAAGTGTGTCAGCTTTGTCTGTAAAAAAAACTACAAGAAATTGGTAAAATTTGGATACCCAGATCAAAATTAGACTTAAAAAATGTATTTTAAAACATTTAAAAAAATATGAAACAATGAATCTAAATAGCAGATAATACTGCAGAAACTAAACCTGCTTCAAGAACTACAGTTTTGTAAGCAGAAAGTTAGAGGGACTAAATCATATAAAGCAATCTTTGAACCTGGGAACTTCCACTACTAAAGCCAATACATGGCCAACAAGTCACTGCTATACACCACAAAAGCAGATGAAAAATGCTATTGCATTCAGTAAGTGTGCTCGAATCCGCCTTTTGTTCACGCAGGAGGATGATAGGCAGTTTCATTCTGTTACTAAAGAACAGAGTGAAATGGTAAGAGAATTACTATTTGAAATAAAGGGAAAGAAGTAGAATTCTAAAGAGAAGTGTGGCTATACATTACCCGAACAATGGTAAATAAAGACAGTACTTAGTGGAAAGAAAAAGAACTAACAGCAAGAGAACGTGAGATGTATGAGAAATTCAACTATATAGAAACTCTTTAAAATGATACTCTATCATACTGTGTCTAACCATATTTCATGGGTTTATTATATCTCCATATTCAATTCCCAAATAGCAGCAGCCTATCATATGGAACTGTATCTGTAATATTCCCTGCCCCCTAACTCATCTCTTAAGTTCTACCAACTCTGACAATACCAGTTTCTATTTTTATTGAGTACAGCAGCCAAGCAAGAAATAAATTTATTTCTTTGCACTAGCAGCTACACAATTCTGCATTAATAACACTATCATCTCCTCCACATCTTCATCCCACACCTAACCAGGTTAAGAAGCTGGTTTACAGTTAAACAGCAGGACAGAAGAGGGGAAAAAAAAAGCCCAAATCTAAAAAATGGATCTTAAATCAGTAAGGGTATTGCATTATGTGTATTAGACAAAATACTATTTGAACTGCAGAGTACATACAAGAGGTACATTCAGTGTCTAGAAGGGAATGTAGAATACAGGTAATGAAAGACACTAACACTGCCCATGCCACAAGCACACTGTTCATGGTTAATATGTCCTGCCCTTCACAAGCTCATTCCATGACTAAAGTCAGGCAGAACTTGAAGACTTGTACAGAAGCATGAAAACGTAGTTATATAATAGAATGGATTAGCTCCTAAGAGTCAGGGTTGAGAGTTTTATTAATTGAACATGTATTTTTAAAAAAAACTTCCTGCTGAACATTTTCTACAGCTAAAATTCTTTTGGAATAAGGTAATTCATTAAAAAGCACAACAGTAAGAACCTCTAGACAACTAGGCTCTGCTTCACTTTCTCTCCAAACCAAATTTCCTAATATGAGCAAGAGCTTCAGAGACAACTGGAAAATCTACAGAAATTAGGAATTTGAGTTACAGCTCCCTTATCTTGCAAAGGAAGGGTCTGTTTTTTAGGGAAAAGTTGCAGATACAATTTTCTATATAACACGTTTTCCTACTTAAAAAAAACCCCAAACTACTCAGAAACACTTAAGTGCTTCTCTTCTGTTTATTTCAATTAAGTAACATTTTTATTCTTATTGTTTGAGCCTTCTAAAGCACATGGAGCATTTGCTAGCAGCAGATGAAGATGACTTGTAACAAAGAGCTCCACACTACTAATTGCTATAGCTAGCTGTGCACGTACAAATCTATTTTGTACAATTCTTACTTTGTAGTTATGCCACAAACTGACGAATAACATATTCCTTCCATCAAAAGATGGCACCTTTAGAGGCATGTTCTCATGTGAAGAGTTTTTCATACTTCTTAAGTGACATATTGGGAACAAAAACTAGAAGAAAAAGAAGCTTATCTTTTAACGCATTAGATCTCTCCAGGTAAAAGATTAATAAATACGTATGTCTCTGATCATATGTGCACAGATAAACTTTCCATGCCACTGTCTCTGCAGCAATTAGATATGACTGGATGCTGTATCTTAGTGCAACAGATGATGCTCCCTGGATCCCTGATGTAAGTAACTAATGAAGGAATCAAGATGCTTGCAAAAAGCAGGCAACTGAAAAATTCTAACCTACAAAAAAGTTCTGATAATCCACCAGAAGGTGATTTAAGCTCCTTGGTAGTGCATATAACCAAATAAACAGAAAAAGGCTATTTCTCCATAACAGGGGATCCAGAATATTTTAGAACAGATAAATCATTGAAGAATTTCCTGCAAAAGTTCATCCAAAATAAAGCAACAAGTGACAAAGTGTTCTTCCTATGTTGGGAAATACATAAATGTTTCAAAATCAAAGACACATCAGGCCCCCATAAATTAAAAAGTAAAATTGAAAAGATTATGGAAATTGCTGAAATTCCAAAGAAACGTATGTCAGAATCCCAGTGATAGATAATTCATTCCTTTCATTAAAAAGGTTCAATGCCTCTAATTAAAAGAGACAAAGATCTGTCTGTTGCTAATGGAATTACAAAGGCAAAAACCCCACCTGTGAATTAATAAAAAGCAGCAGCCCCTCAAAAATAACTAAGTCTCAGCTAGTTTGGTAAAGAAATACATCTTACAAGGTTGTTCCTCTTGACAACTAGATTCTGCAGAACTTTCAGAAATACTCGCAGTTTCTTCAGTAGTTTTTCCTCTTATCCATGTTGCCAGACAGTATGACTCAGAATTATCAGAGCAAGCCATTTCCAAAATATCACATAACGTATGGCAGAGAAGGTTCTTCTGCTCCTCTTCTGAAAGAACAGAAACCTACTTGAGCTCAATTGCTGATAACAGTTTCACACATAAGCTAATAGTATTTTTAATACATTACTGCTACCTAAACAATTGAGTTAAATGAGATAAAAATAATGTTAATTGCTCTTTGACTACACTGAACCAAATAATTATAAAGCTGTCTTTAGAAAAATGTAGGTTTATATGATTTATAATCCATTCCATTTTTTAATAATAGATTCCAATTAAATATTCATAAAAAGCAAAGTATTATGAGCAGGCATAGACTTCACAAATGGGAAATCAGAAACATTTACTATACATATGACACAGGAGCATACTTAAACAAAAAGAAAGTGTGGAATATTTTAAATTACTTGTACTAAGACATGCTTTACAAAAAAATATAAAGAGGGGAAAAAAAAGAGGTCTCAATACCTGGACAGTCTCTCCAAGTAGACTTTTCACTGGTAAAAAGCCTCTTCAAAAGGAATGCCTTTTTTTTCAAATAATAAAATAATATTAAATTATAAGACAAAACCAAATTTTACATTATAGCACACACTCTATATCAAAGCATTTTTGCATGTTATTAGAAGGGTTTTGACCTGCTCATCATTCAGTACAAGACCATGAACCTGCACTGTTTGCCGACTTTTCCCAACCAAACTAGCTACAAAGGTGGCCTCATAGCTACATTCAACACTACTGAGTTTGAACCTCCAGCGAGCCTCAAACACAGAGTGCATACTGACACAAACATCTCCAGACTCACAGGACTGTAGTAATGGAGGCACAAATATATTTCAACATAAATGACCAGTAGTACAAGACATCTCTATTCACTCATAACTTGCTGATAAGGTTAAAGAAAAACTATGCATCTCCATATCCCTACTTTGTTTTTCCATCAACACTAATGCCGCAATTAAAAAGATATGCTCTAAGTTGCAGAGAAGGGACAAAGAAAGAACAAACTTTGGGGAGCAGAGTATCGGTCTTTTCTGATTACTTTTTTTGATGCCATTTCAGGTATTCATGGTACCTTAAAAACAGCTGGTTCAACTTCCACTTTTTTTCCTGACACACTTGCCCCGTTTCCCATCACAGATCTTTTGGACACCTCTTTTAGTAAGTCACAACAGCAGCAGGCACTGCAGGATGTGTTTGATTCTTTCCTCCTTACCTAGCTGAAACTCAGCTCACTTTTAATCATGTTTAAATTATTTAATTTCAAGGAAGTTGAACTAGACATAAATCCGAAAAAACACTATTTATAAGAACATTTGATATGGTAAAGACTTGGCACTGCCTTTAAGGAAATGACTGGTCCTATTCTTTACTCCCTCTAATCCCCCCATATAAAGTACTTTTAAGTCTAAAATCAGAGACCAGACACTCTGCATCTGGTTTTAAGACCACACAACTAGACAAGGTCATACTATGGAGTGCAGTTCATAATAAAATACTTTTTTATTGACTGTTTGCCACTTAAACAAGTGGGGCTCCTTCCTGTAATACAACTTTTTTTGGTAAGCCCAGTGTTTAGAGTGTCTCGAGGTAACAGAGGGTTTATGACAATCACATTATATGCACCACAGGTGCAAACAATTCCACAGCTTCAGTTGTCTGACCCAGATACCTTCCAGTTAGGATGAGATGAACTCTGTTACATAACTTTAATATGTCCCTTATCAGTGGACAAGGACTCCAATCAAACTGAGGTATACCAACAGAATTTTAACTGTGTTTAAGAGGACTCAAGAGCAAGTGAGCAAGTTACCAGAAAAATCTCGCTCCTGACTCAGTATCTGCCTGTCTCTGCAGCATGGTCCTAAGAGAGTGAAAAACAGTTGCAGTTCAACAAACTGCTGTACAGGTCCTACGCCCATCCAGCACTCAGAACTGCCCCAGAAACAGCATTGCAAAGAGCATGCACACAGCCTACAAGGTGCAATGGAGAATGAAACAAAAAATCACAATCACAGTTGGTTGACTGTATCTGAAGCACAACTGAAACCTTAAGCATGCATCCAGAATAAAATGTATTCACCTTATATACTTCAATTATTCTTCTAACTAGGACTTCAAAAGTACATTTCCCCTTTTCTTACATAGCAAGCCTTGTGAGGTTTGAAAATCAACTACTTCAATTATTTCTCATACAGTTTGCTAAAGCAGTCATTTATCAGTGACACTGGTATTACCCTTTAAGGCACGGAATTCAAGAGATAAAAAGAATGAGGATTACATTTATATCTGATCTTTTCCTTCTTCCCTTTATTACGCAGTCCCTACTTTGAAGTTACTTCTGCACAGATCAACCTGCTGCATTTCCTCAAACAAATGTCCTTCTGCAAAATTATAGTTCAAAGTCAGCCCATACTGATCTCTGCCTTTTTAGAGTTCTTTGTCTCATCCACACTTTAATCATGAAATCAAAATACAACTAATCTGAATTTTTTCATATTCATTTTAGTGTGAAATATAGAAAGATCAAATTTTGGGCTAATTTTAAACCATTCTTATAATAAAGGCATCTTACCTGCACAGGTGCTATCACTGCACAAGGGCCACCCTCAAATTGTTCTAATGCAGTTGATTCAGAGTCACTAAAGACAAAACCTGTCAAATGAAAAAATGTATTTAGTGAAATATGTAAATAAGCACATGTTTATGCATCTTCCTTCCCAAACTGAAATGACACCTGATTCATTCATCTTTAAAGATCAGGTGAGTTTTTGTTTCCCTCATAATCCAACAGAATATGATTAAACTATCTGAAGAAAAAAAAAAGTAATGAGTACAGGTGAAAGGACAAAAATTAGTTACCTCTGCCATTAAATCATGGCCATAAAGGGCCAACACCTAGGAGTTTAAACAAAAGAATTATGATAGTTTATTTCTAATCAATGAATTAAAATTTGGTTTTGGTAATATTTTGCCTTACATACATTAAAAAGAAAAATACACCTTTGAACTTCCACTGAACATGCATAATACATTTCTATTCCCTATAAAAAGCACAGTATTCCTCCCGCTAGTCTCATTTTTGGCCTATCAGTGTGTCCTATTAAGATTGAAATATGTTAAGTAACTTTAATATTCACTTGTTACCACTGAATCAGAGGTGTTCTTTCATGGAAGATACGCTATGTTTATTGAGATACAACTTCCCCTATTTCTCCCCCTCCATCTTTAATGTATTTGTATTTCAGACTTAGCTTACCATCACATAATAAAGCAAATGCTAGAGCAACTATTGCAAAATTGTCCCATTACCACCTTACCCTTAAACTTGTCTTTAAGACATGGATATTCATAGCTTTCATTTTTCATGGACAAATGAACATACCTGGACAACTACCTTGATGAAGCTGACACATGGCAACTTACAGTAAGTGATATTTTGCATTATTCTTTTAATGATGAGATTGTGCTGAAGTGACTCTAGCTCAATGTAATCTAGAAACCATGCAACTGCAGTCAGCCACCAACAAGCAAGTGGGAGCAGGCAAAAAGGTGATACACATGCATCATTTCACAGATAGACAGTGTCAGTCTAAGCAGAAAGAATATTCAATGCCTCTTCCCCACAATTCCTTCTTTTCCCAGTTCAGTATTTCTACCTGTTGCCATATCAAAAGCATCCCCAGTCCTTCAATGTGACTTTGAACTGGGGAAACACATCCCCTCCACACTACAGCATGACAGGTACACCATCCCAAGTGGCAAGAGAGAACTACTGCATGTTTTGTAGCCCATATTTCATAACAGAAATGGTAGTTGTTTCACAACATGACTTTTTTTTTTTTGTTTTAAAAAGGATCACTGTAGCCATGGGGTTTTCCCTGTATCTGACAGAAGGCTCCAGATTTATTTTTAACCACATGTGCAAACGTGCATTACAAAGATGTATTTTATATCCAAAACCCAAATGCATGTCAACCCTATATACTTAGATCCAGCATCACCTAATGTAGCAATGAAGCTCCATTAATTCATACTTCAAGCAAAGTTTGCAGTAGTGTCATTTCACTTCTCTGTTAACATGCCCTAATAAGAAACATCAGCAGTCCTTTAAACTTTCGGAATTAGTTTGTGCAGGCTTAGCATATTAAAAGGCAAGTTCTCCTCTACTTTGAAGCATTACTGCATGCCATCTACGCACACTGCAACAATAAAGACTTTTTTAGTTGTTTTAATGATTTGGTCACTGCAGAAGAACAACATACTTGGATGTGGTACCATTAAACCACATAGAAATCTTGATTTTGCTTCACATTCTTCAGGCTTCTTATAGAAATCATGAACTGCCTCAGCTTAACCCTGCCCTGTTTTTCAAAACTGCTTCCTAAAAATAAAGAACACTGAATGTGATCCAGCAGAAAAAATACACATTTGAGACAGACAAAGCAAAGTTGGTATTACACAGAATGTGATGGAATACAACCACAGAAAAAACGGATTTATATAATACCTCAAGAAACACTTTATTTCTATTTACCTAAATGACACTTAATGCTTAATAAACTTTAAGACTCTAGAAGTTTTAAGCAAAAAATGGGCTCCAGACTGTATGGTCTCGCTGTCTTTTAAAAAAAAGTTCTATAAAATCTGAAATCAGCTCAGGTAAGACTTCAGAAACCAATAGTCTGAAGTCCAATGAGATTCAAGTCTACCTCAGTCCGCAATCACTCCTACTTACCTTTTTAACACTCCATAATAGTCACATCTAGGTCAACCTCTGGAAATACTCATCAACTCCATGCTCTTCCTTATGATTTGTAAGAAAGGTCTGGGCACCCTTTAAGCTATGGACTAAGATGAGCAGCTCTGATCCAGACTAATTTCTATTCTCACTCTTAACCAGTTATATCTATCATACATCTTTTTACACTCAAGATAAAATTTCATGAAGAGATGTAATGCAGCCAAAATAAGAATTTTCTTTAATTAATCCATCTCCCTTTTATCCATGAGTATAATTATCATAATTTACTTGTAAGAAACAAAATGTTACCATTGCCATTCATCCTCTGTGTCATTTATAATCTTATTAAATGCCAAAATGACCCAATTTTTTCAACATGACTGCTGCTCTACTGCTTTTGGGGTGGATGGAGATCTAGATTCCTGCTAGTAACCAGTGTACTGCCTATTATTTTGAGTTACAACATTCCCAAATCTGTCTTTATATCACACCAAGATTTATTCTCCTATTTCCCCAAAATATAGCATTTACCAAGGGCCGTGTTTCTTTCTCACACCTAATTCTTAGCTCTTCTACATACAGTTTGTCAAAATTAACATATGACTTAGTTACCTACTCTTGTCTTTCATCTAGTATGTCACGTCATGGTCCAAAGCACTAAAAAAACTTTTCATTCTTCTATTATGACTACCCTACTACTTTCCTGCATCTTTTTATTATTAATTTATTTCTAAAAAATATTTTTCCACCCAAGACATCTTCGACATTAATAACACTGCCATTTCACAGAGGATGCTGTGTACATTCAATACTTTCATTCTGTGCAAGAACCAGCTTTAACTGAAAGAGACAAGGGAATTAGCAAAGAGCATAGAACACCAACCACATGAGACAAACCCTTACTCTCTCTCTGATCTAATCTAGCTACATAGATGCAGTGTTACTAATTTTTTGTCCTGTTCTCTGCTAAACCAGCCTCTCACCACGGAACTGTATTTGCTTTTCTGTTTTGGGATACAAGAATTGCCTGACAAACACTAGAATAACTCATTATTAGCACAGCACAATGTTAACAACACATCTTAATGTTTCACCCTTTCTTTACAGCTGAATGTAGAATGCTAGAAACATTTTGCTTGCAGCTTTAGGTTTTCCAAGTGTGTCATTTACAGTAAAATTAAGCTCCTGAAATTTTCTGTACGAAAACCCAAATCCCCAACAAGCCAAACAACTTCTTCACACACAAAAATAAAGAAGCACTTAGTAGAGTAATATGACAACAAAACTCCACATAATGGGTTATGGATAAAGAGTCAGAAAGTTCTGCAAGGGTTTGAGGGAGGCATCCAAACTACCTGGAAGGCTACTACTAAACAAGGTGACAGAAAACAAAGTAAGATTCCAATGTTTCTTCCTTCTTTTAACACTTTCTAAAGAAACAGTTACAGAATACTGATATTACACAATTCAGACACTTACAAAATTTTGATCAGAACTTCTGAATCTGTACCCTGTTAAGAGCCTTCTATGCAAGCACTCCTCTAGATCTTTCATTTTCTTTAAGCCTGTCAACCTTATCCAAAGTAAGGAATGGACTCACCAGCACTATATCCTTTCTTAAAGCAAGGACAGTATCTTCCAGCTATTCCTTTTAGGGCTCAGGTTGCAGCAAGAGTTTTAGGGCCCAGAGAGCAGCAGGAGTTTCAGGTTCAGGAGTTATTTAAGTAACTATGTTACAGGGCATTTCAAATTCTTTCTGCTCTGTGCGTATTCCAACTACATTAGGCACCATGTCCACTAGTCAGAAAATTTCTGAGCAACTTAGTTTACATGTTCACATCCCATTTTTTCACAGTGAGTGGTACTTCCTATTCTTCTTCCAGTTCAACAGTGCTGAAAGGGTTGTTATTTAAACATAATGACACATTCCCTCAAAAAAACTGTATTTCCCCTCTAAAGTCTAACTTTTCACTCAGGAAGCTTCATACAATGTTTTGTGTTCTTCAGAATGAATTATCAAGGCAAGTCTGCACTACAGAAATATGAAACAAACATTGAAATACTGTATACAACAGAAAGGGATTTGACAGTCTAAAACAGCAACAAGTGGTTATTTTGTCTGTAAAGACAGTACCACAGTACCATACACCCCTCCAAGGGAGGAAAGAACTAAAAAGTCTGCTAGTATAAAATTGAGAACAAAAACTTTTCTGGAGAAGGCTGCTGGGTAGCTTCTTCGGGCTGTTTCTCTATAAATTACTGCTGTCTCACATTTACTAACAGTTCAACTTTTGTTAGCATGACAGTCCACCTCCTACCGTGAGGTACTGCCTATTTCTCCTTAAACAGAAGCTCAAAGTCAGTAGTCCATAGTACCACTTTGCTTGAAGACCCCAGTATTTTTTCCATGTTATGCACAAATTCCTGGAAGCAAGTTTGGCTTCCAACTTGTTACCTAATTTTTACAGATGCCTTAAAAGCAGTTCACAAACCATGACCTGAAGACCACTCACAAAGGTTTCCTTTGCTAAGCATGACCAGCATCGGCAAAGCACACACTTCGAAAGCAGTCCCATCAAGAGATCTGAAGAGGCAATAGTTATGGTAAACAAGCAGTAACAAGTAGGCAGAGCTGGGTCAGTAGGCATATTGACCTGCAGCTGTTTGCACAAGCCACACTTGTTTATACCCTAACTGTGAATATGAAACGAAAAATGGTTTTCTTCTCTGCTTGATTAACTGACTGCCATGAGTGATACAGAACTCAGAGATCAAAAGCACACAAACATTCCACAAATGACACTTATCAAAATACTAAAAAATTTACATAGGTACCAATAACTATTCCTCTCCCATCAACCAAATGAATTAAACATTACTAAATTAAACTCAGAGGAACACATTTCAAGTTGCTACTTCTACTTCAGACTTCGCAGAAGGGTAAGTTTATTCTTTTTGCTCAAAATATAACTGTTTGGCTGGTAAAAATGCTATTTCCTAGTAGCCCTGCAGTGATCATGGTCTAACAATATTTCCACTCAAATGACTTAAAAACAATACTACAGGACGTAGCTTCTCAACTAACCATGTAATAAAAGCCTATCTGGTGATGTTTGGTCAGAGAGTTCCAGACATGCAAAAAAGGAAACCTGGAAAGAATATGAGAAAAAGAAAAGGAAAGTTGTCACCAACTCACCCAGTGCTCAACCTGGAAGCTGGAAGAGGATCCAAGTAAAACAAACATTTTTACACTGTACATAATCCATATATACACAAGTCGTACTATTAATACCTTCACACTATGCTTTTGCAGTTAAGTGGTTGCTTTAAAAAAACCGTCCCGTACCTTTTTTTCCAAAGACCAGTGAGAACACATCTTATGAAATTCTGAAAGGATACTGTGCTCAAACCTATAGTATGATGACTTGGGGCTCATGTGAAGAGCAACTTTATGAATGGAATCAGTGGAGAATAGATGAATGAACAAAATTCCACCTAACACGAGTATGTTTCTTTAAGGTTTGGTGCTCTTCCTAACTCTTTCCCATGTCATCATATCTATTGCAGAAAAACACCCAGAGTAGACTGAAGTTTTGCACTACATTTCTGTGTTTGCTTTGAGGATTCTGGTAAACAGAATCCACATGGTTCAAACTGCAAATTCTGCTGCAATTGAAAAGAAACAAAATTCTATAAAGAAACCCCACACTAAAAACCTCACAGCCACTGCAACAGCAACTTTGCAGCCATGCCTTTGTTAGGTCAGGAATAAGAACAATATACTTAAAAGTTGCCAATGCAGCAAACTGAGGGAATTACCGTCACTAACTTCCAATAGCATATCCACAGTTCTGTTAACTGCCTGCAGATTAGCCCATCTTCAGTCCTCACCAAATGAGTGTGATGATCAGTGAGCTTGGTGCAGGACAAGGGTTCCAGGAACACTGCTTTCTTTACTGAGAAATTGACTGGTTTGAGTCTTACATTCCTCAATACCCTTCCATGTCTCTACTTTTCTTTCCAAATCAAAATCACAGTTCTCAACTTCCAAAGGGTTTGAGAAAAGATCAGACCATGTTCAGCAAGTATCTGAAATAAATGCCAATGTTGGCCCTCTATTCAAAAAAACCCCCAAACAAACACAAAGACTTCCAACATTGAACTACTTGTTTAATGCTTTCTGCACATATGTGGAACAAGAGTCTATCTTTTAAACTTTGGAGTCAAAATTTAATATTTTTGTTTGTGTTTTTTTTTCTTTCTTTTAAATCTTGATGAGTCAGTGTTGACACAATTGCTTTGCAGTAAACAAATGCTGCAGAACTTTTTCAACTCCACAGAAACAGAAAGCTGGGTAAAAGTATTATGCAGCTGCAAAAGTGACTCAAACTGACTGTTTTCATTCTCAGCATACGACCTCTAAACAACATACTAAACTCAGCACTACTGGGTTTAGCTACAGAAAAATTGTTTATACTAAGGAGGATACAGAGAAGGGAACAGATACACTTCACAGTATAGTCACAGGACTTTCCCTAAAGCCAGACAGGAAAGAACAGCGCCTTGGCAGAAGTCACCAAGAACAACAGAGACCTTTTCCATTAGTCCTTCACTGGATCACAAGTGCAAGGCACTATAACACACCTTTCAATAAATTTGGAAACTGCTAAAACTTATCACACAAATTATCTTCGAAATATCAATTGTGGCAATTCAACATTACTGGCTAAATAAATAAGCTTTTTAACACCAACTCTTCTTTTCTGACTTTGCACAAACCTTGTACTGAAACAGCAATATTAACAAAACTTGAAAGAGCTATTTCAGAAAGTAATTATACTTCAATAATCAGTTCACTAAGAAAAGTAATGGCTTTACTATGTCTGCCTAATTTCTAGATCTTGAAAGGAATTTGGCATTTTTCCCCAAAAATATTTCTCACTGAATTAACACAGATACACCTAAAGAAAGATACATCAGTCTGGTAATGCATTGTGTCCTGTAATGGGGAGCTGCTGTGCACCTCCTCAGTCACCACCACACACACACATCTACTGAAACTACATGGATGACAACATTCTTGTC
>VXAU01001060.1:567798-623984 GCA_013399695.1 Formicarius rufipectus | reverse complement strand
GGGACGGGGCGGGGCCGGGGGGCGGCCCTTCCGCTTCCCCTGCAGGCCGCGGTGCGGCGGCGGGCCGGGAGCAGGAGGGCGGGGGTCAGCGGGGAGGAGATTTAGGCTCAGCACAAAGCCTTTCGAGGCCGTGGTGCCCCTGCGGAAACGGTGGGGTGTCCGCAGCTGGAGATCTTCGCGCGGTGTCCAGCCGGCACGGAGCCGCCGTGTTGTGCCCACACCCTTCACAGAATCGCCAGGGGTGGAAGGGGCCTCTGGAGGCTGAGCCATGGAATCATCAGGGTTGGAAGAGACCTGTGTTATCGTGAAGCCCAACCGTCAACTGAGCACTGCCACCTTAGACCCCTTAGACACCCTTAGACCCCTAAAGCCCGTCACCCAGCGTCAGACCCAGGGACTGTGGCTCCACCGTCAGGCTCAGCGGGTTCCACTGCCTGACCACCGGAACACTGAATTTTATTTTTTTTTTTTCTAGTACCTAAGCCGAATCTCTCCTGTGATGATCTCCATATCATCTAGTCCAGGGCAGGTCCCCAAGAGCAGGTGACACAGGAACGCATCTAGGTGGGTTTTAAGTGTCTCCAGAGAGGGAGACTCCACAACCTCCCTAGGCAGCTTGTTCCTTGTGTTGAGGTAGAACCATTTGTGTTTCAGTTTATGGCCACTGCTCCTCATCCTGTTGCTGGGAACCACTGAAGAGTCTGTCATCCTCCTCTTTACACCTGCCTTTGAGATACTTAGGTGCATTAATCAGATCCCATCTCAATCTTCTTTTCTCTAGACTGACCAGGTCCAGTCTTGCCTCAAGAGATGCTCCAGCCCCTTAATCATTTTTGTAGCCCTTCTCTGGACTCTCTCCAATAGTTCCTTGTCTTTCATTATGCATTTAGTGCTTTTGTGGAGATTGAGCACATATTAAATCAGCTACAATTGCAATCATTCTGAATTCAGTATAAGAACAGCCAATATCAAGTGTGTTTATAAGCTTTCTGAGGTGTTATACCACAAATTGATCAGAAGATGGGGTGGTTGTACTTCTGATTTTTAAACGTTTTCAAGTATATGCACAATTAGGCATTTTTTGAATAGTTACTGACAAGTCATCAATTTCCTTCAATATTGATTAATAGAATGGATTTTGGATTTGCATAAGTAATGCAATTATAATGGGCACTTTTTGATTTTTAGCATAAAGAAAGAACTCCAAACAGGAAGGAATTTAACTAGAATTAAAGGCATCATAACATCAAAATATGTTCTCTACTTGCTATAATAAAGGCCATCATGTTGCTAGTTTTTGTGTATTTCGAATCAGTAGTGCCATAAAATGCAAATTTTGTTGTAGTACTTTGAGTTTAATACTTGATATACCAGACTTGAAATGGTAAACATCCCATGAGCAGGAGGGAAATAACAAAGTATATTTATTTTGAAGTATGTTGTTATATATACATTTGAAGTCTTTCAGAGAAGTATATAGATGTAGGAATGTGATGGTGCAAGTCTAAGCTAGCTCAACAAAGTTCAGACTATCCACATGCAAGAAGGCTTTATGAGGTGAAGAGGTGCAAATTTTAGCCCATCTTTTCAAGTCCCTGGAATTGTTCAAAGGAAACAAATTTACATTGTCATGGATACTCGGGGTGCAAGCTGAAAAACAACTCAGTAAACAAGTGCAGAATGGAGGGGAGAAGGTACTGTAAAATGAGTGTGCTGAACCTACAATTGTGTGACAGCCACTACTGAATGGCAGAGGAGTTGTATGGCACTGCCCAGAGGTACTAAAAGGCTGGAGAAGCTTCTCCTCCACTTCCATCTTTGATGCATCAGATCATTACTAAAATAAAAACATTGTGTGTGTCCTGAGAAGGGCCTGGAGAAAAAGCAGGCTGAGGGGAGACCTTATCGCTCTCTACAGCTGCCTGAAAGAAGGTTGTAGCCAGGTGGGAGTTGGTCTCTTCTCCCAGGCTACTAGTGACAGAGTGAGAGAACATAGTCTCAGGCTGCGCCAGGGGAGGTTCAAGTTGGACGTCAAGAAGAATTTCTTCACAGAGAGGTTTGTCAAGTATTGCAATGGACTGCCCAGAGAGGGGGTGGAGTCACCATATCTAGTGGTTGAAGAAATGACTGGACAATGCACTTAGTGGTGTGGTCTAGTTGACAAGGCGGTGATCAAAGGTTGGATTTGGTGATCTTAGAGGTCCTTTCCAAACTAAATGATTCTATGACTCTATGATGGTTGTGCAAAGAAAGTTAATTGGAATGAGAGGGGGCCTTTGATTTCATGGGTGCAAACAGGTATTCACAGTGAAACAGATGAAGTAAAGGCTCAGTCACAAGGTGGAGAACTGTGAGCCAGAAGAAGTCCTGCAGTTTAATGCATTCTAAATTAAAGTGCAGCTGATGTACTTTCTCATCATAGGGTGGAGGAATGCTTATCAGCTGAAAATCTCTGATTACAGACTTGCAGGTGAGCTGTAATACTTGTGTAAAGTCACAATATAAAGTTAGATCTATTTCTAACCTGAATTACAATGACAAATAGCCACATTTTGGTGCAGTAGCAGTATTTTTTGTAGCAATGACAGGTTTGAAGCTAATGCCTTGTGTTGCTTTCACCAGCAACTGAGGCATAACCCTGATATTGCTAATTTGCTCCATATAATTTGATATGAGAAAACAAATCTTCATTACTCACAATACTGACAAAAGCAAAGACAGTAATGAGAGACACAAGATGCAAAGTGATTTGACCTATTTTGATTTGGTTGGCACACAGCACATGGAGTTCAATAAAGAAAAATAAAAATTAATGAATCTACGAACAAGGGAGAAATTTTGGGGATATGTGCCAACTGGAACAATCTGCCATGTGCTGGTTAGAAAAAGCGTTAGGAAATTATTTTGGAAATACCACAAAATACCACTGAAATCATTAGCCTCACTAACACAAATGGGAAAAGGGAAACTGTATAGTCAGCTGAAGCAAAAACCATGGAATCTGAGCAAATGAGGTGGTGGATGACATCAGTTATGATTTTTTGATTTCTCACTGACAATGTTTTCAGTGTTGAGCATTCATCAGCTAGTGATATATTGCATATGCATACCAAAGATTTGGACAGAAGGTTTGTGAGTAAATTTATGTAGTCAGTTGAGTTGCAGTTAGTGAGGAGGAAACTAAAAAGGAGGATTAGGAGAAATTGGAAGCTCACTTGTGTCTAATGCCTGTTTGTCATCTATGCTGTATTTCAGAAATAAATGGAAGTGGATTGAAATCAGAACTCTGAACAAATAGTATGCATATCTGCATACTAATACATGAAAATGGCATTTTCTAATATGATGAAACTGGTCTTTAAGTGTTGTTTCTGTGGACTCTGGAATGTAGGAACTGTATGATAAAGTCTAGGCTTCATGGATGATAAATAAACATCAGACAGATCTGCATAATGGGTCTTTGATACCTTAAAATATTTAGAGGCATGCAAATCAAAAAGAATGAAAATTACTGCCCTACAGCATTGTTTGGTTATATTCTAAGTAGTATGCATAGATTTTTAACTACTTCTTCAAATAGTAATTTCAATAGTTTTCTATTGAATACATTTTTCCCCCCCTTTTTTTTTTTATGTTGGACTGCCATCATGTGGTTGGTTTCGTGACTTATTGTGCACTTTTAAAAATACATGCAAGGTGTTTTTCCTTTTAAACATTATGAACTATTCACTTTTGTGTGTGTGAAGTGCTGTTAATTCCCTCTGCAGACTTGTGTGGTGGGATTGAGGTTTTAGAAAAATGTAGCAGCTACTGTTCTCTCCCTTTTAATCTCTAGTCGAAACTCACTCAGAGTGTTGGTTGCAGTATGTAGCTAATTAGAACAGTTCTACACTAGACAGAAGGAGAAGGTAAAGAACATAAGTATATACTCTATATGTGTGCAATACTTTTTGGTTTACTGAATTTATTTTTTAAGGATTAAGTCTCTTCATGAGAAGAGGTTTTGATTAACTGAGAAATTATGGGCTTACTGCTATGAACTGTTGACAGACAGCGGTACAAGTTACAGACATTGTATATTTTTGCCAGACTAATCTCAGTAAAGTTCATCTATACTGAAATAGCTTTGCCTTACTTGTATATAAAAACACTAGCTTGACTGCTATTAAAAAAAAAATATTAAAAAATGCAAGGCTATTTAGTTCAAACAGCTCCAAAGGAAGTCACAGTGGTGTTGTGTTACTAAATTGATCCGAGGAAGTAGAAATGATTCCTAAAATTGAAGTTTTCTATGGTTTGCTCCCATCTTTTAATTACCTTACCCTCTCCCTCTGGCACCCTACCCCAACAAAACAAAAATAAAACTATCAGAAAATATATATAGTAATGTATAGAAAAAATGTGTAGAAAAAACTCTATTAAGAAGTTGAAACATTGTGGTGAGCCAAATCATAAAAGTGTTTAGTTGTCTACCTGCTTGGATACCTACTTCCTACTGATGTGAATGTATGTGGACTTTGTTTATAGTGCAATATTTGCTCTCAGGGTGATCTTTGAGAAGAAATTTTAAGTACCAGAAGTCATACTCAAAATTCCCTTGTGTGCACATTTGTGTCTGGGAATGTCACCAGCTTACGGAATGCTGATTACTCTATCCCTTGCAGCAGAAGTAACTTCTGGACTGTGGCTGACATCGATTCTTCCAACTAGTTCTTGGTTAAGAGGTAAAGATAATTGTAGTAGCAGTGATGGCAAAGTGACATGCTGATCCCTGTGTTTTGATTAGGTTGGACAGTGAGGCCCTATATGGAAAAGATAAGGATGTGGTGTCTTGCTCATCTGCTCAGTGTCCCCATCCTGAATTGGGATAGCCCTGCAAGATTTTTTGTCCAGCAAAGGAAAGGCCCTTATGATCCAGGGAATGGGCAGAGTAAGTTTCTTTCTGCCAGCAGGAAGATGGGAAGGGAAACTAGGGCACAAAAATTAAGCTCTTCAGGTGTCAAGAGTATACTATGGTCCTGACACTTGCATGTTCTCTTTCACCTCTCCTTAGGCCTCCTTATTTTGAGAAGAGAGTAAAACTTGTATTTTGACCTGTCAAAATCAGTGTCAGCACCCGATTCTCTGAGAAGTTAGAGTCCAAGTCTAAGAAACAGAAAGTGATTGTCCTGTGCATGTGAGTGTTTGGGATTGACATCCTTATGGAATGGGAAGGAATTTCTGGAGAATCACAGTATTCTGTGATAACCCATATAGCAAGGTAAAAAGGAGTTATTTCTTATGTGTATGACATATATAATGTCTAAATGCTAAAGACAATAGATTTGTTTTAGGTAAGCTGCTGGAGCTAAAAGTCCTGGAACACCAATGAGTGAATATCCCTGTGTTCATAGTACAAGCTACATCAGAACATGCCAATTCTACTCACTGTTGTATTTCATTTAAGATTCATAAGTGTGTGGGGAAAAAAAAAACAAAAAACCCCAAAAAACCAGAAATGGACTATTTTAGAAACAGTAACTCACTTTTTGCAAGTTACCATAGCATTTTCACTTTGTTTAAAGACAAGAGTTGTCTTTTCTTTCCTTTCCCAAAGTATACCGAGGTTTTCTATTACTTTCAAATAAAGTGATCTTACAGAGACAGTTAAATTTACACATGTGTTATCCTTGTATGGTCACTCAGTGTGTGACTCATGACAAACACCTTTGGGTTAAGGATGGCAATTTTTTGGGGGAGCAAAGTGAAAAAAAAAAAAAGACATTGTAATTGGCAAGAAAAAGTCTGTAATTATTAGTACTATTAAGAGTATAATTAAAATAAGAATGTCAGGTTCCAACACGGTGATATTATGTCTCTGTCGTCATTATTTAGAAGTGCCTCAGACAGGCTCGGTACAACATAAATGGACTGATAACTTACTGTGTGGTCAATACCCTCTGGTTAATTGCAGAATTTACTTAGAAGTGACAGTGCACAGAAAAAGAGATAAAAGGTGCGTAGAGTCATCAATTTTAGTTATGTGAACTGCATTTCAAACTAAAAAGTTATTTGATGCAAAAGACTGAATTTTTTATTTCAATAAAGCTGAATTGAAATATATTAATTACATTGAAATATTAAAATAATTAATTGTGCATAATTTAGTCAAAATTGAACAGCAAAGTTTCAGTCTTCTAAAAGAACTGGTTTCCTGCAGAAAGTGCCAACAAAGTATTTAGAAGAAGCTTTACTTCTTGTCTTGCAGACATTGAAAAAAGTTGATTTACTGCCAAGCAGGTGAAGTGTTAGAAGAATGCAGAATAAATAAATGGCTCAGATTGCTGATAGGAGAACTCAGAAAGTGGTCTGTATGAGAGGGGCTGCAATCTCCATCTCTGAGTGTGGCAAAACCGTTGAAGTGTCTTGCTCCCTAAATTCTTATTCTTAACAGATTTTCTGTTTCAAACTACTCTTTTCTAAAGGCCTGACGAACTAGTTTTCGTCTCCTTTTCATCTACAATATTTATGTTTAAGTATGTTTAATGATACTTGTGTTTTTTAAATTTTCCATCCTTAAGCATTGTTTTGTCTCCTAAATATTAATCTAAATGTTACTCTTTTTTTTTTAATTCTTGCAGTGATCTGTTTCTTCCTGTATGACATTTTGTCCTTTAGATCTGTGATGAAAATTAATTTTTCACAAAGGTAGCTGAAAATCCCATCTACTTTCATATTGATACCCTTTCTGCAAGAGTCTGTGTTCCTTGGGCCTGTGACACATCTGTCTCTGCAAGGGAATCTGCAAAAGTATCACATACTTGTGACATTTTAATAGTATGTAAGTAAGAATGTAAGGATCAAATTCAAAGAGAGCAACAATGTTGAGCACAATGATTTGTTCAGAGGAAATGCCGGGCAGTACTGAGTAAAGCAGCCATCAGATGACAAACCTCAGGGAAAGGGAGATCACAAGTAACCTCAGAATTGAGTTGAGATAGGTCTTTTATCGGAAGACTAATTCCTCTTCCTCTTTATGGAATGTTATCATCACAACAAAATAAATCATAGGATTTTATAAATCCATATACTTATGTATAACTTGCCTATATAGGTTGTGTATGAGTGCATCATGCACTCAAGTGTGAGCTTTGGAAGGATGCAACCAGTCAGTGGTTGCTTCAGTTCATTGAAATTAACTGGTTTGCCATATTTGAATGAAAATTCTTTGCCCAATAGAGGGTGTTGTAGTTCTTAGAACAGCTAGAATACTGCTACTTAGTTTAACTAAATTCAGTGGAAAAAAAAATCCTTAGCACATTCCTGTGGTTAAGAAATTAAGGGTCAGGGAGTTTTGCTGATCTATAGCAGTTGAACATCTGCTTTGGTACACACAAAGTGAAGGATTCAAATTTACAGTTTCCCACAACAACCATGACTTGTCTCTGCTTTACAAACTGTTGGCATTTTTACTGACGACTTTTGTTCTTGAACATAAAAACTGGTTTAGAATTTGGTTTGGGTTTTTTTCCTTTTAAATTTCTCCACAATCAAAATTATGCTTATATTTTTGTTTTCTTCCTATTTGCCTATTAAAAAAAAACCAAACCAAACCAAACCAAACAAACAATAAAACCCCAAACAAACAAAAAAACCCAGAAGAATGACTAGTAAAATCTAATAACCTCTCTCCTATCATTCTAAGTAGCAATTGATAGACATCAAAGCTTCAAGATATAATTATGATCTAGAAGTATGTGGATTAAATAGGAACATATCCTCAATACCGCATTACTCTCTCAGTTAAAAACTGTGCAGATAAATAGGAGAATTTCCTCAACACAATATTCCTTTGTTACTTAAAACCATCTATTCCTGAAATAAAATACATGGAATGATTCATGATCCTTATGGATCATAACTGCAAGTATTAAAAAGGAGGTTTTTTTAAATTTTGCCATTTGATGGAAATAAACAAGTTTCTCTATTTTGTACAAATTCATTTTTCTTTGAGTTTTCTGAAACTCTCAATTCCAGAAATGTCTGAGCCTATTATGAGGTGAGGATTTTTCTCTTCTTACTTCCCTCCTGCTTCTTTGAAATATACTAAGCAGCTTTATGTATTACATGTTCTTAGAAAAATACATATGAACTACTGAAGAAAAAGAATATTTCTCATTCAGCACAACAGTGGGACTGCTGCTAACACTACTCATAAGAAAATTAATCAGCAGATAAATCTAAAGTATTATGGCAATTTTCATCTTAAGATGGCTGGCTGTGGAAAACAGAGGAGACAGTCTGATATTTAAACATCTTGTCATTTGAGTCACCAGAAATGGTTGAAGTTTAAGTGCTTGTTATTAAATTGTATGAAACTGGTAGTGTCAGAGCCTGTTCTGCAATCTGACATATGGTACATTCTTGTATAGTGTTTTACAAAACTTAGCATTGCTTGAACTGCTTATGGATGAGATTCAAAATCCATTTGTCTTTCCTATTACCTCACTAATTTTTTTGTTTTAAAAATCTTCATAAGCACTTAGCATTAATATACTTTCAGCAGGATCACATATGTACAGAAGGCAGCTTTCCTCTCCTCTTTCTGTGATGACTTCATTTTGGAGCAGTGCAACTGAAAACAAAACTCAGGAGCTCATCAGCAGATGTAAGTTACTGCTATGATGAATTGCATGATGACAGATAAACATTTTTGGCTTGGAACCTTTTTCATATGACATTGAAAAGAAATGCAGCTTAGCATGGTGAAATTTTCAACAAGCTTTGTGCCTTTTAGTGATGAAATGCATTCAATTAAAGCAATAAGTTATGAGGATGTATACCCTCAGAATCTTGCACTTCTGAACTTCCAGTGTTGTTGCATTTGCATGAGAAGTTGCCATATTTACAGACCAAATTAAAATCCTAACTACTTTTTTTTTTTTTTTTTGAAATTCAGGAGGCATTGTGTTTGCAATGAGTAGTACCCTTAGGAACAGAGAAGTTTCCCAACAGAGTTTCAGGAGAAAATGCAAGGCCTGCAAGGAACTGGTTATGGTGGTGTGTCCAGTTCTGGGCACCCCAACATAGAAAAGACATTGACATAGTGGAGCAAGTGCATCAGAGGGCCATTTTGATGTGTAGTGTGCTATAGCATGTGATGTTCAAGGAGAGACCGAGAAATGTATTGTGAGAAGAGTAGGCTAGTGCTGTGGGGAAATCTTGCTGCTCTGTATGACTGCCTCACAGGAGAATGTGGAGGAGACAGAGCTACACCCTTTGCAGAGGAGCACAGTGGAAGGACAAGATTCTGTGACCAGAAATTAGAACATGGGTAACCTGTCCAAGGGAAAACCTTTGCCCTGAGAGCATGATGCAGCACGTGGCCTGTATAGCTGTGGAATCTCCATCCAAGGCGATACTTGACACTCGATTAGCCATTGACTTCAGCATATGGATCTAAATGGACCCACTTTGAGTAGAGCATTGGTGTGTTTTCCAGTGATTCTTTTCAACTGACCTGATTCTAAAGGATTCATTACATGGTAGTCATTGAAAACATATGAACTGATGCGAGTAAGAGATCAGTCTCTCTTAGTTCCTGTTTTCGTAGTGGAAGGTACAAATCAATGGAGTTTTGTTCTGCAGGGGACAATATAAAATGAAACCACTAAAATGGAAGAAGAAATGAGTTGTGAATTTTCATCTGTATAGGATGTTACTTGAGTCTTAGAAGTCCATGAACAGTATTATGTGTTTTTAATCTTCTTTATATCTTTTTGATACTTCTTTTGATAACTTCTTTTCTCTCATAAGAGCTTTCTAGTAATTGCATTCACTTTTATGCTGTAGATAATCATGTCATGTAACTAACTGTTTCACAGAGTGGTGGTGATCCACCTGACACCTAGACTTTTTGCTCCTACTGTTCTGTTTTTTTTTTTTTTCCTGTAACTTCTTATTCCCACCCCAATTGTGATTAGGATGACAATGATGACGTGTATTCCTACTGTTGAGAGAAGTTTACTGTTACTTCTTGAAGTCTCATCTTCAGTGCAGAGATGAAGTCATTTCATTGAAGCTAAGCTCTCTCAGTCAACAGCTACCTGCGGAGATAGGGTGAGTTGTATATCAAGTGCTTTGATAAACAGTTTAACTGTTTCATACTTGAAGTCTCTTGGTGCCTTCCCACTGCATTACTAGCTAGAAAATGAACAGGCTTTGAGATTTTCCCCACTGGCAGTCCAGTATTTGAAAGCTTAAAAGAGAAAGGTTTGTATGCAGGTAGTAATTAGTTATGGGATCATCTTTGTTCTCTCAGGCTAGTGCTCCAGAGAGGAAAAGCACCAAGACAAAAGCAGTCTGCAACATACACTCAAGTCTAAAGTCTGATTTCAGATAGGTTGACTGTTGCACATGGTAATGGTTCTGTTTCTAGCCTTTCTTGGTTTTCTGTCTTGTAATTGTCTCCCCCCCCTGCCAAAGTTATATATTTATTTATGGTATCAAATAATTTTATTCAGAAATAAATGGTAGTTAGAGAGACATTATAGTCTCACTATGGGATTAAATACACAGACAGTTCTGGGTGAAGTTATATAAATCATAACAGTGTACTCCATCAATTTCCATTTTATACCCATAATATGAGGCATTAAGAACAGTTTTTACCTTGTAAAATGAAGAAAGGAAAACAATAACAATTTACTGCACCCCATAAACAAAAGAAAAGAAAGGGAATAGAATTTAAGAAATAATGTACTATCTCAAAACAATCCAGAGATTAATATTAAATATATATAGTATATATCTAAAGTAATTCAGTGTAATAAATAACATGGAAAGAATATTGTAAATTATAGGACCTAGTTTAGTTTCCACATATTGTTGTTTTATATGAGATCAACCAGACTGTATAGGAAACCACAAAGTGTAATTTTACAGTGCACTCTTTGAACTGGGTTTGTGGAAGTAAACACTATGAAAGAATAACATGTCAAATGTTCCCCATTTTACCAAATGTTATTGCAATCTTGCTGTTTGCATATAGATCCTGCTATAGTTGTGTCTGTTGCTGTCTTTGAGCTTCTTAATAGGCGTAGTCTGCAGTATTTGATTTCCCTCTTTGACTCTATGTTTTTATATGTCAAAATTAGTATTTTAGATTACTGAACAGAATTAGGATTCAGTGCAAAAATTTGTTACTGTCTGCAAGCATTTTCTCCTGCAGTATGTTTTTGGAGTATTTTTAAAATAAAATTGAAAATACATCTTACAAGTCTTTTATCACTTTTGCCAGGAAGGTTTTGATAAGCATGAAAAATGTATTATCTTCTTATATATAGCAGTGCATGGTAAACGAATAGAATAATGTCAACTTATCTGATCAGAATCTTAAGGCCAAAGAGGCCCAAATTTGGATGGATTTAAAACAAATGATTTTGAAGGACTGTCATTTTTCTGTACTTGCTTGTCAACAAATCTGTGTTATAGAGCAAAATTCAAGAACCAAAGCAAAACCAGCTTTCACAGGGGAAGTTATTTAAAATTATGTATTCACTTTTTGTAACAATCACACAAATACCAGTAGTAGTTCCATACATAGAAGATGATCTCTGTCCTTTTCCTGAATAAATGATATAAACATCTCAGGATGGTGCTGGAAATATTTTGATGCTGGATGCCAAGTACATTTTTAAAGTCCTGTTCAATACCTGTCCAAATTTCTGTTAGTATGAAAATTAGCAAAAATACTGGTGCCAGACCTTCAGTTTTGTGTCAGTTTAGAAGTCTGGCAGAGTTTTACCAGATGGTCCACCAGCCACTCACCTGGAACGCTGAAGGCAATAGAGTCTGCTTGGTCTTTTGAAATATAAATTCTGTTCACCGTATCTCAGTATGTATTCCCAGGATTGAATGCTGTCTTCATCTGTGGAGGCTTTGGATACAAATGCTTCTTCAGAATCATGAACAGTTGAAAAACTGAGAGAGATCAGTTTTATTTTGCATCTAAAGCTGAGAATCTTCACCAAAATAATCACCTGCATGATATATTCAGCTCCAGCTAGAGCATTCAAAAGCTTCTCTAAGCCATATTGTTACCGTAGGTCTAAAATTAAAAACTTGAAGATTGATCACCCAAGACCCATAATCTCCCTAAAGTGGTTAATAGCTGCCAATTATGGTTTCAAGACTAAGAAAGCAATAAGCTACACAGCACTAGCTTCCTTAGATATTTGTGTCATGTATGTTTCTAATGCAGAAATGGATAAATAGTATAAAAGTCCACTGAAAAATACAATCCTCCGTACACTTAATTTTTCTAAGTTCCTTACTAGATGTGAGAGAAACAGTTGTGTAACTGTGAAAGGAAACAAACTTTATTAAAACGTGAGCTCTTCCCACAGGAACAGCTCCAGGATGAGTCCTTTCCATGAGATGCAGTCTTTCAGGAACAGGCTGCACTAGCATGCATCCCACATGGTGTCACAGGTCCTGCCAGCAAACCTGCTCTAGTGTGAGCTCCTGCCTCCACTGGGCCACAGGTCCTGCAAATTGCCTGCTCCAGTACAGACTTCCCACAGGGTCACAGACTTCTTCAAGCATCCATCTGCTCTAGCATGGAATCCACCACAGGCTGCAGATGGATCTCTGCTCCAGCACTTGGAGCACCTTCTCTTGCCACTCACTGACCTTGGTGTCTGCAGAGTTGCTTTTCTCACATAGTCTCACTTGTCTCTTCTGGCTGCTGTTGTTTTCAGCAGTTTCCCCCCGTCCTTAAATCTGTTATTCCAGAGGTGCTACTGCTGTCGCTGACAGGCTTGGCCCTGGCCGGTGGACTGACATTTGATTTGTCAGACATGGGGGAAGCTTCTGGCAGATTCTCACAGTAACCAACCCTGTTGCCTCCCCTCTACCAAAACCTGGACATGCAAACCCAATAAAAATAGTTTTGTCAATGTATTTTGAAAATGTTTTTAAATGTATTATTTGTTCTGAAGGTCTTTTTTTCTTTTTTTTTTTTTGTTTTGTTTTGTTTTTGTGTGTGTGTGTTTTGGTTTTGTTTGTTTTTGTTTGGTTTCAGTTTTTTGTTTGTTGTCTTGTTTTTTTTTTGGTGGTTTGTTTTTGTTTTGATTTTTTGTTTGTTTGTTTGTTTGTTTTTTCATTTTCTGTCAACTTTAAGTGGGATTTAGGGTTAACAAGGCTTTTCTTAGCCCAGCCTGTAAAGAATCTGTGAAACTGGACCATTAGACATCTTAACACCCAGCACATCCTCCAAAGTGTTTGAAGTCTGAAGACTTTTCCCCTTTATTCGCTCTGCAGCAAACAGGCAGAAAACAAGTACCTCAAATGTCAGGGGAAGCATTAGTCTTTTCCAGGGACACTGAAGGGTCTCTGACATGCAATAAAGTACTGCTGTGCAAGCCAAAAGGTAAAGATCATCACACCAGTCTGTCTTTATATTGTTTTTTTAAAAACTTTGATTCCTGAAGATACAAAGCATATACAATTGTTCTTTTGGCCTGTCTGTGTATTTTTCCTTCCATCTATCTCTAAAAACTTTTGAATCCTGAAACTAATTTCAAACAATATGGACAGAGTGGATTTGAGGTCTTAGAGGTAATGAATTTTGAGATGATTTGTGAAAATTGGTATTTGGATAGCTAATATTTATGTCATTGAGAAAAAACCCAAAATGAAACCCCACTTATATGCATAAGTACACATGGAACTGGTACATGTGCTGAAACAGAAACTGGCTGGTCAGTCACCTTGTGTATGATACCAGACAGCTATTGCACCTTTTGCCCAGACAGACAGCTGGGGCAAAAGCAGGAGCTGTGGCAGCAAACTCTGTGAAGGATGTAGTAGGTAACCTGTTAGGAGAAAAGGGCTGATTAAATCTGTTGTTCATGAAAAAATATTGATGTTGTATAATTCTTGTTAAATATGAAAGTAAAATGTTTATTATCATAGTTGAAAATATGGTTAGAAACAGATCAGTAGATTTATTCCTGGTTTTGTAATTAATTTTAACTAATATATTGTAGTTATACATATATTTTTGTTTTCAACATCTCTCAAAAACACGATGCTTACAACGGGGTCCTGGCTAGCCACCTAAGAGCTTTTAATAAAATAGAAAGAGAACTTCTCTTAGTTATTCATAGAATATATGATATCTTCCTTAAGAAAGTCACATGCTTTTTTAGAAGTGCATTTGTGATCTAGAAAAATTAGGTCTTTTTTTTTCTTATCACTACAAACAAGCTTACTTCAAACATGACTACAATTCTTGTTTTGCATTAAGTTTATTTTAACAGAAACTTCATAAATCAGGTGTTGGTACCTAATTTAGTTGTCACTCGCAGTACTGTAAATGATATAATGTTGCATTCTAAATCTTTGATAGATACACGATACAAATTTTGTGTCAATTTGCAGAATGTATAAGTCCAGAATAAAGTTAAGATATGGAAAGTTAGTGCAATCTGTTTATAAAACAAAAACCCCCAACAAACAAACAAACAAAACCCCAAACAAACAAACAAAAAAACCCCAAAACACCAAAATCAAGACGTTCTGCTATTGCTATTCAAGTCATTAAGTAATTTACACTGCAGAGATCCACTTCCAAACTTAAGCCCTGAAACAAACCCATTCTTTTGCAACACTGGGAGAGTATGTACAGTTCCTGGCTTAGTTCGATTTTAATGAAATGTGTCATTGATAAAAGAGAGTTCAAGCTTCCCTAAACCAATTAAAATGTTTTTGCCTCAGGTGGTAAATAAAAGCACATGATAGAAGTAAAGCAGACTGGGAGAGTGGTAATCAGTACAGTAGTTCAGTATTGAACAATATTGAACACTGTAACAATAACACATAATAAATCATTTTGAAAGGTACATTGGATATATTTTTTTCAAGGACAAATAAAATATACTCACAAGGATCAAAACGACACCTTTTTATGCTCTGTTTGAGAAATTATTGACAGTTTCTTTTAAAAGAACTTTAGCTTGCTTAACTGAAAAATGTTTAGGAGGATATTTTTGGCTATGGGTCAGTTAGATGTAAATATGTTTTATTGAAAGCTTTTTTCTCGGAAACATCATGCAACTGTAATGTTTCTTTTTTAAGAGCACTATCTTGATTTTTATACATTAAACAACTTGATCTTGTAAAATATGTTCATCTCACTTAGTCTTTTATCATGCAAGCCAATGGTAGAGCTCAGCTTGTGTTGTTGCTGATTCAGTAAAAAAAGTAATACCTGTTATGAGTATTTTTTTTTTCATAAGTATGTCACTGTGGAGCTACAACCAGTATAATACACAGTGTTTCTATTTAAGAAGCAGCTAGAATGGGACAAAAGCCTTCTTTCCTATTGGAAAGTTTCCCTTTGTCTAAAGGAATTTGATCATACTTTACTGTCAGAAATTTACCATAAAATGCCAGGCTAAGCAGGTCAAAATATGACTGGGATGTTGGAGGTAGATTCTGGAGGACCAGATTATCTAAAGCTTGTTGAAGTTGACTCAGAGTAACTGACTGTGTCAGTACACCTGGAGGTCCTGTGGGAAATGTCTTAGATTTGGATTGAGCTCCCAGTGAGCTGCAGTCTTCATCAGAAGGCAACACACATGCTGGAAATGGAAGTGAAAGTGAGTTTGATTAGCTTTTGATTTTTTGATTTTGCTACCGCTTAGCAAAGCTAAGACCATTTTTTCCCTCTTCTTCCCAAAGGACGGACAAAGTCAAGGACAGTAAATAACCTTTAAGAAGGGATTTTGAAGGAATTTTTAGCTTAGCACTGTACTGTATGGGATACCGTGCTGCTATTATGTGTTAGTTGACCTCTCAAAATAAATATTTGCCTTCACAGAAAGAAAAAAGCAGCAACAAAAATATAATGCCTATCACCTGCAGCTTTAAAATGTGTAAGATAATACCCTTTTTATCATTTTTGGATTTTTCCAGTGGTTGGAGACCTAAAAGGGACAAAAATTTCAGTATTCTGTGCACTACATTAACAAATATAGGAGAAAAGTGTTGTCCCAGAGAGTTTGCTAGAAAATGGCTCTGTCGTGCAAAATGTGGCAAAAGACAGCAAATGTGCTAGATCTAAGAAACATTACAGTGAGAATTTTTTTGCATGAAGATAAAAGACTGTTAAATTTATGAAATTATATCTGTATTTTAGCATAAGCCATGGTGCCTTCTGTATTTTTTTTTTGTATCTCTATTTTTTCTATAGACAATGTAGAAGTTGATCAAGTGATGAAAGAGAATGCCCAAATCATAGAAATTAAAGGTCTTGTTTTATCTTTGTTGTTCTCCAGTGCTCTCGTCTCCTTCTAAAGGAACTCCATGACATCAAAGCCATTACTGCCTTGCTATGTCTATTCCAAATCCTTAAGATCATTAAGGGATTTCTTGTATTGTTCTGTATATTTCCATATTTTAAATACCTTTGTTCTAGATTGTCCTGAGTAGCTGTTCTTCATATTGTTCAAGTATCTGTCACCATCCTTCATAACTTCTTGCAAGGTTACATTTCTTGTACCACTACTAGTGGCCACCAAGCACATGCACAATGTATTGCTGTGGTCCTCTCCAAAGAAGCATGAGATAAAAATGTTGCTGTATTCTAAGCAGTTACACAAAAGTGCAGTCCTAAAAAGAAACAAAACTTTCAGAAGATTTATTTTGCTGTGCCATATTTAATGTATATTTCTTCCAGTAGCACTCTGAACTTCTCTGTCACCACTGCTCACTTCAAGCCATTTGCTGGGTCGTGTACCTCCTCCACTGCTGTGCCAATGGGCCCAGTAGTGGGAGTCCCACTTGTAAGCCAGGTGAGGAAACTAGTAAAGACTACAGTTTGAATTTTACCTTTTTATAAAGATATTTTTAGGATATCATTTATCTCTATAGCACCAGCAGGTGATTTGCTATTTCAGATGCTATCCATAAACCATTTTGCACAAAGTGGGTTTTTACAGCTCATTTCAGTTGTATTTTGTTTAATTAAAACTGGAAAGATGAACAACCCAAATCTTAAATATTCACAACTAAAGTGCCAAATACATGTGCACATTAAAAATATTTAAGCAGTGCTATTTCCTTCAGTGCTTTGCAGGGTAGCTGTTCTTAATTCAGGGTGATGGTCTTAATTGTGCTGTGTTTTCCATTTTTATTTATTCTCCCTAATGCTCTGAGAAGATGGAAGAAATGTTTCTGCTCTTACCCTAGTATATGCACTTGAGAAAAAGGCATGTTTGTTGAATACTCCAGGCAGTAACCAAGCATTGATGCAGCTACTTTGGCCACATTTTGCATCAGAAGCAGGAAACAAAAAGTCAGTCTCAAAGTAGTATTAAAAGTACACCCTAGTGAGTGCACTCTGAGCAATTATTAAACACCTAATCTCAGCTCACTCTCTCCAGATTTTGTTGTAACTCAGAGAGCCACCTCATATAGTGAAGCTTTGGATTCTTCCTCTTTGATCATGCTCTCTAACTACGTCATTATTTTGTTGTACATAGAATCATGGAATGGTTTGGGTTGGAAGTGATTGTTGAAAGGCATCTAGTCCACCTCCCCTTTAATGTGTCCAACCTAATCTTGGATGTTTCCAGGGATGAGGCATCTACCATCTCTCAGGTCAACATATTCCAGTGTTTCACCACTTTCATTGTGTAAAGTTTATTCCTTATATCTAGTCTGTATCTACCCTATTTCAGTTTAAAACAATTAGCCTACGTCCTACTGCAAAGGCCTTGCTAAAAAGTTTGTCCTCATCTTTCTTGTAGGCTCCCTTTAGGTACTAGAAGGTTGCTCTAAGGTCTCCCCAAAGTCTTCTTTTCTCCAGGCTGAACGACCCCAACTCTCTTATTCTGTCTTCATAGCAGAGCTGCTCCAGCCCTTTGATCATCTTTGTGACCCTACTCTAGATCTTCTTCAACAGGTCCATTCTTTTCTGTGCTGAGAACTCAATGCAGCACTCCAGGTGGGGTATCATCTGAGCAGAGGGGCAGAATAACGTCCCTTGACCTACTGGTCACACTGCTCGTGAGGCAACCCAGTTTATGATTGGCTGCAGATGCACATTGCCAGTTCATGTCCAGCATCTCCTTCACCAATATCCTCAAATCCTCATCAGTGTTGCTCTAGGTTCCTTTGTCTCCTGGCCTGTATTGATACTGAGGGTTGTCCTGACCCAGCTTCAAGACCTTGTGTTGTGGTAAACTTCATGACGTTCACACAGACCCACTTTTGAGCTTTTCCAGGTCCCTTTGGGTGACATCCTGTCCTTCAGATGTGTTAATCACACCACAAAGCTTAGTGTCGCCTGCAAATTTGCTGAGGGTGCCCTTGATCTCACTTTCTGTACCACTGACAAAGATATTGCACACTACTGTTCATTTGATTCTCATGTTTTACAGAGCAGGACTTGATGTCCCTGAGTTCTGAACTGGAAACAGGGTAGGTCACTACCATCTTCCTGTTTCCACTCTCCTTTAATATTTATCAAATCCTTAGCAGTTTTAGAGCAGCTGAGTTTCTTTGTGGATTAGACTTCTGAAAAAATGATTTCCAACCTGAGATTTCTAAAATGTTCCTGTACTTAAGGAGGAATTGAAAATGACCATGAAGTTTCATGTGCTTGTGGAATCCCGTCACAAAAAATCTGTTAAAAAATACATATTTAAGAGCAGTCCAAATGTCTCTTTGCATGTTCTTCACTGCACTACGTGATTGTTACAATGCTGACATCTTCACTCCTCCACCTGATCCTCACCCTGCTTTTACTTTTTCTCTGACCATACCTGCTTATCTCCTTCTAACTGAACTGCTTATTTGGCACGTAAGTGAAGAAGACATATCAATAATACTGGAGAGAATGTTCCTGTATCTTTTTTGTTGACCTGAGTAATTGGCCAATGAGGTATTTCTTCTAGTAGAAGTTGTTGAGGGAGTCAGGTGTCTTGATAGTATCCTTTCTTTTTGCAGAGTGCTCAGAATGAATGGAATTATAAGCCTCTTTCAGATAGCACTCAGCATAACTCTTGCTAGGCTATTTTTAGGGCTATAATCCCAGTGCTGTTTCAGTACATGTTGTTGATTTATTGATTCTTTCTCTTCATGTCTTTAAATTGCACAAAACTATGTTCTGCAAAAATCCCTCCACCCGCATAATTGATGTGCCTTTGTTTGGCTGTCATACATGCTTGCTCCTAAGTTGATGCAACTATTGCTTCTCATTATGCTATTCCATGAAGGAGTTCAATGGCATCTTACAACTCGCTTTTTCTGCCTACGAAGAAAGTACTCAAGTGACCGAGGAGCAGCCCTTCCTAAAACAGATGTTAATCTAAGTATACAGTGCACAGTAAGGTACCTAAATGTGTTACAATAACATAATTTTAACAGAAATATCTGATACAAAATTGATAGGGTGCTGTGTTTGGAGAAAATAGAAAATAAAGGGAAAATTATGTAAAATGTGTAAATTAATGTAGCTTTTGGTTTTAAGTGGAGGGTAAGGAGAATAACCAAAGAGATGAGCCCCATGCCTTTAGAAGATCCTAGTGGATATTATTTCAGACCTACTGAATGAAGGGACCAAGACACTTGGGGTTAAGTGACCTGAAAAAGTCTCACACATGTAAGTTTGTAAGTAAAGAATCATGCTTATTGTAACTTATTCCAATTGAGAGGGAAATAAGTGAAAAATCAAGTTTATACAATTCATCAGCTATTAAACTAATTGATATATCATGTTAGTTCCCAGCTTTGTAATACAAACTAAGTTTTTTTTAAATTTTGAGCATTTGAAACCACTTGCCTTTGCCATGACCTCTCATAATTTTTGCCATTTCTGTTTAATTATGAATTGTATTTTCCAATAATTCACAAGGAAAGTGTCCTTGAATGCCTTAAATGCTGCATTGCTAAGCTCAAGGGACTGTATCCTTTTAAGCTTTGTTAGTATCATGCATAATCTGAAATGGGTGGCGGGCGTTGGCCGAGTGGTGTAAGTTGCCGCCTGTGGAGCCGGCTCCTCCTCTGAGGACGCCGGTTCGAATCCTGGAGGAACTCACTGTCACCGTCCGAGTGTGCTCGGCCGTGGCAAAATGAACCTCAGGAGTAAAGGGGGTGGGGCCAGTTCCGCGCACCCTGTGCCTCACTTAAAAAATCCATTGCGCAGGCTTGTCCCAAAATCTTCATTTGCAAAGTCTAGCCAACAACAACAGTGTCATGCAAAAATAAATACGTTGCCTGGGAAAACATAACTACTCAAGTATTTTGATGTGGGGTCTTTCTCCCTCAACTCATACTCTCTTGAGAGAAATAACCTGAATAGCCTGCTTGGGTAGAATAGCCCTTGCATTTATTACAGAGCTTCTATTCTGAGACTTTTCTATCTAACATTTTTTCATAGAGCAGTGTTATTTATCAGGTGGAGGGATATGAGTTGAAAAATATTAAATATTATTAGGATATTTTCTTCATCCACTTTTACTTCCATGTTCCACAAACCTAAGAAACAATAGGAGTGTTGCTCTGGCTTTAACCAATGATTTTGGATCTAAAACCAACAGGCACTGACATAAGCACAACTCTTTTATTCCTATGTAGAAAATTCTGATAACGAACTTAACACTGGACTCAAGTACTGTACACAAGCTCAGTTTATTAAAATGTGCAATAGCTTGAACTAAAACAATATAAAAAAAAAAAAAACATATAGAAGAAATGGGAAAAACATGACTATGTCATTCCCCAAAATCTACAGAAATTGACACTTTTTCACTATTTACCAGGAATGTCAGGAGTATTAAATATCAAGACATTTCAGGAACACAGAAAATTGATGTGATCATTGTGTGTGCGTTGTAATAACACTAACACAGAACTATGCAGTTTTCAATTAACAGTGGAGCAATACTGAAATATATTTGATTAATACACAGGCAAAAGGAGTTTACTGCTAATCAGAATGAATTGCTGCATTCAACACAAGCCACTATAGGTCTTTAAATTGCTTTTGCCTTGCTGCATGGATACAGCTGAACATAGTTTAATACATTTTTTACATGATGTAATTTTGTCTAGCTCATACAATGTCAGGGCAATAATAATGATATTCTAATATTAATGCAAGCACAAGATATACATATTGATGAATAATGGTCATATGTTTTTGGATCTCCTTGCCAAGTCATATTAAAATGACAAATAATTGCCATTGCTTCAGAGAAATGGTACTGGCTCTGTAGTCAAAAAGCACATTAGGGGCCCACAGCGTCCATTTGTTATCCTTTGTCAGGAAAACATGGTTCTTTAATGAAAGTGAATGAAAGGACACTGATTGAGGACAGTGACACTAAACCTCTTTCTCAATAGGAGCCATGACATGAGTATTAATAAGCAGATTGAAAGGTTAAGACTCAGCTTTGAAACTCTGGAAGCACAGTAGAATCTGAAATAACTCCCCCTTCATAATATGGGGGAAATCACAGTGTAAAATGCATTGTATAAGCCTTCTGGCCACAGGAGGATAGAGTGGATGAAAATTGGTTCCCAGACAATTCAGGCGAATGCCATTTAAAATCTTAGCCCAAATGTATTTTTGTTAAAGTCTAGCTTTTAATTCTATCTTGATAAATGATCCTTTTCCTTTTCATTATCCCCTCCCTCTTTGCTCCCAGTACTATAAAAATGCTAACAAAATCAGCCCGAGCATTTCCTGAGCATTGATGAGAGCATCTGAGAAAGCAAGGGCACAAAGACACAGCCCAAGTTAAGTATAGAACAGTCACCTAGAACAAGGCATTTAGTAAGAATTCAACATGTATGTTACTTGTGAGAATGAAGGAATATGTGTATAAAAAAAAGATTTTTGTATGCATAATGCATTATGGTGATCGCTTATTAATTACTGAGAACCCAGAGGAGCCAGTCAGGGTCATGGAAGAGTCTGAAACAGGTAGTCCCGGATCCTGCTGAGCTCTGTTTGTGTGTGTGGTCCTGCTGGAGTCGGTGATGTGTGCAAGGGAGCAATATAGATGTGTGTGTCTCTGCAGGGTAATGGCTGGAGCTCCTCTGTGCTTAATGATAAGGATTTTCCTCTGAAACTCTGCACAAACTCTGTATCATCAGAGTCTCTGACCACTTTTGCAGGTTTATGTTCTTTTTATAGTTCCACTTTCCTATGCACAGAAAATATCTTCCAGGAATTTGATGGGTTTATAGTAAAAAACCCCATATACTAAAATAGCAGTTTTCCCATGCCAGTAGCAAAGCTGGGCAAAATGCCAAACATTTAGAGATGTTTGAATGCAGAGACCAGTTCTGTTCATCAGAGCCCAAGGTTTAGAGGTGTTTGAATGCAGAGACTGCTTCTGTTCATCACAGAGATAAAGTGAGCTGTGATGTTCACAATTGGATTTCAGTATATTCAAACAAGGTTAGAAGACTCTAACTGAATGTTTTACTCCTGAAGATCTGACAAAATGGCAAACCATTGCACACATTGAAGAAATGCATTTAAATTCAGATTTAAAACATTTAAGAGGTTGCAGTAAGACCAGATGAATATCTTTAGGCAAAGCTAATAGTGATGGGGGCCAAGACTACACCAGAAAATTCAGAGGGCCTGGGGCTATTTTCTGATGAAGAAACCAACAGTATGGTGTGCCTGTGTCCATGTTATTGAATGCTTTTACTCTTCCAATAGGTTGCCTTTGCGCATGCTGCTGATTGAGAATCTTTGCTACCTTTTACTAAACGATGCATAGGAGTTGGCTGCAACTTCTAGTTGAAACAGGAATAAATTATGCCATGGACTTTTCTAATAATTGCATGATGGAGCAGTTTCATTGTTCACTGGTGCTGTTTTGTTTAATGGCATATCTGTAGGGAACAGGGTGATTTCTTCAGTAAACAATAACTGAATCAATACAGGTTAATGGTTTATATTCAATGTAGGGGAACAGAGGTTTTAAGGGTGAAATGGCTACAGAAAATATTCAAAGGGGTGACTGTAATTAATTTTATTAAATATAAAGCAAATGTGAAAGCAATTTGCATTGATCTGGTCAACAGTGAGCATTTTCTGTCAAGCAAGGGGTCACTATATAATAATAATAGGGAAATAACAGGGAAATAATAGGGAAATAACAGGGAAAAGAGTATATATGCATGCGCTGGTGAAATGGTGGAAATTCTCAGCTCATTTCTGGCTCTTCTCATCAACTGCACTGCATGTATGTTGGATCCTGAAGCTCTCTCTTGGACCCTACCATTAATTATTTCCCAGGGAAAATCCAAATGTGTTATTAGTAAGAAGGTGTAGTTCACTCCAGGGACTACTTCTCATATACAGCTAGGGAGAGCTCAAGCCTATGTGGTTTGGCTGTGTAGCCATCCAAACCAGTCTAAGCAAACCCAGGACCTGTCATATATCACCCATATCTGAATAGTGTGCTTGGTCTGACATTACTCTACTATACTGTTTCCTTTTTAGTTTTGGCACCTTAACGAAAAACCACAAGAGAATCAGTATTAATTCTTAGGGCCAGAGGAGTATCATGCAGGTACCACAGGAGACTCAAATCAAGTGCTGTGCAATCTAGACATGGCGAATGCTCACTAGAAAAGGCTTGCATGTCCCAAGCAGTGTGGTCATGAGTCATTTGGCGTAATTTGTCACTGTGACCTCTGCTGTAGCCTGCTGAAGGTGCTTTAAGCAATGTAGACACAGTCCTAGTCAGTCAAAGGATGGCTGAAACAGGATGGATGCAGCACTGTGAGAAGTAAACAGTCTTAGGATAGATCAGGTGATATGTTTTTAAGAGAGAAGGAAATGTGAGTGCCATTTTATAAGGCCTTAGTGAGATCTCATCTGTAGTACTGATCAGTTCTGCTCACTTGTATTCAATAAAGCTGAGATCAAGTTGAAACAATTGCAAAGAAAAGTTTCCTGGATGATCAAGGAGCTGGAGATCACAACTGTGTTTTAATAGTCTTGCAAAAAGTAAGTTGGAAGAGGATGTGATCGCTTTGATCACATCAGGGAGGGGACACATGGAATTGAAAATTGCTTAAACTTAAGGACATTGTTGACTCAAATGAGTATAGAGAGTAAACATGAATAAAGTTAGGCTAAATACTGCGACCTTTAAGAGAGAGATCCTGTGGAAATCCTGTGTGTGTGTGTGTGTGTGTGTGTTGTAGTTTAGCCCCAGCCAGCAGCCACTCGCTCACTCCCCCCACCAGTTCCCATAAGCAGGCAGGTGTTCAGCCATCCCCAGGGCAGCAGAGCTGTGTCACCCATAACAATTATAGTTACTTGGGAAAACAAATCCCACCACTTAAAATGCCCCCCCTTCCACCTTCTTCCCTCACTCTTTCTATACTGAGCATGATGTCATATGGTATGAAATATCCCTTTGGTCACTTAGTGTTACCTGTCCCAGCTGTGCCTCTTCCCAACTTCCCATGCACCCTTAGCCCCCTCACCAGCGTGGCAGTACAAAAAGCAGGAAAGGCTTTGGCTCTGTGTAAGCCCTGCCCAGCAATAACAAAAACATCTCTGTGTTATCAACCCTGTGTTCAGTGCTAATCCAAACCACAGCCCCATACCAGCCACTGTGAACAAAATTAATTCTACCCCAACCAAAACCAGCACAGTGGATTGTGGAGACAAGACACCTAGTTTTTCAGATGGATCTTGTGGAATGTAGGAAAGGAATGATATGAGAGATGGTCCAGAGATCATCACATGTCTTATCTATTTCATCTATCCCACATACTGTAGAAATATTGTTCATATAAAGCATTCCAATGTTATAGCTTCTTAGTTGCTCTTTTAACCTGTAAGAGTTTAAATACTTTTCATCCTTGAAATTATTTATGATGTTTATATTGAACAAAGAATCTATGTGATTCCAATGTTTAGCTCTAGGAGGTACAGGATAAAATACAGATACCTGTACCTTAACTAAGAAATTGGGTGAGTACACTCAGAAATGTCCCACTGATGTATGTATGTATTGTATATTTTCAGCAATTTGAACTTCACAAATTTTGAAAATTTAGCCCTTGATATGTCATCTTTTTGAACCTGCTACCTGAAGTTTTTTAAGGTTATTCTCTTGCTTCATTTCTGATCTGTGGTGAGGCCTGTTTTGGCAATGACAGGGGGGACAAATTGCTCATAGATCTTGTGTGCCATTCCTGATACAGTATATTTTCACTACTATAGTTCTCATGTGCAGTGTTAGAAGTAGTTGAATGAAGAGACAGAATGCCGATATCTTGGTAAATAATGGACTTATTTTTCTTGCTGATAGTCTGTTCTTTCTGGAGCTCCCTCCCAGAGTCCTAGACCATAATAAGACTGGCCTCCACAGTCCAGTAATGGGCTTGCATTGTGACTAGCTATATTTTTTTATGGAGAGAGTCAGTTTTGAAGACATTTAAGAAATCAAAGTGGAGGATCTGAGTCTGGTTATATTGCATTGAAATTCTTTGTGAAACACTTTTTACATTTTCTTATACTGTAATAGCATATACTTTACAATTTACCTTTAAAAAATCAGGAGTTATATTTTAGTATATTCTTTTATGATTTTCCTTTAAAAAACAAGTTATCTTTGTAGCTGTGAGATAAACTCATTCAATGGTGAATTCAAATCAGTCTTCAAACAGACAATAGCAGATGCCACAGACATTCACAATACTGGTTTCATATCAGTTTTGTATGTACAGATAATAGCGGTGCAAAATGTCTATTTAAATGTGTTTTAAAATTCATTGTTGTAGCAAAAAGCATCAAAAATGACTGTCATTGAAAGGAATTAGATAGAAATATATACGTGATTCCCTTTCATACCTGAGGTATAATGAGCATTCTTTTCCCTAGTCAGTGTTTAACAACACCAACAGTTTCTGTTTGTCCTTATGGCCCTCCATGTAGTCAGTGCCTGCTATTATATTTATCTGAAATAGCAGCCTCACTTGTGATAATTGTATTCAGCCATTTATTATTCACAGCTTATCAGAGTGGGAGTTAAAGACAGATTGCTGTAGTTTTACATTTTTCCTGAAGGTTGGACAAAAATATTTCCTAGTGTAACCAACACAGAATCCCACTATGGGAGATACCACTACCTTGTAAACTGTGGGTCGTGCAACCAGACAGCCCTGGTTGCTTCATTGCATCTTGGGAAATTCTCCATCAGTTGAAGACATTACATCATATGCATACTCATATAGTGGTTATCATCTTGGATATCATGTGCCATGGTGACTATAAAATTTTGTTGCTGCAGAAAAGCAGAAATAGATAAAGCTATGTGCATAGACTGCCCCTAACTAAGCACTGCTAGCTTCCATTGAATTTTGTGGCTGGGCAGTGCCTTGACCTTAGGGAACCATCTTTATGAACTTTATAACAAGTAATTCCTGTGTGTCTTAAGCAGAACTGCATTACTCCTCCAGTGGAGAGCCAATGAGCCTTCCTGTGTGGTTAGAGTTGGAAATTTTCTGTTTGAAATTAGGAAAATAATTAATACTTCCAAAAACTATTTTCCTCATGTTATTTTCATGGCTGAATTTTTGCATTAACTAGGCAGTCTGGTTTAAAATTCATATAAAAGTATTTTTTAAATAAAAAAACTACAAAGTCAAAATCAAGACTCAATTCATTTGAATACAGAATGGTAATATTTTTCTAATCAGGTTAATCACACAAATTCATTAAAATACCATTTTGTTACAGCTTGTTTATTGGAGAAACATGGCTCAGCAGTTCCTGAGTAATGCTCAGCTTCTCAGAGATGTTAAGGTATCCAAATAGCTTTGAAATTTTGGGAATATATTCCTTAGTTTAAATGTAGAAAGAACTGAACAGACAGTTTTGACCATATCTACCCCCTTCTGGTTTAATCTTGCTGTGTCTGCAATGAAGCTGCTTACATGCATAAAGTAAAACCTGTACCTAGATTTTTTTCTTTCCTGAATCAGGATCAGAATCTAGAATTTTTACCTGAAGTCAAATGTTTTCAGTGTCTCATCTTATTCCTACTAAGATATGTTTTTTCCTTTGATTTCAGAAGGAGTAGAATCAAATGCAAATATTCTACACTGCTTTGAAATAATTTTCAAGGCAGTGTAGAAATGAAAGCATAGAAAATTTTTTACAAAAAACATTAATTCAAGTCCATAACTGGGACAAACCCAGTGGGTTTTGGGGCAGATTTTGAGTGGATGGAGAAGTCAGCAACTACCACTTCTTGCCAATGAAAAGAGAATCCCTTGAGCTTGTCTACTCAACCTGTTCCCATACACAGTCTTTACTCCAAGTTGGAGAATGCTCTGCATGGGAGGATAATGAAGGTGCCGGTTAGGCTGGATGGAAATGAATAATTAAAGAACCTTGTAAATTATATTGCCATCAAGTGCTGGAGGATATGGTCCTGCTGCAAAAGAACTGGCTCTCATATGTCTGAGGCATTTTTCAGAAGATATTAAGTATGAATATTGGATGCATAATTAGGTTTTCTTGAAGGTATATTAATATATTAGTGCAATAGTTTCTATTATTCCACATTACCTATACTTTGATAGAGCAGTTGCATCACTGCTTGAATTTCTGCATTTCTAGTTGATCTTTTTGTAGAATAAATGTATTTTAGAATATGGAAGATTATAGTAACTCTCTATATGTAACATTCTATTTTTTTTTTCTCCATCTACCTTTTATTTCCTTTGCATATTTTCTTTCCCCCTTTAATTTGATGGGAACCATACACAGAATCCAGGCAGATAAATGTACTAAAACCTTGTTAGCATTTAATCTCCTTTTAGATAAATGCAAATATTTCTGTTGATGGTACTGGAACCTTGTGCAACAGTCGTCTGAGGAACTTGCTCATCCATTTTTCACAGTGTGTTCATTATTATCAGTTGCTGAAGATTGTGATCCAGAATATTTGTTCCTGAGGAAAATAATAGAATTAAGTCACAGGACTTCAGAAAATTGCTTTCATATTCAAGCAGTGCTACACAAATAAAGACACCTTGTTGATGATTTTCCTGCCCTGCAGAAAATGTATTGCTGCTGCCACAAAGCTGTCTTTTGGCACTTTGTCACTTACAAGTGATGATAAAATTGCAACAAAGAGACTTTTTTTTAAAATCTCATAGGTCATCGTTTGTACTCTGGACAGTCCTCCCTTTGTCCTCACATTTAGTTTGGATAAGGTGGAAAAATACTTTTAGTTGCCTCTAAACTTATCTTGAAAATACAAAATCCAAAAAGTCAGCCTCAATGTATCCTCAAATTTTTAACATGACAACTTTTTTCTTCATGTTAGATCAAAAGCTCTGTGTGGATTTTAAATATATGTTTCTTAGGCAGTTGAACTGCAGGCAGGCTTTTGAGTTACAGATTCACATCAAACTATAAACCTTTGGAGAGAATTTAATCCCTTTAATTTTGGGAAACCTCCAGATCATGTGATAATTATATTACTGAAATTATATTTCATCCATTTGCTACTGCTAAACAGTTACCATAATTTTTTTTTTTAGATTCAGTTGCCTGGTCCAGCAATTCAAAGTTGCAGAAGTTTGGTAATGCATAGAAGGACAGAAAAATTCTGACTAAATCCTTGTATATTTTGAATATTTTAAAGATAGACTTTCATGCCATTTCTGCAAACAGCAATTTATCTGGATACATTAATTTTTTTTTACACTTTCTACATTTTCCTGGAGATTTTCTCATCTTTGTCAGCTTCTTCTTCAGCTTTATACCTCAATGAAACCCTAAACCTCTCTGTGACATAAAGTCTACTGCCAAGGGATTTTGATGCAGCATATGCAATATTTTGTCTTCTGTCTACATTTTCTTCCAGTTTGAGTCTCTTCCAGTCGGAGATATGGAAAGAGCAAAAAGAAAAAGAGAGTTAAAATCTCCTGAAAAGAGTGGCAGTAGAAGGTACTCTGGCAGTGTGCCAAGCAGAGGCTGTGGAGGCATCACACATTCACTAGGATGAAGGAGTCAGGTTCTGCAATCCCTATTGCAGACAATGGCTCGAAGAGTATGTCTGAAGGAAGAGTGAGAGAGAAATACAAAGTGTGCTGATTTAAGTATGACCTCCAGAAGACTAGGGCTTTCACAGTTCCTCCTATGAGAAAGCCAAGCATTAAGAAATACAGAGCTGGCCAGTTAGGTGCCTAAATAACCTTAAGGGTCAAACCCTCTGTAGGTGTCCAGGGAAGATTCATCACTCCAGATGAAGGGATTCTTGTTTTCAAACCAATCACTACCAAGGATAATACACAGATTGCTCACTGACACCGATTTGAGCCCTATGAATGGACGTGTCCTGGGTTTCTTGCCTGTGTCACTTTCCCTCATTCCCTAAAATCACTAGAGATTTACCAATATAAACTGGCAAAAGCAGAAGTAGTCACAATGAGCATTCTCTCTTCTTTGTTGAATTCTTCACAATGAGAGCTGAACTTGAAGATAATGGATCAACACTGTCTATTTAAATTATAGTGCTTCACAACCTGCACAATAAGTAAAGATGAAAGCCTAAATAGCTAAGGTCACAAAATTATTTTTTCACTGAGTAAACTTCCCTTTTAGATTTACTAATTATTCTTTTTCATTTTTATATTTACCTTCTTAATTTTTTTTTTCACTGGGTCCTTATGGAATAGATGCATCCAGACACTGATTCCCTGTTCAGCACTTGTACTATAGTAGTCTTTAAAACTAGTATCTTCAAAAAGAAATGGTTTAGAATAGAAACAGATTTCTATGATATCCTAACTGTAATGCTTTAAAATATTAATGCAGAAGTGTCCAACATAAGTTTCACAGCCAAAGAAACAATATTTTTAAGGAATTATTAGGCCTGGGATATTTGGACTTTAGATAGAAAATGCAATTCCTAAAACAAGAAACCCCGTAAATGTTGTTCAAAGTAATTTCTCAACATAATATTGTATTGCAATACAATATTATGTATTGCAATACATAATATTGCAATATTATATTGCAAGATATTGCAGAGTGGTGGGGCTTTGCTCTTAAGTTTACTCTCAGACTCTTTTGTTACATAAGTCACTTCTTCCTGACCTTCCACTGATCACCTAAGATTTTGCATGGGTATTGTGAAAATTTAGGTCCTTCCATTTAAAAAATAAGTTAAATAAAGCAAGAGCAAGGCATTTTCCTCAATAACAGACTATAAAATAGAAGCACAAAAATACAGAAAAAAAAAAAAGCGCAAAACAAAATTATGAAAAGCATGAGCAGCTTTAAGACTCTGATAGAATTTTCTCAAAATTTTAGGAGGATTTTGACATGTTATTGCATTTCACAGCATCCAATGGTAGTTTCTGAACTTATATTTTAAGGCTGTGCTTATACCAGGAGCTCGATTCTGTAGTCAGATATAGGCTGAGTAATTTTGTAATAATGAGGCTTTTGTAACAAAATTAGCCACATGCTTCTTTGCTTATACAAGGCTGTTCATGTGCCCCTGGCACACAGTAGCATGATTTCATGCCTGTGCTCTCGTGTTCAGCCCTGGGTACCCTGGGATGCAAATCTGCTGTGCCAAAAGGGACAGTGCACAGCAGCTGTCCTGACTCAAACAGTGCCTTGTACCTGAACCTTGCATTAACCTGTAGCTCAGTTAAAACATTTCTGGATGAGACTCGTTATGGCCATATCCAGGAGGAGCTGTGCTGAATCAGCACAGGTGACTGAAGCTGAGGCTTTGTCTTGTCCTGCACAAGGAACAAGACATATCTGTCTCCCAGTGATAAGCTGGGATAAGTGTGAGCATACCGTGTATGGATATAACTGAGACAGGAATGTTAATGTAATCGTGCAAAATATCCCCCCTGGGTGTACAAAACACTTTTTAAAATCAACACATAGTTCTCGATTTAACAATAATTTTGCTGGCTCTGGCATTTTGCCGTCTCTGGCATTTTGCCTTTATGTAGTTGTTAATGTTTTTACTCCATTTTATTTATTTCTGCAACAATCCTCTAGTATTTAATAATCTCTATGTATTTTGATATTTTGTTGTTTGTTTGTTTAGTGAAGCAAAGCTACTCTATTACAGTCCTGACTTTTCACACTTGGAGTCCCTGTGGTAACCCTGGCAACCTCGTTGGCAGAGTGGGCTACAGCTCCATCACCTATGGCTGAGCAGAGCTGAATCCTTTCCCCAGCCCTGCAAAGAGCTACCTGAGTTGGAGTGTCACTAGTGCTGAAATGTCACCTGCCCTTTTGGTATTGAGGGTGATAAGGTGCTACCACGTACTTCTTAATCAAGACAGATGGCAGGGTTGAACCTAAATGTGTTTTGTCACCTTTTGAGATTTTGTCATAGTTACTCATCCTGGAAAATATAAATCAAGCTCTTTTAAATTGCCTTTAATTCTCTGATTGAGTAAACGATTCTGTGTTTGCTATAGACATAAAAGTTTAAAAAAAAAAAAAAAAAGAAGACATTTTCTATCCTGTTCTATAGGATCCTGAAGCACTCTGTTAGCATAATCCATAAACTATTAACATAATCTATATTACACTCTCCTGTGTCTTTTATTAAATTATACATCCATAGGACATATGAAATTAGTATGCACTGTTCATATCGTAAATGATTTTTTTTAGATGTTTCCCAAGAATCTTTCTTCCCATTTCATATATGTATACTTGAAAAACTTTAGAATGGAAACTTTGAACTATTAGGAATAAAATATGGGCTGTCCCTCTTTTGAGAGATGTTGACAATTGCTGTGGCTTCAAGAGGGAGCGCTCTACATAGTTAGAATTTGTTCAAACTGAACTACTGCAAGAATTTTAATCATAAATTCTCACTGCAGTCCTCTGATTCAGGCAATCCTGCTAAGTGGTCCACATCTTATCTCCCATATCTTTCTAGTTTACACCATGCTTCACTTTTGTTGCTTTTCATGGTCTTTAGTCTGTTCATTACACTGAGAAGGCTTCTCTAGATCTGTTATTTCTCAAAAGAAATCCGTCTAGATGATTCCAAAACAACAGAGCATTCAGAAGAATAAATGTTGTTTGTAGAATATCTTAAAATTTTGAAACAGATAACTGTATGTATTTTAGTGACTTAGTTTACTCTTCATTCAAGTCCCAGGGGATAAAAGTTTGGTTTTAGTTTTGGTCTTCTAAATTTGGCATGTGAAATATATTGATTTATTGATACTAGTTTAACCAATCTAGGTATTGGGGCTTTCTGTGACAGTTGAATTGAAATTGATTTATGACAAAAGATTAATGTATAATTTCTTCTTGATCTATTGTTGTGTATAGGAAAGGCTGAAGTGATAGACTTACTTTTCAAATGTCTGTGTTGTACAAGCCTAGGACAAAACTGGAACTTGCAAGGGGCAGGAAGGATTAGACTCATGGTTACAGTTTGAATTAGGGCTGTGAGTGGGACTGAGGCCTGAGCTGATAGTTTTACTCCTCAGTCCTCTGAGACTGGTTGGTGTAAGAGCTTTGTGAGTGCTGCTGTTATAGCAGTATCTGTAGGCCTGTGGATAGGGTTCTAAGTTTGTTAGATTTTCTTAATTTTTGGATTCTGCTTATCTTCTACAGTGAGGATGGGGGTTGGGACCCACAGGGTCCTACACTTTATGGACCTGTTGAGTGTGAGTTTTTGTAGTAATGTTAAAGGCAGGTTTGGATGTAGGTTAGTGATTGAAAGTAGTTGGAGCTTAGTTAATTTGGGCATGTGGAGTATGCAAATTATAAAATCATAGTGTTATAGAATCATAGGATGGTTTGAGTTGGAAGAGACCTTAAAGATCATCTAGTTCCAACAACCCTGCCAGGGGCAGGGATGCCACCTGCTGGATCAGACTGCCCAGGGCCCCTGGCCTTGAATGCTTCCAGGGATGGGACATCTACAACTTCTCTGGGCAATCTATTGCAGTGTCTCACCACCTTCTGAGTAAAGACTGTCTTCCTAATATCTAATATAAATCTAGTTTAATATTGTCCTTTGTTCTATCACTATCTGCCCATGTAAATCCTCATTCTTGTAGATTTGTTTAAAATTTATCATGAATTCGTTCTGTACCAAGGGTCAGCAGGCTGCTGTTCAGGCTGCCTGCACTCCAGAACAGTGTGGAGACCATGCCATCAGTGGCTTTGAGGGGACCCCTCAGGAAGGTCTGCAGAGGAGCTTCAGGCATGAATCACTTCTAAAGTTTATGATTAGGCACAATGACATAAAGACAGTGGATGGGTCGTGTCCATGGTGGGCCACAGGAACTCAAATCTGATTGAGGCAGGGTGTAGATTTTATCTTTACACAAAAGAGTACTTCAGTTTTGTGTGAACTGTTAGATAAGTGGCTTGATATCGTTATTGATATTGATATTGCACACAGATTTAGTTGAGGAATGATGAGAAAATTATGGTTTCTATTTCAGCCTATTCTGAGATAGGTGGCAGAGGCCAAGTAGAGTTAGATCATAAGCAGGCAGAGGCCCAGCACGTGTTGATTTTATTGCTCAGTACCTGGAGGTCCTCAGAGACTATCATAGATACACTTTTCTAACTATGAAAATAACTGTTGGAAAACTGTAAGCTGGCACAGCCTCACTAGCTAACCTGTGGATTTGGCAAAATAGAGAAATAAACTGAGCACCTCAGGCACTGTTCTCTCTAATACTTTTTGTCAGCCTTTTTCCTAATGTTAACAATAATCCTTAATAGCAGTTTAGACACCTTTCCCCTGGCCAAAATCAAGCATAACTGGTTTTCCATTTCACATCCATTGCTATCCTGTTTCTTCAGGTGTTACGTTTCATACAGAAGTAATAAGCAAAAAGTCAGTTCCTGGTGACTATGGCACTAATCAAATTCTACCTTTAGATCTAAAAGCAGCAAAGGATAAAAAAGTACTTGCTTTGGCCCAAGTCCTTTTCCTGAGTCCTTGTTCTTATAAGATCATGTAGTAAAAGTAATAATTTATCATCTATATTTTGTAAATCTAATCAGAGCCTTACTAGTGCTAACCATTATTCAGACACACTTAACGGAAACAGGAATTGTTCCTAAACTGCAATTGATTAGAACCTCAAGCTGAATAAATCAGCACGAATAAATAAAATAACCAGTCTGGGACACCTCCCATATAAACAGTTTGTTTTCTTTGAATGTCAGCCTTTCTCCTAGTTCTATGGATCTTGAAGGAGCATTTCAGCTCCTTCTTTTGTAATCATATCCCCAACCACAGGATTAATTGTAGCAATTTCACCTTTACTGTTAAAGTACAATGCAGATCAAAGCAGTCTCTGCAACTTTCATAAACTCAGGCACTAACTGTCATGCTTTAGTCTTGATGAGTCTAAAGCGCAGGGAGATTTTTTTCTGTGTTTTATTCACTTCTGGGCCCTACTTATCGAATACTGTATAATGAGAGACTCAAATAGGACTTTGCTTCACATTACTAAAGAGCATATACAGATGATGGTAGGTGATGGTACATGTAGTAGTCTCTTTCCTAGAGACAACAATAGAATTACAGATAAATGTAATTAGGGAATGTTTAAACTGTAAAATGTCTCACAGTTAGAAACAAAACATAGTCCATGTGAAGCAAAAATTATATTTACAAATATTAGCATTCTAGTATTATCAGTTTCATAATGGTGACACCCAGTAATTGCAGTCCCATGTTCATAATGAGGAGACCTGTCTTTGTGAACCATTGAGCTGAACAATTAGTGGATATGTGACTGCAGTGGGATGCGCATGGCTGCTGTCAGCTCTGCACTTGCCAGCTCCTCAGTTATCTAACCAAAAAGGCACAGAGACCAGGATACCAAATACAGCAGAAGCCAGAACAGGCAATCATTTGTTAGAGATGTTAACAAAAAAATCACATTACTGATTTTAATACAGAAGAATTTAGACTATTTTGTTTCACTGCTCCAGTGTATTTGGTTTCCCTGTCAGGCTTTGCAGCACTGGCTTTGTTCCAGGGTAAGCAGTTTTAGCCTAACTCAAACATGCAGTTTTGCTACTATTTTTTTTCCCAGGTACCTTTAATTCTCACTATTTCAGTATGAGAATAGAAAAGTTCATCTCACAGTATTACATCTGTAAAACTAGTATTACTGATTTAGTTTTCCTGACGATAACAATAAATCCATCTTCAATCATTGGAGGATCAGGACAATTTAGTATTAGGTGAGAAATGCCCTGCTGTAGCCTATTTACAAGTAATTTATCTTCTTAACAATGTCTTGAAAAATTGGTGACAAGATTTGGTAACAGATTGTCATTTGGGACATAATACACCGTCTATAGCTTGCCAGTTTCTACGAACACCAAAGTGGGGAGATCCATTATACTGGTCCAGCACAAGGTCTTTCAAAACAGCAGTACAAAGCATACTGTACTAGAGACATCTGTTCTCTTGTTATAAGAACCTGCAGCACAGTCAGCCATAGGAAAAAAATGGCAGAACTCAGATCCTGTGCGTATCAGTGCGTAGGGAGTTCGTCATGAGGTGATACTTTTAGAACACAAACTGTGATATACAGTCATTGCTTTGAAATGTTAGAGAATAAGTTGGGAGGAAAAATATAAATATCCACTGTCTTGAAGTGCCAGAAGGCATGAAAAATCACAACCCGATAAATCTTGTTGGGTTAAAAAATGAGTTCCTGGCACCTCCAGGACTGAATACACAGGATTACCTGATTTATGGGAGTTATGAAGTTACATGGTGCCACTTGAGAAGCCCAAGGCAGGGAGCTGTTCTGGTGGGAGGATAAATAGTGATTATACTTGATTTTCAATACTAAGACAGAAAGGAAGAAAAAGTTCCTTCAAGCTTCAATCACTCTTTGAGATCATGTTCTGGAAATATCTTTCTACCAGATACAATGGCATTAGGGCAGCTTCCAGCACCATGGTAATCCTTCCTTGCTTGCCTCCTTCCTTCTTACCCTCACTTCCATTCCCCCTCGCTTCCTACTTCCAATTCCCCTTCGCTTCCTACTTCCAATTCTCCTTCGCTTCCTACTTCCAATTCTCCTTCACTTTCTACTTCCCTTCCCTTCCCTTCCCTTCCCTTCCCTTCCCTGCCTTTTCATATTTTTCTTCCTCCCTTCAGCAGATTTCTTTCCTTCCTTTTAAATAAAAATATTTCAATTACTTCTGAGAAAAATAATAGAAATAGAGAAATTATTGCCCCAAATTAAAAAAGGTATTTATGGGGCTTTTTCACTGTAATCCTCCAGTAAAAAGCTTGAAATGTAAAGGTGTACCATGTGTCAACATGGGCCAGTTATTTCATCCTAAGGTTCCCAGAGAACAGGAATGTTACCTTTGCAAAATATTTTTTTTTAGGCCACCAACAGCATTTTCTATGAAAAATCTGCCTTTCTGGAATATGCCGAGTGGGTGCACAACTGTGCTGGGCAAATGACACACACCCACACCACCCTCCCTCATCCCAGCTGAATGACTGGCGGCTTACTCTCTGATGCTGCTGCCACTGGGAAGGACTCCCCCTACAATAGTCCTCCTCCCATGGTGGGGCATCAGCCTGCCAGCAAATGTAAGAATAAATAGTTCTTGAGAAATCAGTGCTTCCACTGCTGTTACTTTTGCAAAATGTAGATTAATGAAGTGAGCTGTGGTTTGCAAAGTGCTGAACAGGCTGTGGCTGATCAGAAGCCATAGGGCAGATGCAGAAGTATGTTTTATTTGACTTTCCTTTCTAAACTCTGAAACTGAGTCCAGATTTAGGAGGAGAAAAACTGAAACTTGTTTCAACTCTCCATTTTCAGAATAACTTATTTATTTATTTATTTATTTATTTATTTATTTATTTATTTGTCCTGTTATATGTCCACATAACAGATCACAATTAATAGATGAGTTCAACCAGGAAAAATATGAGCTGTGAGTATAAAATTCTCCTCCTTGCTAATGAAATATTTGGGGCCAGAATGATTCTCAAGCAGAACTCCCATTCTTCCAGGCTGCATTTAAAGAATGTGAGTAAGAGGAAATCACAGAAAAAAAGAAAACTAAAGTGAATATTGTAATTGAAAAATGCAGATCATATTTTTATTATGCATTCTTTCACATACAATTCTGATCTAAAAAAATCTGGATTATGCTGTCTGTGGTATACAGTTAGGTACATTTACTGGTTGGCTGTTATATCTTTTTTTAAACCAAGATAGAGAATTAGATTTTCTTACTGAGTCAAATTAAATTTTCCTTTCAAAAAAATTAATTTTCTTTGGTTCTCAATAACACATCCCAAGAACCAACCCTCAGTCAAAACTGAGCTTGATGAAAAATGGAAAATCTCTGTTATTCCTGTAATTTTATGATCCAATTTAGTACTAAACTTTATTAAGAAATGTTTTGCTTTTATAATTTAATAGAGTAACATTTTAGAAGTGTGCTGTACTCCAGAAGTGGTTAAGAAATCTATTTGTGCACCTCATAAATAATTCTGGCAGGTAAGAGCCAAAGTGCTGCTCTTTCTATGTGCACCTACGTATAATTGTGTAGTGGACTTTCACAGGAACAACACGGCATTATTGAAGATTTGTCTAGAAAGATTTATCTTATTCTGTTAAAACAAGTCATTAGATTTATCTCTTTCAGTATCATAGGTCTTCATTGAGTCAAATAAACCATATTTTGTTTACCACCCTGGAAAGATATAAATGCTAAATACTCTTTAACTTTATTTTATGAGAGTGAATATTATATTCCTCTTTCCAGTGACCTTTTATTGCCTTGTGAATAAAAAAATAATTTAGCAGACAGAAATAACAGCCAGAGGAAGGTGGGATTTATGAGCATGCCAACTCCACTAAAACCAAAGGATAAACATAGTAGTCTCAGAATTAAAATGGTGAATTATCTAGTGCTTGGTCTTAAAACTTTGAAATAACTTTTCTCAGAAAATCAGACCTTTACTCATGTCATCATGGCAGAAACAAAAGAATACAGGTTCTGTGTTTTTTTTTTTTCTTCTATTACTTGTATTAGCTATATCCTATTTGTAAAGAATTAGAATGAAAGAGTTTTCCTTCCAGTCTACAATATGTCATTAAATACAGGAGCTGCAGAACATCTCTAAATTCTGCACACAGCAGATTTTTATATTATCCTAGCAATGTTAAGCATCTCTTAAATGAAAATAATTGTATAAAGTCTAGAACTTTTCAAAATAAGGTAAAAATCAAGTTTCTGTGCTGGAATCTGTTTTCTCTATGGGATCTCTCTTTCGAAAAACAATGTGCTTTTAGAAGTAACTGTAAAATGGAAGCTTTTTTTTTTTTTTCCCAGAGATCAGCTCTCAGAACTTTCTTTTACATGACACTGAAAAATTATTGAGGTGGCATCATGCTAAATTCTGTATTGACATTCAGAGGGACTAGTTCATCTACACTTTAAAAAACAGTTAATATTCTCAAAATATATGGTTAATCTAGTTCAGTAATCTCACTTTGCATCTTAACCCACTACCCATTTATAGTTTAAATCTAATTTTTCTTTCATTTGAAATTCTCCCTGAAGTTGCAGATCAGGCTCACAGGTATATAGCTCATTTTTTTAATTTCAAGTCTTACTCTTTTCGTAAATGAAAGAAGATCGCAAATATTAGTTTCATTGTTTTTAAAGTCATACCATGCTGCATCTGCATTGACAGATTAGGACAAACACTTAGCATTAATTTCATACATGTATTCTTGAAGACTTCTGGGATAGAAAACAGCTTTTCCCAGCTCAGGTACATTTGCACTGTGACTCTCTTTCCTATTGGTATTTAGTAGTCTCCAGTTCTCGATCCTTCTCAGTCCTTTGGGGAAGGAGAGGCCAGGGGCAGAAAGGTGTGAGACAGCAAGACATCCCTTTGCAAGGTGCCAGCAACGCCCTGCATCAGGGGTCTTCAGGTTACAGGTGGGACATGAGGGGGAGGAGTAAAAGGAGGGAGAGAAAGGAGCCTATGCAAATTTGAGGAAAATAAATAGTTTCGAGGAACTCAGGAGAACAAAAGACAGTAGGGTAGGGTCTGACTACACTAGAACCGGGCAGGAAGCAGTGGTCAAGTCCTTTGTTAAATGGGGTTCAGGCGGAACTGCTGTGAAAGGATGAGATGCCGGTTTCCTCCTAGGGAGTGAATGGTTGAAAGAGAAGCACGTAGCAACGAACTCTGCTCCTTATTTCTAGTTATCTCTAATCTGGAGATGGTGCTAGCTATAACTGAGTCATAAGTGAGCAAGGTTGCTGGAGTGGGTGACCTTCATTAACTGATATTTTCAAAGGAATTTGTGGAGATTCCCGTCATTTCTCCTTGGTGGAAGACAAGTGAAAGAGCAGCTTTGCGTATTACCTCTCTCAAAACCAGTCACCTACATCTCTGAGCACTACACAGAATTTGCTAGCTTTTCAGCTGCATAAAATAACAAAGTCAAAATCTGCAGTGAATTTGTCTTTTTGTTCATAAGATGAAATGAGTATTCTACTGCCCTATGATTTCATAGATTTTTTAATGCTAAATTAATAATAAAAAATTGTGAAGAAAATGTCCACTTTGCACTTCTAATAGAATTTTCTTGCATCAGCAGCAGCTGTGTCTGTTCCATGTAGGTGACAGGCTGACAAATGGAAAGATTATTTCTGTTCCTTCTTTCATTTGAGAGTCATAAATCTGAAAAATGCGGAATAGATTTTTTTCATGCATCTTATAAGATTTTATAGGAAGATCCAAGATGGCAGAGAGGGCAGAGTTCCAGAATATAAATTAAGGTTTGTACTGGTACCAACAACAGTCACTCAACATGATTTGACAGTATCTTTGTCAAATCAATGCACAATGCTTTGTTGAACTAGTGGAGTAAGTGGATATGTCTGATAAAATAAAAGTGTTGTCCATGCCATTGACAGGAATGCTTATTTAATAAGATCATTTTGATTAGAAGTCAGTTTTCATATTTATTCTACTGCAAATCCTGCAGAAACAGTTGTGTCAGTCATCTCTATGACCTCATATTCCATAGAGATGCAGATCTGCTCCTCTTTATCTTGATGTTTGTGCTAGTGTATTGACAGCAAATACGATGGTGATTTATATTCACCTTGCATAGGCAGGCATGAAGCTTTATCCTTTCTGGGTGGTGATACAAAGATCAGACAAAGCGGAGCTTGAGTTATTGGTCAGCTCAGGTGCTCTTTGTCACGAGGCATTTTACTCTGTACTGCTCTGGAGCCACCTGATTTGGGGGCAATAACTACACCATGGACCTACAAGTCCGCAGGATTTTTGTTCTTGGTTTTTGATGCTGCAATTCCAATACAAAATTTTTCTTAGGCACAGAGCTACTAAATTTAAGGAAAATATAAATGCTTCAGTTCCTATAGATCCACATATCTGTGGCATTTCAAATATGGTGGATCAATTTGTATTTCTGTGGGTGAGCAGCTGGAGCCAGGGAAAAAGTCACACTGGGCCGCACTTACAGGGGACAGTACCGGCAGTAGTAACCGGTCTCCTAGATCACTGACATAATTAGGTTGCAAAATCCTTACTAAACCTGAAATGGCATATCTCATATATAATTTTATTTAGCTGTTCTGATGACAGCCTAAACCATTTTTTAATTATAAACCTTTTCATTAGTTCTATTGTTTTCTTCTTTTTATTCCTATACATATACACAAGCACAGGTACTCTGCAGTCAATTTAAATATGAAGATTATATAATCAGAGGACACTTTAATGCCAGAAAGTATGTATTACAATATATGTCTGTTTACCTCAAGAAAGTCCTTCTGTTGCTTGTGTAAAAATGAAAGCCTGGTGTTGGAAGGTTCTGTTCTTTGACTGTGTGTTGACATCTCCATCAGTATAAACCCTTCATATTTCTGGCAACATAAGAGATACTAGTTGCTGCATGAGCATTGGTGAGTCAAGTATTTTTTGTATGGAATTTTTTTAGCAGACAATTTAATTTTTTTTTTTTAATAGACATTTCAAGACTGGTATGCCTTTCTCACAGGTACTCCCACAGAACTAGTCATGTCCCAAATATCCTGAAACCTTTACCTTTCCTTCTTTTCATCTCCACAGGCAACAAAAATTGTCTTTTATGAGGGATCTGTATAAAGACTGACCCCTCACATCTGAGGTTTTGAGCAAGATCCAGGCTTTGTGCTTAAGTTTTGCACACAGAGCGAGCCACAGTGTGTTTGAAAATATCAAACTATAAAATAACTGTTTTAACTTGAATGTAGAATGTCTGCTTTGGTATAGCTCCCTGGTCTTCTTCAATATATGAAAGAACAGCCTAAAGCGGAGAGGGCAAGCCTGTGTGAGTGGGATGGTGCCTCCAAATGTGACGAGTGGGAGGTACAAAACTCCCCATGTGCCTCCCCTCTACCTCCTACTCCCTGTGTTCAACTTCCATCTCCAGATGGAGTAAAACAGGGAAGAAGCAAAGAGGTCGCTCCATTCCTCCTCCATACTGTGGCCGCCTTCGTAGGATGATTCAGGAAATTATCCTTTTTAATGCATTCCACCCTCTGGCAAGCATCTTTGCTACAGAGGATGCCAGAAGCATTTCTACCTCCATGAGGAAGAAGATAAAATTGTAAATGACATTTAAGAGTTAACTATTTTTGGCTATGTTACATAGGCTGAAAGTCTTATTTTCTCCTTCAGAAATTTGTTTTGTGTGATCTGACTGAGGCAAGTCAGAGAAAGAACACAGAAGCTATTTCTACAAGTGCCACAGACCACCAATCAGTAGCACAAGTGAGATTTAAATATAGTGAAAAATGGGAAATCAGAAAGGGCGGAGTGACTGTCACAGTCACAGTGGCAAGACTGCCACACATGCTGCTGTGCCTGTAATATCGTGCTACAACTTGGATGTGTCCCACGGCATGAACACCACCCCTGCACCAAGCCAGCACTGTGTCAAACTGAGCTGTGACAAGGTCCTCTGAGCAAAGGAGCAGGACTGTTTCTTACCTGGCCTAAAAGAGAAACATCTTTGTTGTGCTCTGTGGGCAAGTGTGATGGGGAAAGACAGCTGTCTGATTACATACAGTCTCCTGCAAACTGGTGTGCCTCTGAAAAGACACTGATGGGTTGTGGATGGACTCTGTTGCTGGTCCCAAGTTCTTCTCAGTTAAAAGATTTTGAGCCATGGATGTTCATGGTTCTCATCTTTGCACACTCCCAATTCCAAACAGTTCATTGTTTGTTTGATTTTTTGTTTGTTTGTTGGTGTTTTTTTGTTTGTTTTGGTTTTGTTTTTTTAAGTAAGTGCATCTCTGCTGGCTGGTACCTGAGGTATCAAAGTAAGCTCCCCACTCACAGGTACCAGTTGCTCCTGCCTATTCTATTCACTTAGGTCTATCCTGCCAGGTAGCAATTCTGCACTGTTGTCTTGGCTTGTACCATGCCACCTCCTGTGTTTCTGGTACAAAAAAACTAGGCACACAAACCAGAAAAGAACAGGTTTGTTTGAGGCTGATCTAAACTGCAGAGTGCTTAATTTTGTAGTCTAATTATAGCCTCTGAATTGCTTCTTATGCTCCCAAGATCTTACTTGAGAAGGAAGAATATGGCAGACAATAATGGGCTAGAATATCTTAGAAAGTTTTTACTCATTCATAATAATTTTTAACAGACCACTTATCTATACTTCTGTTTACAAAACTGTAAACAGCACTGAGGAATTTCCCTCCTCCACCAAAGACAATGTGAAGAGAACAGCTCTTATCTCTTGGTTCTTCCTCTTGAGACTGCAGGCTTAGTAGGTAATGCTAAACAATTTAGTACAGGCCCAAGTGTCATGGACAAAGGCTGCCACATTAACGAACACACCTCTAGAAACAGAAATTCTGAAAAACATCTTGGGGTTTGCAGCAGATGATCTGCTGCTTAGTGCTGTGGCAAGAAACTGCTAATGTAGAAAAACAGGATGATCTCAAGTAAGAATGGGAAAACAGACTGGCAGATTCAAAGCAACAACAACAAAAAGATTATGTTTTAAATGCTCCATAAATAAACTGGTAAACTAATTGGCATACAGTATTACTTTTTACAGGGACGTGTGGAGATCGAACAAGTGGGAATGACTTTAAACTGAGAGAGGGTAGGTTTGGATGAAATATTAGGAAGAAATTCTTTACTGTGAGGGTGGTGATGCACTGGAACAGACTGCCAAGGGAAGCTTTGGATGACCCATTCCTGGAAGTGTTCAAGGCCAGGTTGAATGGGGCTTTGAGCAACCTGGTTTAGTGGAACGTGTCCCTGACCATGGCAGAGGTGTTGGAAGTAGATGATCTTTAAGGTCTCTTCCAGCTCAAACTTTTCTATGACCGTGATTATGGAGACTAAAAGCTTATGCTAGTGAGGCAAATTCTTGCTTCTGTGGAGCACTCTTAAGCACAGAGGTGTCTGTGTCATAAAGTGGAGGATGGTAAAGGAGTCCAGAAAATATCAATCACTTTCTTTTTTAAACTTTGCCTGAATCATACACTACACTTCTCTGTCAAATGCTAAACATTTATCTACATACACCTTGAGTCTAACCTAGTACAGCTAGTCATATCTTCTTGTTCCTGCTACTGATATATTTACCATTACGATATATGATCTGTTCTCTAGTTCTCATATTCACAGTCCAAGAAGGAAACTGAAAATCTGACGACTGCAAGATTTTTTAGCATTAGGAAACAAGTTGAATACTAAGGAACTCTGTTTTATTTACCTTATCAAGGGCAGAGCTAAGAGATAGTTTGCTTGTAATCCAAAATTATCTAACTAAGAAAGGCCAAACTCTTCAGCTGAAAGAAGTCATGCATGATGGTGGGATTCATCTGGCTAAATATAGATGTCTGTACCTGAGCTGGTTCATCTAGAGCTCTCTGTGTCAATACAGATCTAAGCAATACTCTCAGTGGATTGTAAAGCACAATTCATCTCAGTCTGAAGTAGGTGTCTAAAAAAGGTTAGATGAATCACTCCCTTAAAGTTTCTGTTTGCTCTACGGTCTGTGAAAGGCACCTAGTGTGACTGGCACAGTTGCAGACCATAGCTGAAGTTGCCCAAAGTTGTTCAAGTTTTACTCTTAATGTCTATAAACCAATTAGTAGAGATTAGGAAGAGTAGTAGAGTACAGTACTGCTGAGTGTGATTAGCGATTGGAGCATGTTGTGAAGGACTGAGGTGGCTCTTCTTTCAAAGACTTTAAACAAAAATAAGGTTACACTTTATTCCCTCCAAAATATGCCCTGGAAACGTGGCAGTTGGCCTTGTGCCAGAGGATGCCCCTGACCCATGTTGTACAGGAGATCAGACTATCAAATCATAATGATTCCTCCCAGTCTTAAAAATCTGTGCCTTCAATCACTGCTAATAAAAAGTGGCATGTTTTCAATGCCTTTCTAAGTGGCTCTTGATCAATACAGATGTGCCATTTACCTGCAGGGTTTTCCCCACAGTTGTTAGCTGCTGCTGCTGCTGTGCTCGTGTCAAATGATGTAATGTTACAAACCATCTTATGAGTCTCAGGCATTCTGACATTTTCCCCTCAGTACCAAAAGGCAGATTTAGCAGTGGCTCAGTGGGTGGCAGACTTCCCCCTAAGCACTCTACTCCATGCTGTGCAGCCAGAAATGAAGCTGCAGTGTATGACAGCCTTTTCTATCAATATCATGGCAACATCCAGCCCTGTGTAGCCAAGTTTATTCTTATATTACTTAGTTTGCAGTGAAAATTGCTGAATTTAAAACTAGAAGTTTAAGGAGGGTCTTTTCCGACTCAGTCTTTCCTGCCACTGACAGGTTTATCTATAATATAGGATGCCTTTGTATCCATCATTGTCAGATAGAAAAGAAAGATAATGGTGTGAACTAAAGGCATGAGTGTGTTCTGTACTACCCCTGTTTTCACCAAGAATAACATCAAGAAAGTGCATTAATTAATCTTAGTGTTCACAAATACAGTTTTACTTTGTATTACTGCCATTTAGGATGACTAACCAGGACTTGCACACAGTAGCTGTGTTCTTAGAGGAGCTGATATGAAATCACATTGTGAGTCAATACAACAACAAAAGCACTTTTGGCTGGTCTGAATACTTTATCAACTAAAACATTTTCTGCTAATTTTGTCAACTCTATAACATGCACCATAGTTCTGACACTCTCCCTTACTCTTGGTGGTATTATAAATTTTGCATGTTTAGCTTTTTTAAAAGGCTTTTTTAAAAATGATGACTTGTGGAAAGAGGATGTTGAAGAATATTATGAAACCAGAATAATCTGTTTTTCATGGACTGAACAGTGATCAGTATCACTGGTAATAATCACTACTGTCTCATCTGATTTGTTTTCATCTCACAAATGACCACAGCTGGGAAAGCTATACCTGAAAGGCTTAAATTCCTGGTTCCTGCAGCTGGATCTCCAGCTGCAGGTGCTCAGACATCTCTAAGGTACTATCAGCAAGCCTGGTAATAAATCACAGAGACTTGCTGTTTACCACTATGACTGATCTCCAAAAACAGGATCAATGCAGCTCATTCCTGAAACTTGAGAACAAGTGTATATATATTTAAGAGAAAGTGGCAAGAAAGACAGTATTAAGAGAAGGTCAAACTTTAATTCACCTTGGTTCCCAGAAACATTCCTTTAAGCCTCCCGATGAAAATAATTTCACAGTCTGTGTGGATTGCATTACGCCTGCCCTTAAACTAAGTCCTTTAAAGATAGTTCCTGACTCATTTTTATTCTAAAAATCTTTACGTAGTGACATCCCTTCTTATTCAATAAGGTAAATGCAGATAAATTAAATGTGTTCTTCAATTTCTGCTGCTGTGAGGCTCACTCCAAGATTTGCCCCACTGGGGGCAATGGAGGGGCATTTTTTGCACTGTTCCAGGAGAGACCTGGAGAAAAGCAAGCACTTTGAAGCAGTGATGCGTGGAGCAGTCTAGCACAGGGAACTGCATTGTTGTGGGGAGAAGGCAGAATCAAAGCTACTGCCAATATAATTCTTTTCTCCCTGCACAAAGTAAAGTCATTACTCTGCAAAGAAAGATTGCTCCCCCTCTCACAATCTGGTCTTTAAATCCAGCATTCAGCACTGAGGCACAGGAGGAATTTTCACAGCCTTTGGCTTCCCTTTGCTGTGTGCCAGCTGAACCACAATTTGTTCCTTCCTGAATACATCATGCAACTGAAGGAGCAGAAACTGAAGAAGCAGACTGTGCAGTCATCATACTCATATAAGGTGAGACCAAAGATCCTTCCACTTCGCTATCCTGTTTCTGAGTGGACAGCAGCAGATGTTCTGGGAAAATGGAGGAAAAAGTCAACAATGACACTTTCCTGGTGTCTTTGCCTCAATTCCAGGGGTTTGTACTTCACAAATTTCCTCAGCTACAGCCAAATTCTGCTCAACATTAAGAAAACTTTTGAAACCAATACTGTGTGTTGTTTTCCTGGAGTTCGTCCTCAAGGCAATGATGCCACCGTAAATCCAAAGTATCTACTGTTCATCCAGTTGCATTACATTCTCCACCAGATGCAACAGAATAAAGCTTGCTCCTGGCAAGTTTCCTCCTTTTCCCTTGCACAATTTGAAACAGGAATCTCAATAAATGGGTAGGCAAACCATGCTGTATGACAGGACTCACTAACAGCATGTTCATATAACTTTGCTGACTTCCATGGAGCTGGACTACACTTTCACTGGACTCTGTGTTGTGTTTAAAAGCTGAGCTGGAACAAAAGTTTTTGCACCTGTAACAGTTTTAGAGTAGAGCTGTGAAGGCATGGCTGGGTAGGTGGCCAAAGGAAACGTTCACAGCATATTTCGGTGCCAACTTGAGCATTTTGAAACCTTCTGTAGCCAAGAGAAAGAGAAGGCATGTACTTCAGCTCTACAATTATCCCAGAGAGATCAGCAGCCTTGTCTAGCTGCTAAATTTGAAACACATGAACAACCTTCCTATTATTCCAACATTTTCCAGCTACCAAATTTGTTTTAAAAATAAAACTAAGTGACTAGATCTCCGATAATCTGTGGTGGCCCAGCATCTTGCCCTGCAGTAGTTTCAACTCTGGCAACAACAGCAGGCCTTTTAGGAATAAAAACCGTGACTGATTTTCTAGTTAATTTATTGTAATTAGCTTTACTTAATTATACATACAGCTGTTCTGCACCCTCAACATAGCTCAGGGGACTGTTTAAAGTGCTTAAGTCTAAATGTCATGTTTTAGCACAGTATTGTTCTCAGGATCTGGTGGGAGGGAAGGGCATCCAGCAGCCCATCTTTCTTTCCTTTCACTTTCTCCATGCATTCTCAGCACATTCTCCCCCCTCTCTCCTTTGTTTTCTTGGGCAAGAGAGAGGTGCCTGTTCCTCTGCTGTACCTGACACTCACTCAATCCACCAAAGGGTTGTGGAGTTCACCACCTTTGCCCCTTTCTGGAGCACATACTTGCTGTCTCCAGTAAATTTCACCTGGTCTAGGAGAGAGGGTGGAATATGCCTCAAAGGACAGAGAAGGAATGTTTCTCAAAGACAATTTTAACCTTGAATTTTCTTCTGCCTTCACAGCACTGGGATATAAAGGTGTTCTTTTTTCCATCTCACAAATAGATGCTGGAAATATTTATGATATCAAATCCCATTTCACAGATCTTGTGAAGAGACCTTCTTTAAAGGAAATCTTCCTTAGTCTGTTTTCTACCCTGTTCACAAAGCATTGCTGTCCCCCTAAAAGTTGTTAATGAATTCTTTGTCTAAATGACCTCAGCACGAAAGGCAGCACAGTTTCAGCAAATCAAGCACTTACTCACGTAAACAATCAGCTGGATTCTTCCACTAGGATTGTATTGTTTATTGAAAGTGCTAATGACAATAGTTGAGACAGATAGGAATTTTGATCTGCTTTTCTATCAGATGAGACTATGCAAGGTCACCTTCACTGTGGTTCAGATGCTCACATGTGCATGTTACCTACACAGATAACTAGTGCTGTCCAATTTTGTTTGTATTGTCATTCCACTTAAAATAATTTATTTTAATTCTTTTCCCCTTACTAATCCAAAAGAGTTTTATACCCTTATCTTTACCAGGTCTTTCCTGTTTTGTCAAACTTCTGCAAGCAAGATGTAGAAGGTGCTGGAACATCTTGGGGATAATTACTCTTCAACTAATTTGAAGCAGTAATGATGATATTATAGATTTTTATGGAGCAAATGTTTTATGCTTTATTAATTGCGCTTGTTCTTTCCTTTTATATTTTTCCTGACGTCTAATAGCCTTCTAGGTTTACTGTCTAAGCTACTCCTATGTCGTACATCTTGTACCCCAAAAGATAGACTTTATGATAGCACTCTAAAGTCCAGATGCTGCCCTTTGGAGAAGGAAAGTATTTATGAAGAAAACTTTAGTCAGAAGCATGTTCATTCCTTGTGATGGAGAGCATCTGGCAGATTGTGCCCTTTCACAAACTTCAACATATAGATTCTGTTTGTCTAGCACAATCGTGGCTTTACAATCACTAGCCAGGTATCTCAGAGAGTCTAACAGATATAATTAACAAAAATTGCTGTACCTTTACTCCATATCTATCTGCCTCTTCCTTCTCCCTTTTCTTACCTTCCTCCCTCACTGCCAAGAGCATGGGATTTCTGACTGAACGACTGGGTAATATTGTTTTGTGTTGGAAATATCACATTAAAGGTTTCAGGCAGACAGGGAGGCCTGGTGATGAGCCGAGTGATGTCCTGGAGGTTGTCTTGGGGTAGCGTAAAGGTGGGACTGGGGCAGAGCTGGTATCTGCCTGGGAAGGAAGCTGTTTGTCCCAACCTCTGCAAATCATTATAGGATTTTGCAGATAAGGACTGTGCAGCCTGTAAGGTTTAGAGACCTAAATTTGCTTATGAAGAGACCTTTGTAGAAATCATCAAACATCTATGTACCACTTAAAGCACTTGAATCTCTTTTCCAAGCCTTCAGGCCAATATTCAGAGGGGAACTTGTTACTGTATCCTGTGTTTTGTATAAGTCAACCCCATTCTCCACATATTGCAAGGGATGGAATATGTCAGTGGTCTCGGCTCTCACATCACTCCTGTAGCTTAGGGAAGCACCATACAAGAGGTGGGAAAAACCTCAGAGGCTGTAGCTTCCACATGTTCCTTCGAGATGTTCGTGGCAGTGCGCAAACTGGTTTTTGGGCTTTTTTGGGGGACTATTGTGTCTTCTCAGTACCGGTTGGTGAGGTCAGAGGCATCAAGCTATAACTTCTTAGACAAACTAAGGCATATTTTAAAATGAAGGTCAAAATATTATTTCTTGTATACCTTGCAGAAAGAAAACATAGCTCTGCACAACAGATGGAGGCCCAGTTGCCCTGCTGTGCCCCCATGAGTCCCTGTTTTGCAAACAAACAGAAGACATAGGCAGATATATTCCTGACCTCTAATCACAACACTTTCTTACTATTTAGAGAGGTTAAGAGGATGCAGGTTATACTATTTGCCATGAGTTTCATTGGTGTTTTGTCACAGACAGGAGTCCTGGAACCAAATAAGACCAGCCGTGGCTACCAGGGGGTTTCTGGCACATAAATTGTTGGGACTGTGTAACTGTTGTGGTGGCTCAGGAATATTTATGGACTTCTTACTTTAGGGGCATCTTTGTGCAATTTCTCCTTTAAAAAGCTATTGAAAATAGCTTTTATTTCCCACAACTAAATATGACTTTCCCCCTGTCTCTCTCTACTACCCAGAGAAAGACAGATGTTTGTGAAGCTCCAGGAGTGGCGTCTCACAAGGCAGTGTTAAACACAGTACTCCTCTTGCACATTCAGAAAGTCCCTGCTAAACCTTTCAGCATTCTTGTCTTCATTTTCAGCTGGGGCTAAGTGAAGTACAGGGACTTCTTTAATGCCATGGACTGCCAAGTGATTAACTGGCAATCTGAAAAGAGCACAAAGAAAGACCTTGACCATCTCCTGTAAAGGAGGGCCAAATGAAACATTTGAGAGAAGAACGGTTAATGTTTCATGGAAGTCAGAGTTCTCTTCACCCAAGTGCAGTGACTCAAATACTGAGAGACAAGTATTGTCCCTGGAATTTGTCCTGGACCCTCCAACATACTGTTTCCTTTGTGTCAGCACCAACTCTCAGGGGAAGATTTCCTCTTTTCCAGTATTCTTTAACATCCAGGTGTCCAGGACTGGGGCAAGAGAAGCCCAGAGTCACATAAAAAGCCAGAAATAAGAGCAAAAATTGTCACTGAAAGTAAAAGCAACTCATTAGAGATGTATCAACTCACACTTGTAAATTTACATCTGACATTTGACTGTCACCTTATCTTCCTGGGCATCTATTTTTGTATTTATCCACCATATTGCATCCTCTGATACTTAAAGAGTAAGGCTGAAATTCACAAAGGGGCTGAGGCACAGGTGCTTATACGAGAGACTGTTGTTATTGCCTAAGATGTCAGGATCCAGCAATGCAATTCCCAGAGCAAATTGCAGGTTAGAATGAAATTCATGATGCCCAACATGTCCACTGTAAAATAGGGAGTAATGCAGAAATTTTGAGAGAACTATTTTTGGATTTACACTCCAGGAGCCCTCCCCGAACCTGTGTATATACAACTAAGTTGTCCCTTGGACATATGCAGCTATCTCAGACTTTTCTTGGGAAAGATGATGGTAGGGGAAGAAGAGGTGTGAGAGGTGTGAGGCATTACCTGTAATGACTCAGTGCCCTAAAGCAGGTTGTGCAAAACTAGAACTAATTTTACCAATTTTATTTTATGTTTAGAATCTCATGTTCCGTGTCTTCACTCAGGATTCCCAATGCTTCCAAAACTGAGGAAAAAAACCCCAAACAACACAATCCTGAACCCCCCCAAACCCTAATCCAAACAGTAAGGTACATAGCAATATTCCCTGGTAGATTTTCAAACTGACTTATTTCAGACAGAAGTGTGTTACCCTGGAATTGCAAAAACATAGTCACATGATTTTGCGGCACTCTTGTTCTTAAATGGCTCCATCTATATTGGCTTCCTGTAATACTAAAAAAATCCAAATAGGTTTTAAAATCAGAAAGTAGTCAGATATTGGAGGAAAGCTCTAAACCCAGTGCACACAGTATCTAGCAACTACTTTCCTTTAGTGGACTTTACAAAAGCTGTTGGGCAAACACAATCCTACCTAAATAATGCTGATTCTACTTCTTCCCAAGAAGAAATAATTGAAAGGAATCAAATGATAAATTAAATGAATGGTGCCCCATCAAAGCAAATGGTGATAAATAGAAACACCTCGGTGTTGCTAACTCTCACACTAATGTGAACGAGTCAGTATAATTTATATATATTTTTTTCTCCTATCTTTTTGAGGTTGGTTCTTTGTGTTGAATCTGATTTTAAAGTGATAAATTAGTAAGAGTGAGGTTGTCTAATGAACAGCAATATATCAAAAAAACCCAAACAAATCTAGGTTTCTACCAATCTCGGGTGTGGTTTTTTTGGTGTTCCTTTTAGGAGAGAAAAGCATACTCAATCTGCAGCTGCAGCCCCAAATATATGAATATTTTATGTTATTTTCCGTATAGATGCATGATAAGCACACAAATATGCATGTCATCTTCCAGTATGCGTAAAAGTCTGCAAGACTGGAAGGACAATCTCTACACATGATCAGGGGAGGAGTTTGAAATCATTTGCTTATGAGTATTTAAACACGCAACAATACACCTGCGTTTCTGAAAATGAAGCCCTTTATGTTGTGCTAGAAAAATAGCCCACTGAAATCGATGAGAAAATGCTCATGTAATTCCATGAATATTCAATCAAATGCTTAATTTTCTTACTTTTAAGGTTGGATGTAGTTCCTCTAAGGAATATATTTAATCACAGGCAAAACACCTTTTTAAGTATCTTCATTATTCCATTCAAAACCACTTAATTAATAAAGAGGAGAAAATAATTTTTTGTCCCAAAAAGATTAAAAAGTGTTGAAAATTTAAACCATAAGAACATCAGAAATAAAAATATTGAGAATTTTCATGACAAAATAACATGGGTGAAATTATCATTTCTATGATTTCAAATATTTCGTTTTGCTTCCAACTTTTGTGCTTTAGGTAACTTAAAGGTCAGTATAGAAGTAATTTTGAACTGAAAATCCAGCACGTTCTTTCCTTGAAATAGTAACATTGAAAGTTTTGTGCTGTTTATGTAAATATTCTTTTCTTCCAGTAACCTAAATTATAGATGTTTTCCCATATTTTGATTTAAACATTATTCAGCATTAAAGCTCTTTATCAACTTATTCAGCTACAAATTCTTTCAATTTTCCTTTTTTCCTCCTATTCATGGATGAATTTCCTTAAACTGTCTCTAATCTTGAATGGTGCGTCACGTACAAATCTGGGCATAATTTTTGTTGCCAGTTGTCTGCTGAAGCCAACCTGATGAACATAATGATTTACCTCAGTGCTTTCAGCTCAGCATTTTGCTCACCATTAGAAGCAGATGAAACAGAGGTTTGATATCTAGATTTGTTTCCAAGGTCTATGAATACCTACATGAAAATCATTACAAGCAGAAGAAAAATACTATTTTCTAAATTCTGACTCCCTGTGCTAGTAATGCTGCTCTGAAGTAAAGCCTATTCTTCCTATGATATTTCAGGTTTTTTATTTAGTTTTGTTGCTGTTCTGATGGTGGTGTTTCCTGATTTTTTTGGTTTCTTTGGCTATCATGGGAGAACCCAGCTCATTTTCCATTTTCAGTCTCATCCTAGAGGACAGGTACACTGGACAACCTTCCTCAAGCTAACTGGAAGGCTTTTCTTTGCCATCCCCTCAGCCTACTGCAAGGACACTTGGTAGTGCCAGAGAGCATTCCTGGCAGATAGTATGCAGCAGACAGCTGTGTAGGTAAACTTATGACAAAAAATTCAGAGAAATGGAAGATAACCTCCTGTGGCTGCAATGTACCATCTCATATATCTCACAGACTAAAAATAGTCTTTTGTGTTTATCTACGATTTCTATTTCTATTTTCTGTGGGTTCCTTATTAATAATGGAAAATAAAATAATTTAAAAAAACAAAACAAAACAAAAAGCCTTTCTGTGTGCTTTGGCTCTCTTATAGCTGAGTTAGCAACTCTGACTGCATGCTGAGATGACTGGTAGAGCTGCAGGTCCTTATTGCCAAGGTCTGCATTATATTTTTCCCTCTGTAGCAACAAGCATCTTTTCATTCTTCTTTTAAAGCTTCTAGGTAATTATCTTGTTATTCCAAATTCATGAAAAGGGAAAGACATCCAAACAGACACAAAATGAGAGCCTCAGTGAGTCCTGTATTTAAAAAAACTGACTTTTTTCTTTTCAATTAAAAAAATTCCTTTAAAATTCCTTAAAAAATTCCTCTGAAACTTTAGTTACTACATCCAAATTTCACCTTTACCTTCATCCTCATATTTTATGCTTTTCCCCAGTTACCACAGGTGCTGGGAGCCTTGCAGGACCCCTGGGAGTTAGAGAAATACTGCCATTTTATCCCCAAAATCCTGAGTCTCATTCATTAAAACTACCATACCTGCTTTCAAAACTGGCTAAAATGCTTCTGATATTATCCATAGTCATATAGGAAATTGTTGAAGAAGCAGAGACATAAACCTGGAGCATTTGACGTAATATGGTCTTGTGAATGGTTGAGTGCCAATTCTTGTCTGGCCCGATGACATCAGATCTTAAAGATCAGCAATTCATATAAGACTTTTTGTGGGTTTAGTAGGAGAGGGACCAAGAATATGGGCTTACTTATATCTGAAAGGGGAATATCCTGAACTTTGGATAGCATGAGGGAGGACCCTACCACAAAACAAGGACTGGACAACATCCATGGAATGCAATCACTAAGGAAATAATGAGCTTGGGTACCATAATTTGGTTTTTGCCATTGGGACACTGGACCATTATATAGTGTGGGTCTGAAAACTGAATATTTAATGTTTTTCAAGTGTCTGAGAGAGATCATACCATACATCAGTGGTGCAAGAGTATATATTAATCTCTATCTTCTATTTCAAACATTTTCGTCATACTTGCAGTTTGCCCTGTGTAAATGTAACTTCTTCACATTGTTCTCATTATCATTTCATGTCCTCAAGAATCTACGCATGAAATTATTTCCTTTTCTCCGGCTGTACCAGAGCAAAAGTTTGCATTCAATTAGTGCTAGAGTATTTGTGACTAAAGTGCTCTGTTTTGCTGAGTTGAGTCATCACTAAAGGGTATGCAACATCCATCTTGTAACCAACTATAGTCAGACCCTTTAATTAATGGCTTGGGATTCTGCTTTGTCTTTTAAAAGGATAAAATCTAATTGCAGTTCAGATTAGGCTGTCTAATGAACATGACCACAAAGCAATTGATCAAAACTAATAGGGGGAATAGTTATGCCGACGTTAAGTAAAGCTCTTGTTTGTTTTGCATAGGTAACCTAAGGAAGCATTGCAAACATTATTGATGCATTATTTGCTTCACTGGAATTTTAGTCAAATACTTTGCTGTGTTTCAAAGACAGAAACTCTAAGCCCTATTTTTCTAGTAGTAGGAGTATTGCTTTTTCATCTTCAATTTAGTACATTATCACAAATATGCTGTTGTGAGAGTCTTTTGACATAGGAATTCCAATTTTAATTTAACATACATCAAAAGAGATGCTGGAGCTCAGTAAAGCAGCCCAAACTGCTCGTCATAGAACAACCAGAGCAAAGAAGAGGAGGTGAAGTGTGATAATAGAATGTGATTCTCTTCTGAGAAGTATGCAGAGACCTGTTTGCCAGTCTGATGCACACTCCAGAGAGGTGTGCTACTTTCCAGGAGCTTGTATCAGTGTTGCCACCAAGAGACTACCAAGTCTCTTACAGCCCACTGGCTATTATCTGCTGCTGTTGTTGCACATGGGCACCAGTGATATAGACAGGAACAGTCTGAGGAGTATCGAAGATTACAGAGCACTGGGAGGAGTGGGCGGGGACTCTGGAGAGCAGGTAGTTTTTTCATCTATCCTCCTGGTCAAAGGGAAGGGATTTGAAAGAGCCAGTTGAATCTCATGGGACCCCACCTGGAGCACTGCATTCAGCCCTGGGGCCCTAAACATAAGAAGAACATGGACCTGCTGGACTGAGTCCAGAGTGGGGCCACAAACATGGTCAGCTTCTTCTATGAAAACAGAGTTTGAGTTGTTTAGTCTGGAGAAGAGAAGGCTCCAGGGACACCTTGGAGCATCACCCAGTGTCTGAAGTGAGTCTACAAGAGAGCTGGAGAGGGAATTCTTACAAGGGCCTGTAGTGACAGAAGATGGGGTTTAAACTAAATGAGAGTAGGTTTAGATTAGATGTTAGGAAGAAATTCTTTACTGTGAGGGCAGTGAGGCACAGGAACAGGTTCTGCAGAGAAGTTGTGGCTGCCCATCCTTGGAAGTGTTTCAGGCCACATTGCATGGGGATCTGAGCAACGTGGTCTAGTGACAGGTGTCCCTCCCCATGGCAGCAGAGGTTGGTAGTCTCCCAATCCAAACTATTCTATGATTCTATGATTATAGCTTTGTTGCAGGGGTATTCTACAGGTTTAGCTTCATGTGAAAATAAAACAAACCACAGTTTTCTCCTATGGAATATTTTTGTTTTATTATTGAAAGCAGGTCTTTTGTCCTAATTAGACAGAGTTGGGGATCAAAAGATAAACTTTCCATTTTTTTCAGCATGTTCATGATGCACTTGTAGGCAAGAATTAGGTCAGAGTATGAAATTAATGTTCCAAATGCACAGTAAATTTTTCAAATTTACATAATGTAGCAATATATCTTCAAAGTACTTCCTCTTGATCTTTAATTAGAGAAAATTTCTAGTACCTGAGCAAGGGTTTTAAGGTAAAGCTCTACACAAAGATCATATAAGATTAACTTGTATAGTGCAATTATTCAGATAAAAGACTCTCATGTTTAAATACATTCAGATTTGCAAACAAAAGTCCAAGCTCCTTTTACTTTTTTTTTTT